>CM035226.1:99670129-100079158 GCA_020226215.1 Sindora glabra
ATTTTCTAACCCAATATCAATAATTATAACTCAATATATATAATTATTAATTACCATCTCTATTTAATTATCATATATGTCAATTATGTAAATTTTAAAAATTCATATAAAATTATTGGAGAGTGAACAATATATTCCGCTTTATTGTTTTTAATTTTTCTTTTGTTCCTTTACATACAAAATTCATACTCATGTTGATAATGTATGATAGTGTACAAGTACATCTTATAGTGCATGATGCTTTTATGTACCAATTCAATATGATATTTTCTAAATAGTGGATGTATGCTGATTATTTTTAAAATAAGCTTTATATAATTATCATTTGTTATCAATATTAATTGAATAAACAATTAATCATTATATTTGTTAAGTTGTAATTTTTAGTGTTAAGTTGGAAAAATAATATACATATAAAATTATAATTAGAAACTTAATAATAAACACCTATAAAATATCACTTAAGTTTTCTATTTTTTTAAATTCTCTTTGAAAAACTCTTAATTTTGGATGTCACAAGATGATTTCAATTAAAAACTCTATTGCTTTTTAAAGAAGTTTGCACTCAAGATATAATAACATAAATAAGGTACGCATTGGGAATTAAGAAAGGTTTCCATGTAATAAGAGGAAAAAGAAGATATTTTTATTTAACAAAATATAATTCAATTATAAAAGAAGTTTAACTTATTTATAATTTGTCAACTTAGATAAACCAGTCTAATTAGCCTTAAAAGAGTTAAGTGCTATCCTTTTATCCTTTTTTGCCCTATATATATATATATGAAGACCTAAAGATGTCTACAATAAAATGCATAATATTGCCTAAATCCTACCAAATGATCTCTTAAGAACTCAACTTTGAGGTAGTGGTGAAGAATCAAACTAAGTATCTATAAAAGATAACTTATAGAGAGGTAAGTTTAGAACTTAGTGAGTAAATACTTTAATATGAACAAACATAAACAATAATTATAAACTTACCAACTAAATTTACCTTCTTGAAAACCTACATAGTTAAGTGACGTATATCATGATGCAATTTCCATTAGTATTAATTAATTTCATTCATAGATATCAACACTCATCAGTGCTATCACTCTATTATACATATTCATACATATAACAAATCTCCTCCCATGTTGCATAACAACATATACACAACAATGCCACACATAAATGATAATTATGTCATCATACCATTCACATAGCCATTGAAAAAAGGGAAATAAGTTAATCTCCTTATGACTCCTCGATCTATCTTATCTCTTACTAGCCCATTTTTATCCATTTTATTCATCCTTGTCCCTACCTTACAAATTTCCAAATTTAGATTTTGCATATTACATTGCCTCTTTTTGACATTTTTCATGTCTCAACATATTTTTTTTTGTCAAGATCACATATTTCCATTTTACAACCAACCTATGCCTCTTTGTATGATCTTAAATCTTAATCACATTATTACTTATCATATAAACAATGTACACTATTGTATTGCAATTGGTTTATATATTATAAGTCAACCATACTCTCTGTATGACATCATAACATTTATTCAATCCCCATTCAATATATAATAAATCATATTAGCATTATGGCACCAAGCATATAAAACAAGGGACCAACAATAGATTATTGGGGGTCTAATGGTCGATTGTTGGCAACAAGTGAGGAGTCCACATGGTAGGCTAATAGTTGCCTGTTAAAGGTCCAATGATTGACCACTAGCCAGTAAAAGTGAAGTTCACCTAATTACTAAACCAATAGTCGACCATTGGGTTTCAATTGTTAACTATTAGCTTAGGATTTTAAAGAATTTTCAATGCAAATTTTATAGTTCATAACATCATAAATGTCATTCAAAGCCATTTGTTACTTAACTAATCCTTACAAAATCATAAATATGCTTCAAAGGAATCTTATTTTACTTATTTCCATAATTTAACATAATTTATTCATCACATATCATTATATTCATCATATATACCATAAAATCCAAAAATTCATACAACTAAACAAAAATCACTTAAATTTTTAGATTGGGCTGGAATGTTCACTCATCTAGTGTGAAGGGGGATTTGAAAAGTTATATTTGTTGTCCTTTAGTCTAATCATCCAAAATTTTAAAAGTTTTACATTAAGGTTTCAATTTCCTTTTTTTAAGCTCAAAGTTTAATCTTCACCAAATCTCAAAGAAAATGCAAGAGAAACTTGAGATTAGTAGTAGTTCAAATATATTTATATTTATTATATAAAGAATGTCATAAATATTTTCTCTTAATTTGCTTGATTGAAGAGGATTTGTGTAGGATAAGGAAAAGAAGAAGAGGATTGAGAAAAGATAAAGGTAAGGTATGGAAAAAAGAGAAATAGTGAAAATGAGGTTGGAATTTAGGTTTAATAAGGGTAAAGGCATTCTTAAAATCTTGCCTTTAATTCTAGTCCATCAATGTGAGATTTAATGATTATAATTCACTTCTCTTACTCTCAGAAGAAAACACTTATCTCACTTGATATACCTGCTATTGTATTATTATTATTATTATTATTATTATTATTATTATTATTATATTATTATATATTTGATTTTTAGAATATAAAGAGCGAATTTTTAATCATACATAATTTATCATGCTTTGGGAGAAAAAACTCTGTAACAAAAATGAAACAAAAGAAAACCATCAACAGTTGATGTAAATTATTGAATTTCCCTAAAAAAGGGAAGAAAAACTACACTCAAGGGCTAATATGCGTTATCTTATCAATTCTATATGCTATATAAATGACATAAACTAAAAAAGTGTTGTACAAAGAAAATGAGAAAGGAGCTAAGGTGCTAAAAATCCTTCCTTATTCCATATCTCTACTATAATCAAACATGCTTTTAAAGATGATGCTAGCCAATGCGTCAAGAACTAAGAGGAGCTTTGGAAAATTATAGTTACATACTTTCAAGAGCTATATATTAGAGATCAGTGTAATGCTTATACTTATCCTTATAAGAGAATTTCCTTTATACTTAGTCAGGATGCTTTTAGTGAAATAAATGGTTTTGTGTCTCCATAAGAGATAAAAAGTGTATTCTTTAGTAAGTCACCTATGAAATTCCTAGATCACATTGTCTTCATGCAACCATCTTTCTAAGTAAATGGGATATGATGGGAACATTTATTGTAGATTTAATCCAAGATATCTTTAATAACCCTAATAGGGTAATTAAAGATAAATCAATTCCTCTTGATACTAATCTTGAAATGTAAGTATTATATGTTGGTGTGTGTCCTAGAACTAATCATATAAGATGATTGAAGTTATACACAATGTATTATATTTTATTTTAGGTAATTTAATTATTATATTTTATTTTTATTATTATTATGCGTAATTTATAATTTAATATAATAATTATCCTTGGAATAGCTTTGCTATTCCTAAAATGCCCTTAGTCAAATATTATTACAAAAAGGATAGTAATAATACATCGAGACTAACATGTATAGTGACTGATGATTACGAATCATGGATATGTGATATCAAGTCAATACATGAGTACATTGCTAGTGAACAATGTACTGGACTGACCCACTATGAGAATATTGCATGGATAAACGTGTCATAAGTTATTCTCATATGATCATAAATACACATAAACCTTTGACCTGAAGTCACTACGGTTCCCTACACGAGGAATTACTCACTTTAATATTGTCCTATGTCACCTTTAATCAAGATGACAAGTAGGGCATTGATTGGGTGTGTCATAAATCGTGCAGAGGGAAGTGAGTGATGTAAATGGAATTTTGTTACTCTTGTATAAAAGAGAAATATCCTTGGACCCCTTGATTGAGTAAGACTTAGAAATGCATGGCCATGCTCAGTTGAATTAATATGTGATATTAATTATTTATTTTAAGTCTACTCAGTATCAAGAAATATAAATTGAACATTGACGAGGATAACACATTCCATGCCTCCAGTTCAATTTGGATATTATTACAAAAGGGTTATGATGCAAAACGTTGATCATGTATTAGGTGGATGTCGAATCACATACATTCTTACTACTTGAGTGGCAGTGATGTATTGCTAGATACCGCTTACTGTCTATAGCTCAATAAATGAGTCATTGTCAACGCAGTAAGAACCTACAGGGTCACACAAAAGGAGTAGGAATAAGACAATAATTAATTGGACTTTAATTATATTAATATCCAGTTAATTGGACTTATTTTCGTGCATATATATTATTATTAAGAATAATAATAAGTTATTCACGTAATATATATATATATATATATATATATATATATATATATATATATATATAATATTATGTGATATTATTTAATATTAAAGTAATATTAAATAATTACGTTATCAGATATTAGATAAATATATTATGAGATAATATTATTTTGATATTTGATAACTATATGCAATTATCTAATAATTAAGATATTTATATTATGAGATAATATTATTATCTAATATTAGATAATTAATAGATAAGTCCTATCTCTTCCCATTATCTCTAGGATAAGGATAAGATGAGTTGTTAAGTGTGATTAGGATTTTAGAAGCATTATCCTAGTAGGACTAGGATTATAACTTGCCTAAGTTCTATAAAAAGGGACTTGAGGGTAGCACTTTGATAATACGTTTTAAGGTTCCATATAAACCCTAAATCACTCAGAAAACATCCAATCCTAATTCTTAGAGAGAAAAACGCATCCTAGCAGATGCGTGGAGGGTGAGAGGTCGTTGTTCACTCCGTGTGGATACCGTAGAGACGCTGTACCTTTTGACCGGCGTTTGATTCATCCGCTCTCAAGTTTTGATCAGTAGAAACACGAATGCCCAATAGGTAAAACCCTAATCATTGACTTATGCTTTTTGCATGGATCCTAGGTAGAATTCGGATCAAAATTTTGAAATTCCGCTGCATGTAATAATCCGAATTCCCAACATTATAAGCCTATTAAAGAATTTTGGTCCACAAGTTTAAGATTCTGGCGAAGAGATCCAAGCCTTATATAAGCCATTTTGTATCCTTAACTCAATACAACTTTATTAATGGGAGACTATCTTAGGATAATATTAATATTGTCCAAAAGGTTATTAGCACTATAGGGAAAAAAAAGAGAGGTAAGAAGGGTGCTATGCTAATTAAAGTGGATCTTGAGAAAGCACATGACAAGATTAACTAGGATATTTTGAAGGATACCCTAATTAAATTAGGGCTCTCTAATCATTTGTCTAACCTTTTGTTATGCATTGTGTGAACTCCAAAATTATGATGGTAATGTGGAATGGTGATGCTTTAGATGAATATAAGTGCGCTACAGGGATTTGACAAGGTGATCTATTATTCCCCCTATCCTTTTGTGTTGTGTATTGAAATGCTTACACATTGCATCAAAAATTCTGCAAGGAGAAAGTAATTGAAACTAATTAAGACTAGCTTTAATGATCTAAGAATCTCTCATTTATTTTTCATTGATGATTTGATTTTGTTTTCAAAAGCTTCAATTGAGCAAGCATTGATTATTAATGAGTGCTTGGAAATATTTTGTCAATCCTCAAGATAGAAAATTAATGAGGATAAAACCAAAGTCTTTATGTATAGAAATGTAAATCATAATCGGACTACTCAAATCAATGATACTTTAAGGATAATACGCCCTTTATTTTGTAGGAAGACATGCTCTAACCTAATATATTATTTCAACTCTTTTAATATACTTTATGCAAACTATCATCATTCTTATTAGCAATTTTGAAGAAAGTGAGAGGAAAGCTTAGGAATTTTTATGAGAGAAATATAAATATGGCAATAGTCTCGTCCCCATAATTTCTTGAGAAAGTTACCTTTCTAATCTTTGAAGAAATGTTCATAAAGTGTGGCCTAAAATGTCGAGAAATCTTTATGTAGTGATTGGTTATAGTAATCAAACTAGCTTCTAGGTTGATCCTTAGATTAAACATACATATCTTTGCCAAATGTCTCTTCCCATATTATTTCCTCAGAAGATTCCTTGAAGAAGGTTAAGAAGTTTGTCACTAATGATGAGGAATGAAATTAGGATCTATTTTGACATCTTCTATTGGTACTTTAAAAAATTACAAGCACTTTCCCCTTAAGGCTACTAGAGTTTGACAATATTGCTTAGGTTCTCACTAATGATGGGAAATTTTTAATAAAATCTTCTTACAAATTGTTAATAGAAAAGGATTCTTCACTTTTGATTCCTTTAGAAGAAGGTGTGGTCTTAGAAGGGTGAGGCTTTTGTTCATTCCAATGAAAAGCATTTTCTATAAGAATATAGTTATATAATATCAAGATCATAGAAAATGATTTTATGTTTAATGTTAAATATAAAGAGTTTGGTGAAAGATAACTTTCTCTTTTTCAAAAAGGAAGTTGTTTTTCTTTTTTATCATGAGTTTAGTATTATTATTTTTTAATTATAAGTATAAATGCATATAATACTCCATTATCTAAATGCAAGTAAATAAAATTTTCCCATCGAAAACTTCTAACTATAAAGCACACTTTCTTTATAAATTTCATTAATGTGATTTTTTTTATTGAAATGTAACTTTAATATCATACTTACTTTTCAATTGGATTTTTATTATAAAACTAGTTTAATTAATCTTAAACTATTTCAAAATTATGTATTAATTTAACTTAAATTATAATATATATGTTATTATAATTAATTATAGCAAAAATAATTTGGTTATTTCTACGCAATTATGACATGAATGTTTAAATAAATAAATTTTAAAATTTTTATGACTTACATGAATTTTACATCCTTAATTCAATCATATTGATTTAAAAACATTTTAATATAATATAACATATTAAGCTTTTTAATGTATATATTTATAAACTGTATATATGGAAATATTTTAACTGATTTGATTATCACATTTCACTTGTTGAATTAATCCAATCTTGACCCAGTTATTGAGTTAATAACTAAATTAGATTTTAAAATATTACTTTTAGCTATATTTTGGTAATTGATCCATTGGTTAATAAGTTTTCACTAAAAATAGCTATGGTTCATTAGAGACAGTCCAAAATAACTGCCACTAAATTAAAGTGTATTATCCATTTACTTATTACATTTATTAAAATAGGTTAATCCAATTCTACCTATTGACTCATTGACAAAAAATTGTAATCAAGCTACTTTTTTACCAGTTGGATTACTACAGTTCTAATTATATTCCTAATAACTATAGTACTAATTTTGTTCCCAATCATAAATCAATTTTTACCAAGCAATTATAGACAAATTTTATAACTAGTTATACCTTATTATTATTATTATTCATTACTTGTTTGTTTATTATTAAATTCACATCATTAATTAATTAATTAAAATCAATTATTTTTATTATTGTTATGATTACTATTATTCTTATAAATATAATTATATTTTTTATTATTATCATTTTGAAAACTTATATTATTATTAAGTAAAACTAAAATAGTAAGAAAATAAATCAAGATATAGCAATTTTTAATGTGAAAAATGCTCTAATTAGAAGAGTAAAAATCATTGGGCCTAAGAAAAAATTTCACTATTAATTAAATTAGGTACAAATATATTGTTAACTAAATTCATAACATATATATATATATCACTATTTTGATGTAATAGTAATAGTTTATTACTCTAATTAATATATTTATTTAGTTATTGGAATTACTTTATGTCTATTTAATTGTAATAATGATTTTATGTAATTTCTTATTTGTTTTTTGGTTTTATGATAATAATTTTAATTTCTAGCATACTTTTATTCATTTTTTATTTTTATTTAATTATTTACTTTAATAAATTTGTATAATATATATTGTTAATATTAAATATATAAATTCATTAATTTTAACATTAAAATTATTTAAAATGTAAAAAATATTAAAATTATATGTATGAAAAATATTAAATAGTTTTTAATATTAAAATAATGAATTTATATATATTAATAAATTAATTACTTATTAATATTATTATACTAATAACTAATTTAACAAGTTAACCCATCAGCCTAACAAATTTTGTTAACATATTAGCATTTACTAGTTATAATCCTTTATCAAATTAAACTAATTAATCTCAATTTTTTATTAGATCGGCATGCTATTATTATTTTTTATACCGGTCTTAAATTTATATCAAGTAAATTATGCCAATTTCATGTGAGCTTATTAAGCTCAATCTTTTTTTTTTTTTTTGTGTATAACCATTCAGTATCCGGATACCACACTGGACACTTACTAATTCGGATTCGAGTTGGGTAGGACTACATTGAGTGGCAAAGCTCTCCTTTCCGAGTTTTAACACAGCTATATTTTCAGGGATTCAAACCCGAGACCTTTGATTAAGTTAGAACAACCCCGTACTAGTTGATTTACGTGCTCGTCGGTAGCTCAACCATTTTGACTCCACTGTCCATTACAGCACGTTCAAAGGCCGTTAATGGAAAACGATGGCCAAGTGCTAATTTAATACATCCTCAATTTTGCATCTGAAGTGAACATATTAGCGCTTTATGTTCTCTTTCACTCATGCTGAAGTTGGAAAAGAATTAGGCCATCTAAAAAACCCTTGCAATTCAATTTGAATATTAGTTAAATAAATTAGACTTACGAGCTAAATGAATTTACCTCATCTTGAAAAAGTTATTTGTTTGCATAATGAACCGAAATAAATTTATAGTTTATTTGAACCGTTTGGTTCAAGAATCAATATGATAAATTAATTGTATTTATAAATGCATTCTAGTATATTTATAAAATTAATTATGATACTAAATATATTATTATAATTGTGTATTGGATTTAAATAAATTTAATATGTGCTTTTTATATACTTTTAAATTAATTGAACTAAATAAGTCAAGCTAATGAATCAATAATACAAGTTGACTTAATTTATTTTATTTTTATTTATTTATTTAAGATTTTAATTCATTTTGATTAGGCCAAATAAACGACTGAATCAGGTTGAATAGTTCATAAGTTAGGATAGATTATTTTGCAAATATGATGTACCTAAATATATCCTATTCTATAGATATATTACATTGTTTAGATTAAAAATAGAATAAACTGCTGGGAAGTTATATTGGCCCCTAATTCAAGAAATTGCCTTATTATTTTAGAATTGAGAATTTTTTTATATAATAAGATATAATGCATTTTATAAAAAATTATGTTGAGTTTATGCGGGTTCATATTGAAACAAGTCAACTCATATAATGTAAATAATAAATAGGTTGGATCAGGATCAATTTAAAATCAAATAGAATAGCACACCAATATATTTAAGGATTTATATTAATATTTTATATATATTGTTTGAAAATAATTAAAAATTAAATTATAAATAATTATGTATAATAGAAAAATAAACTTTATGTTATAATAAAATGAAAATAAAGTCTCAATAAAATATTTAATCAATGATTAAAAATCTTTTTTATAGTAAATAATAAATAATTAAGTTTGATAAATAAATTTATAATATAAATTTTATTAATTTGAATTATTAAAAATATTAAATAAATTAATTTGTCTTAAAGAATTTAACAAATATATTGATTTAATACAATACAATTATTTTCTTGTTTAAATTTATTTAAATTATTATTATCCTCTGATATGACCCGATTCCGACGTATAGACCCGAATCGCCTGTCTAAGCGTTCAGCACTTGCGAGGCTTCAGAAAAAGACCATTAATCGTTGTCCACAAACTTTATATATTTATTTTTTTGGTCACAATAGTCCCACATCCAATAAGCGCACCTTAACTGGTGCAAAAATCATTCGGGTTCGTACAGCCCAATTAAGGTCAACCCAGCCCCTAGGCAGCCCAATCCAACACCACACATTCATTTGTGCATACTTCGCATGCTGAAATCATACTTAAAAGAAAAAAAAAATGATAATCTGCACTTTTGAATAATGAACTTACTATTAAAATTTTCTCAAATTACTGATTCAGATATTAAAGTAAGGACACACTTTGATCTTGTTACTTTAAAGAAAATTGATGGTGATTGTCTTCATAGTAGCTATGCATATATTATTCTCATTCCTTTGCTGCCAAGCATTCTATCACAATGATATGTTATCCTTAGTCTCTTGTTGCTAAGAATTTTATCACAACAATATTTCATTCTCAATCCCTTTCCTTCATATGCACTATAAATTGTGAAAAATTGACATAAATTGTTGCCGAGATAAAATGATAGCTTGAAATGGTAATTTGTATCTCAGTAATATATAATCGAATAACATGGTAATTTGTATCTCAGCAATATATAATTGAATAGCTTCAATTATGTATTATTCTTTAAAAATAGAGTGAAAACTTTGATATTGAAGTGAAATGTAAAAAAAAAATATGAAGGATGCAATTTATAGGCAAAAATAAAAAATTTTATGTTGATCATTAATATCTAACTAACATCTTAAAAAATGAATTTTTCCATTTTGCATCCATTGATATATCTTTTAAATGTTGGTTATTGTAAGAATCAACATGTTAAGTGTTCACCTCATGAATGTCATATTAAATTTTAAATAGGTGGACCTTTGAAATATAAATAATTCTTATAAATTTTAATAAATAATAAATACAAGCATTAATACTTTAAAATATAGATAATCTTTATAGTTTCCAATATCACTGTAAATATAAACATTAGTCTATTCCAATGAAATATAAATAATTTTTACGGTTTCTAATAACATTATAAATTAAGTTGTAAAAATACTTTCGAACATTTATTTGTTGTACAAACATTAATATTTATTGTAAAATACCTTCATTTTCCTTCTCGGGTGTTTAAACAACCACCATGGGAAGTTTATTTTTTCCATTGGCTTTCTATGTAAACTAACATTTTGTTTATCTGAAATATTTTTTATCCAAAATTTAACGAAAACACACGAAATGTATAAAGTTATATAATTCTCTAAATATGACCTAATTTGATACTCCTTCTTACAACCATTTTATAAAACAAAAAAGATTCCAACACACGTATAATACACATATATATACATGCTCTTTGCTTCCTTAAACTTCACCTGGACCTTTGCTGAAGAGTGGTGATGTTGAAAGCTTTCACATGTGTCCTTTGTTATATATTAGATATTAGATGAAAAATAATTTATGCCAGCAAAATGGTAATAGTTGAAAATTGAGTGAATTTCAACTCTGCAAATCATATATGAATTAAAGGAATATGGATGCGCAAAAGCACAATTGAAGAAAGTATAATTTATCCTAAATTATAAGTATTTTAGTTCTCCTATTCTCAATTTTGTAAATTGAAAAGCACAATTTTTAAACAGGCGAATTTTATAAAGCTAACAAATTAAACAAATTAAATATTAACTTCTTCCCCGTGAAGAATGTTTGGAGTGAAAATATTACTATGTGAGATAGCTTCTGTATACTAAGCTAGACGCATTTATCCCTAAACTGAACGGCGATATCGCAAAAATGATCTTACCAATATAAAAAATTATTATAAATCCAATTATGTCAAATCCAAATATATGTAAACTAAAATTTTGTCAAAATAAATTTTAAAAAATTAAACCCTATAAAAAAAAGGAAAAAGTTGAAACCCCAATCCAATTAGTTCTTTCCTTTACCATCTATGAGAAACAAAGAATGTTAAATCCCTTCAAACATTAATCATCGTCCTCGTCAGCGTCAACGCCCTCGAAGGCCCACGAATTCTGTTCCCGGAGCTCAGCCTCTTCCGCCGGCGTGTAATCGTTCTCAATCCCGAAGAACTTGCGAACGTACTCCACACTCTTGTTCGCGATTCGATCCGCTACTTTTTCCAGAAGCAAATCCAGCAGATCCTTCGCGTTCAGGTAGTTGGCGGCCACAACCAGTTCAATGATCTCATTCTTAGTTGTATCCTTTGCGAATATTTGGTCGAAGGACTTGACATCCTTGGACGCATCGCCGGATTCATCGCCGGTTGCAGTTCTGGCGCTGAACTCCTGGTGTTTCTTGTAGTACTCAATGATCATGCAGAAAGGCTTGCTGTTAACGTTGAAGAGAGGTATGCAGTTGCTGTCATCGAACCCTTCATCCTCGATGAACGTTCTCACGGTCTCCAACTGCCTGGCAACGGATTCCTCCACGGGAAACTCGTATTCATCGGCGGTTCTCAACTTGATGATCCGTTCAGATTTTTGGGTGATTTGCTCCGCCGTCGATTTTGGAGAAGTGACGCAGACATTGGTCATATTCTCATTTTCGGGTGTGGTCTTCATCAGTTCTGCCATTGTTGTTGCAGAAGAAAGAAGAAGGATATCGAGAAAGTTGATTTCGCGGCTGGGTCGAGGCTGCCTCTTATAATGACGGCGGCAACCGACGCGACCGACCTAATGAATTGGATCCGGCTTGGAGATTAGGGGAATAGTTTGATTTACATCAAAATACCATTTTGAGGTTTTCCAATATTTTGGTAACGTAGAATTCAATTTGTTTGACTGTTTATATTTTTGATATGCTTATATATTAATGTTATATGAATCCAAAATAAAACTTGAATATGGGTTGCAAATAAAAATTAAGGATTATTTTTAAATATAAGATGATGAGAGAAATTTGTAAAGTTCAATATAATATATTTAAATGATTGAAAATTTAATTTGGAACTCATTTTTATTATAAAAATATTTTCCATTGATCTTTTGGTTAAAGTATATCACTCTCCTAAGCTTTTGGAATTATCAATTTATAATTTAAATTAAAGCTAAATTTAACCTTTATATAATGGATGGAATTTTTCTTATAGCAGCGCATCTTCCTCCAATTATATTAATTATAATTTTATATAATAGGAATTTATTTCGATCATAATTTTAAGCCAATTAATTGATTTTAAAATGGTCATGACTGAATTGAAACAATGAAAATTTTCCAATTATATTATATAAATAAACTTTTCTTGATGTTTATTTTATGTTACATTATTATGCGTTCGAGCAAAAGTTGTTGAATATTTTAATTATTTTCACCTTTTTTTTAATTTTTGAATTTATGATGGTGGGAACTAGTTTGTTATGTTGTAAATAATAAAAAGATATGTATGTTTGTTGGAACTAGTTTGAAATTATGATGGTCAATGGTAAAAAAGATATATTGCTTAAAAATTAACGGACAAGTAGATCTGCCAAATTGGGTGTCATTTAATGGGTTAAGTCAGAATTGATATAATATTTATTGACTTGGAATTGAAATTGAAATTTGATATAAAAAGTGATAATAATGGCTTGACTTGAATTCAGATAAGTATTAATTTGTCAAATTATTGAGTTAGTCTATTAATTTGATAATATAAAATATATAATAAATAATAAAATATAATTTAATTAATGCACACGTGTACATATATATTAAATTAAGATTTTAACATATTAACATTATATATAAATAGTTTAAAATAATTTTTAATGTTAAAATTGATGAGCTTATCTATTTAATATTGTACAAATTCATTAAAATAAACCATTATATTAAAATTTTAAAAATTAATGAAAATTGTGTGAGAAAATTATCATCATAAAGTAAAAACTTGTAAAATAATAATTGCAAAAAGTAATTATTACAATTAAATAAATATATTAATTAGAGTAATAAGTTATTATTATTAAAAAATCCAATAATATATTTTGAATGACACATGAGAACGTAGAGATGATTGTCTTTTTAAAAGATTGATATGATGCAAATGATAGATAATTAAACAATTTGAAAGAAGATAGATTATTATTAGGTGAATGATAAATAAAAATAGTGATACATTTGTATATGAGTTATAGACAAAATATTTGTACCCTTTTTTATATAATTATATGAGTGGTAATCCACTCAACATATATATAAAGTCAAGAGTTCGAACCCATGATGTGAAGGATATAAGGCATCTAACCATTTTATTTAATAGTAAAAAAATTTTGAATTAGATCCCATGATTTTTATCTCTAATCAAAAAATTTTCATGTTAAAAATTGTTTTGTCATGATTTATTTTCTTTCTACTTTGTTCTATATAATAATGATGATGATGATAATTATGCATAACAAAACAAGTTTTTAAGTGTTAATAATAATATAATATAATTACATTTTATAATAAATAATAATATAACAATAATAATAAATTCATTAATTGATTTCAATTAATAAATGATGTAAAATCAATAATAAATAAATAAGTGATGTAATAATAATAATGATAATAATAACAACAACATAATGGGTTGTAAAATATATCTAGGAACACTTGGTAAAGAGTAGACCTCCTCTTTCATCCTTGTGAAATTCACTTTTTTTTCACTTTCATCATTATAAGATATTTTGTATCAATTTTATTTTTATGAAATATTAATTTATTCAATTCTATCATTAGAGAGATAAATTTGAGAAAATTAACTTTTATTTAAACATTAGTAAAAGAATAAAATTGAACAATTTAATATTTCATAGAGACAAAATTACTATAAAATATTTTAAAGGGATAAAAGTGAGAAAAATGAATTTCACTTAGATGAAAGAGGAGGTCTACTATTGTTTGTTTATAGAGGAGTGCTTGGCACCAAATTATCAATCTACACTAGATCACTTGTATCACTAGTACGAAAACGAGAAATGACGTCATCTAAAACATGTCGATCAAAAGGAATATTAATGTATGTATAAGAAGGGTGACATTTTTTGAAAATATGAAGAAATTTAAAACATTGATTATGGGGAAAAAAAGAAACATATTTTTTCTATAAAACTCTAAACGTTATTTTTAAAATGGTTGACATCTTAAATTTTGGGACCAATAACTTTTTTATAAATATGAAAATGTTAAATGTTAATTCTTGGGAAAAAAACATTTCTTTACACAAGACGGGAGAAGATGATTTTAAAAAATTAATATATTTTACTCTTAACATTGATTCCCATAAGTGAACCGATGTCTAATAACATCTATAGTCTAATCATTAGACTTTAACTCTTACAGGTGAATTAGTGTCAAAAGTTTTGCGCTGTAAATATACCAAATATTGCACAATAAGTTTTATTTCAAAAGACTAAGTCCCATATCGTGTAAGTTAGGCCTCAAGATAAGGCTTATATATAAGGCATCTCTTGTATGTAAAGTGATAAAGAAAGAAAATAACATGCTTATGCGCATGAAATGGGCCAAAATTAATGTAAAATGGTGGATTTCCAAAAACTAGAATTAAAATAATTTTTATTTTACAAAATTTAATACGAAACCAAATTTTAATTCTTATAAAATTCGAAGTGTTCAATGAATTTATTTTCAATAACTATATTTCCAACGGTTATATTTCTAATGGCTATGTTTTTTAGCCTATAAATGATATACTATTTCTCTCATTTTTACAACACACACATCTCCAATAACTTTCTTTAAAACACTCTTCTCCTTCATATTAGGTTTCATTTTCCTACTACTTGCTTCTTGTTTTAATCATGCAATTTAAGAACAAACAAGTCCATTAAATCCTAGGGGAATTCTTGATTCAATCTCCGCACGAGAGGTTCAGATAATTCCTTGAGGACAATAACTTGTATCATGCCTTGGATTGTAAAGCCATTTTTCATTAATAGTAACAAATCTCTTTATTTTTTCTTACTATCACCCTCACTCTTTCTCTTATTTGTTTCCAACCTCAATCTTTGTTTCTATCTAACTCCCTCTACAGAATTCTAAATCTTACTCCATTTTTCATTAGATGTGAATAAGCTACCAATACTCTTTTAGTTAACATTACACATGAAACAAATGCCTTGTTTCAGGTTACTAATTTAAAATATAAGACCTATTTTTCTTACTTTTATTTTTTTGGATAACCACCTTTTTCATTCCTCCAATTTTTTGCACAAATTTTTTTAAGTGATTTTTGTTCATGTTTCCTTTTTATAAATTTTGATGTTGTATTTGAATTTTAGATGTCTATTATATATGTAATAAAATATTGTGATAAAGTCTAAGGTTGTTTGAACAATGATCAAAGGTGAAAAGAAATAAAAACCTTTAAAATGATTATTTTTCGTGCTTTTAAGAGGGCAAGCCACTTTCAACCATATGAAAATGGATATATCTCTCAAAAAATTATATGAAAAAAAATTTGAAATAGATAACCAACCACATAATTATAGTCATTGAAAATTTTTAACTTAAAATACACATTTAAGATAATGATTTTATCCAGTTTTTATCATAAATAATCTACCAAGGAAATAAAAAAAATCAATGTTTAAAAGATATCATATAAATATTTTATATCAATTTTTTACTAAAATCTTATGTAATATTTTTCTATGTTGATTAAAAAACTAATATAGAATAATCCAATATATAGTGTCGCTCATATACTCGTCGATTTCTAAATATCTGTAAATCAACATGATTTTTATAAAATATTTGATGTATAATTGTATTTTTGTTTTAGTGTATAGTTAATCAGCTGCACGAAATTACGCTCTCAATTGGAAGATAGGATTCCTTTAGCATTTTCACTTCCTTACTCCTTACACTAATAAAAAGATGAACAAACACTTAATTTAATATCTTATTAATTTAAATTGTATAAATTTAGTTGCCTGTGGAATTTTATTATCAATTACAGGAAGTGATTTAGAATGTTATGATTTAAAAAAAAAAAGTCTTGAAACAATGATGTTTGTACACATTTTTCTGTTCATATTCTCCCTCGAGCTACAAGCCAACTCTACGTATGATGATATGAAGCTCACATGTAACATAAGTGTGAATGACATTGAAAATATATTCTTAAAATTTGTATTTGTAATTTTAAATAATATAAAAGAAGCCAACACAATTTTATTCATCAATTTTACTTCACAGCCCTCTTCTATATCACATCTTACTTATAAAATAAGATTTGGAACTGAGTTCCACCTATATTTTATAAATAGGATGCAGCTTTAGCATTTTTTTTCCCTTCGTTTGTACATGTAGTTTCTATATTGCTTTCATTTCATCATGGTGCTCATCCCAAGCACGACACAATTATGTTTTTTCTTTTATTACATCTTAGAAATAGTTCGTAAATTAGTATATATAAGTTGGTCAAATCTCCAAATCTAAAGATTAGGGCGCAAATACTGACTCTTGAAAATTTATATTCATTTGAAATTAAGGGATATGCAGGTCTATGATTAAAAAATATGTTTATTAATTATCAAAAGAAATGTTAATTAATGATTCATAATGATGAAACATATTGATTTATGATTAAAAAATATGTTAGTTAATAATCAAGAATCATGTTTGTTAATAACCAAAAGATATATAGGTTCATGATCAAGAATCATGTTGGTTAAATATTAAAAGACATATTCATTCATAATTAAGAGACGTGTTAATTTATGATTAAAAGACACATTATTTCATGATCAATAGGCATTTTGGTTAGGGATAGGAGGCATGTCAATTCATTATCAAGAGTTATGTTGATTCATGATCAAGATGCATGTTGGTTAATCAATAGACATATTTTTTAATGACTAAGAAACATTTTGATTCATAATTGAGAGATGTATTGGTCCAAATATTATCTACAAATATAACTAATCAATGTTAAACAAATAGAAAAAGTTAATGATATAGACAAATGATGAAATGAAAGTAAATAATTATGATTTAATGGAAAGAGATAAATTTATCTTCCATCATTTTATTACATATCCAAATCATTCATTCAATCATTATGTTGCTCCTTTGAATCATTCATTTGTTACTTATTTGAATCATTCATTTGTTACTTATCTAAATCATTCAATCATTGTGTTGCTTCTTTGAATCATTCATAAGAGTTCTTTGATGAGATATTATCATATTGTTCCTCTATGTCCATAGTTCTTAGATAAATCCTAAGGTTGATTTGCCACAAACCCTATAGTAGATAGTGTGAGCAAAGTTGGTTTTTGAAACACATTTTAGACATACCATATTTCTTATTTAGTTTTTTGCTCAATTTTTTCACTTATCTTGCATTTGATTTTTATCTTCACCTGCACATTGATTATCAATTATGCCAAAAGACATACACAAATTTTGTCCCATTGAATGCTTTCATTCAAAGGATATAAATGAGTAATGAATATTTTAGTGTCCATAAAGTTTTCTCTCTCTCTATATATATATATATATATAAATGCATGTAAAGAGATGACTTGAAATTTTCTTACATAGTATTCAATATATTTTTTAACTATGATTTTTCACAAAATTTTGTCTTCTTCCCATCTTTATCTCCCACAAATTATATTTTTCACCATCATTACAACCTTTGACCCTTGACTTTAGAAGAAAACCAAAATTTAGAAAGCATAAGTTGGGCATAAGGAAGATCGTGAGCGAACCTTCAGGGAAATTCTTAGGATGTATATAACTTGTAGTACATGATGCTGTTTAAATAATTTTTAAATATTAAATCATTTTTTGATTTTGATTTAATGTAATAATTGTAGTTGTAACTAATATATCTAACCATTCAAATAAGTGGGTTCCTGCATTTTCATGAGTCCAATGCTAATCCTAACCTATCACAATTTCTTTATTAAATTAACTTTTGATTAATTAAAATCCATAAAAATACATAGGGCTAGCTCGTTCATTTAAATAATTATATGCACTAGATATAGCTACGGCTGTTACATTGGATCAAAAATTTAAAAATTAACTTAATATTAAAAAAATATTTTAAACAATAACGTATACAACATTTTAAGTACTCAAAAATTTCTCGAACTTTCGGCACACACTGGGAGCATCATTTTCCTTATCTCTTGCTCTTCTTTTTTCTTTCGCTAAAATAACTTCTCTGGTATCGATACTCATATTCATGTTAGAGTGACATCTTGTATTATTTTTAGGATTTTTTTTTCTCTAGCTCCTAAATCAGAACTCAAGACATTTTATTATGTGTGTTAAATAATTTATCATTCTATATGATTTAAAGAAGTCTCAAATATTACAGTGAAATCACCAAAAATCCTAATAATAAGTCTAGTGGAGACACATTTTATGTGTTTTTTCACATATCAAACAAACACAAATTATCTAAATCCCAACTAATTTCAAATTTTTTTCACATTTTTATTCTTAAACGGCCACCTTAAGTTGAGGGGAATAAAATCTGCGATAAAGCCTCGGCTATGCAAGAGCTTGGTGTGACAATATTATAAATAAAAAAAAAAGCTATAGTGTGACAAATTTTGAATTATGAAATTTAGCAGGTGCATGATCTAAAATTTAGTGGAGCGTTTCTCAAATTATCTCAAACACTGACCCATTGTCAGAAGCATTGTAAAATTTCAGTCGTTGAAACTGGGGTAGGTATTTATAGCTCATTTAAAATCAGCTCGAGCTTAAACTAACTGATTTTATAAGAAATGCTTTGTAGAAAAAGATATATTAATAGAAATATTTATTTTAAGACCAATAATGCAGTTAAGGGATTCAAAATAAGAGTGTAATTACCTAAAATTCAATTAATTTAATTAATTATAAGCTAACTTACACTTTATTAATCAAGTTAATGAATTATAAGTTAATTTGTTTATTGCATCAAATACAATATTTTAACCCTTACATATATATAAATCACATAAATATTTAACTTACATTAACTGAGGACAAATTAATAATAAATTTTGGTCAACTCAAATTTTCATTTTTTCCCCACAATTTGTGGCGAAGATCTCTAAACTGTACTAATTAATCAAGTGCATCAATTTGAATGAAATTTCTTATTTGGGCTTATACGCTCGGTGTAGCGCTCCACGTCCGTCAATTTGGCTAACTTTTAATTTGATGTAATATGCATATATAACGGTCAAAAGTCCAGCAGAAATTCCTAAATGAATTGATTAATTATATCCGTTAATTCTGACTTTCGTATACGTATATGAATGGGGAAAAAAAACTGTAAAGGAAAATGTAAAAACTCTTTGAATTTTACATATTTCAACTTTAGAAACATAAAATTAGACCCTTAAACTATATAAAATAATGAAATTAACGCTCATCATTTCATTAATTATCCATTTTATTAATTACATGATTTTTCATAAACATTTAAATAAGAGCCGTAACGTTATTATATTTTGACTTACCACGTCATTTTTAACTTATAATTTTAAACTCATTTCCATATTTAATTAAATTTTTATACAATTAATTTAATTTCTTATAATTACATAATACAAAATTATATGTGAAATGATAGCCTAGTCTATCAACATAAAATAATAATATGACTTGCGTATAAAATGTTTATGAAAAATCATGTAATTTAATAAAATGAATAAATTAAGTATTAAGCAAATTTCAATATTTTGTATACTTTATGGCTCTAATTCCTTGTTTTGGAAAATTTTCTTATAATTATTTTAAGTTTTAAAATTCAACTCCGAATAATGAATGGGTTTTTCATATTTTTCTCATAATTGTTTAAACCTATTTAAGCGGAAGGAGACTTGCGGAGATTTCTAGGAGACCAAACATCTATTGCGTTCCTTATAAGTAGAATTTATTTTTTTCCTCTAGAATTCTATATAAGTTAAAATTAAAATTTGATCCGTAAGTTGTAGAATCATTTTTGTGCCTCATTGTTTCTTAGCTTCTTGCAGCAGAAGCGGTAAGGTTCTTTTCGTCTATTGAGATTATTTTGATCCTTACAGCTTCATCTACAAGAAGAAAATAGATGAACATGAATTTCAAAATCCATAAATAGGATTTCTTGTCAAAAGTTCTATATAAGATAATAGGATTTAAATTGCTATTGTGATTGCAGATCATTTCACATCCACAATTTTCTATAATTTCGCATCGCAATCGTTGCATTTATCTGCAATTTTATTAATCACAGCAAAACAGTAACCGCAATTTTAAACCATGAAGATAAAATATGATCATTTAACTCATAGATCCACTTCTGTACCTCATTGTTTCTTTTCTTCTTGTAGAAGAAGAGGTAAGGTTCTTTTCATCTATTGGGATAATGTTGACCCTAACAGCTTCATCTACAGGAATAGAGACAAATGTGAATTTCAAAATCCTATATAAATAGGATATCTTCTCAGGAGTTCTTTATAAGATGAAATTTGATCATCTATATACTTTTATCACTCACTGTTCCTCATCTTCTTGCAGAAGAAGCTGTAAGGTTCCTTCTGTACTGCTTATAGAACTCGTTGACATTGTCGGAGTTTTAAGACGATGATGATTCTTACAACTTCGTCTTCGGGAAAATAAGAGACAAACATGAATTTTAATTATTGTATATTGATAAAATTATATTTTTGTGTAGTTGGAGATACTCTAGTTTTGTGTAGTTGGAGATACTCCAGTTAATCTCTAAGACCTACTAGAATTTGTTCATTTAGGAATATACACGAAAAGGTTAACTCACCCAAGTTAGAGCTAATACTTTATTTCACTCTTCAATACACTTATAAATTTATTCTTGTTATTATGCTATGTTACATATGATCCAAGAAAAATTAAATTTCACATTTTTTACAACAAAGCAGGCAAAATATTGATCATAGTCACTTCGTAATCGGTTCACTATTTGTGATTGTTATAATCTATACCACAAAGTGGGGGAGTGCTGATTGTGCTGAAGCTTATTGACAAGATATTTGCCTTTATTCCGTACCAAAGGTACATTAAAAGAGTGAGGAAGGTGATCAATTTGAATCAATTTTAGATTGTTAATATTTTTTTAATTAATTTGGTTTTATATTTTATTGGTAAATTCTTTTGGGACAATATTGATTTTAACTGACAATTATTTTATAAAATATTATTTTAGTATTTGCCTTCTGTTTTTTACTGCAAGATATTTTTTTAAGTTGAGGGGCTAAGCACAAAAACAAACTATGAAAAGACTACATTTCGGATATTAGAAATCCTCGGTATATCAATAAGGATTATACTAATTATCAAAGCACACAGGCCTATAGGGAACATGTCCCTGAAAGAAGAGAAAGGCTAGCCAGTCAATTAATACAAGCAATTCTTTCTTTATAAGTTTGTAATACTTTCACGTCCTAATCTAACACGGCAAGAAATTTTTGATAACTTGTAACGTTTTAAATTATATTCTACAACTATAATTTTATGTGCAATATTACTATTATAAAGTGTACCTCATCCATGATTTTTTATAATTTTAAACTTCAATAATCACATTTTTCACATTTTTTGTAATTTTACTAATCATAATAAAATTATAATTGCTACCAGAACTACAATTGAAAACAAAAATAAAATGATATCTTGTAACTCCTTCTTTAGCAAGAAAAAAATGAATGGAAGATTTAAATCGTACTCTAGTTGAATTTCTCTATAAACCAAATTTAGGTTGCTCGCTTGTAAATCACAAATAGTCCCAACATATCACCTAAAACACAACAAACTCTAAGAAGACTACCACAACCAGCGGAGCCGAAATTATTTTTATAAATCCCATCCGAATTTATTTTGATCCAACCTACAAGGGAGGAAACCAAAAGACTTCTAAAGATCCAATAACTGATTAACTTATCTCATTGGAGCCCTCCAAGCTATAATCTACTTCCCCAACATCGGATATAATAATAGACAGGATTCTTAAGCCATAAGCCAAACTTTAGTGGTCGAGTGCCCAACATTGTTTTTCCTACGCTAAAGGAAACAAACCACAACTACATAGCTGAATTAGCACCAACTTATTGCTCAAATTGATATCGTTCCTTTCTTGTAACTCTGATACACATAAAATTTCAAACAGTGGTGAAGGCAAGAGGGCTGGCAGCAGCTCCGACCCTCCTATATTTTTTCTGTCTTTCGTTTTTTAATATATAATGATTTTAGATTAATTTCCTAATTATTTATAATTTATACATGTTTTAGAGAAATTTTGACACTCAACTGCCTTGAATGGAAATTTTGGCTCCTTTAATTGTAAAAGCACTCAAAAGAAGCTAGTAGAGAATGACAAACGAAATTAGCATGATAACAGTCATGAAGAACATACCAATAAGTGAAATTCAATTATAATAATTTGATGATAAAGACTTACTCCAAATTCCTTCTTATAGGTACATCTTCATATTACCATATGAAATCAACTTTTAATTGACATCTTTAAAATTAATATTTTAGTTAACAGAGTATAATTATAAATAAAAAATTAATAATGAAAATGTAATAAATTTATTAATTAAATATATCTCATCCTAACTTTCATCAACTATTTTCTCATATGCAATGAAGTGAAATCCATGCCATTCAATTGATCCATCTTCACATTATGATAATTTTGTAATTTTGTTTCAGCATACAAAGAATTCATTTTAATAACAATGATAATCTTTATCAAACTTTCTAACCATAAACTTTGATACCATAAAAACAACTACTTCATAGGATGTTTCTTGAATTTCTCGATGTGACCTTGGGAGCAGAAGAACAAATCCTACTTCCCTTGAAAACAGAATTAATATATTACACAAGAGAAAAAATAATTTAATAGAAAACATAAATTAATTATTTTCTTAACATGCTCAAACCTATCCATCCGGAAAGAACATCTTAATGCTCTTCAATTGCTTTTCGATTGTGTTACTGTATGATATTATGGCACATCCCATAAATATATGACTATAATTTTGATAGTACATTATGAATGTGTAAACCAACGAATAATATGAAGAGAACATCTAAAAGTCCCGTATATATACTAGAACTACAGCAAATCAATTCTTGATATATCAAATCAGATCTTCAAATTATAAAAATCCAAAAATTTTAACCATTCATCTGTTGTCAATGGCAAAAAAACAGAAGGGGAAAAAAAATACAACAACAGCCCATGCCATATTACTGAATCACATAAAATATGAAAAGGAGCCTGAATTCAAAGAAACCGTAATTATTTTGAACATATATTCGCTAATAAAATTAACGCAAACTTATTAAAGCTAACGAATATAAATAAAAGAGGATATAATTTACAAAAAAATTGTGAGAGTCATATTTACCATTATCTTCTATTATTGAATAGAAAAATCCACATTCTAATATTTTTGTTTAAATGTTAATACTCGCAAAGATGTCATTTTGGATACAATGATAATTCTTTTGGACCTTTCCGATTAGAAATGTTTTTTGATTTTTTTAATGTAAATATTGGGAATAGAAAAATGAATCATAATTCCTTGAAATGCAGAAACAATATATCACTTAAGAGATAAAATATTGTAATAGAAAATATGTATTAATTGTTTTTTTTTAAAGATGCACAATTCTATCCATCTAGAAGGACTACTTTGATGTTCTTAGGTTGTGTCACATAGTAATATTGTGGCACATGTCATAAACTTATAACTCTAACTTTGGTAGTTACATTATTAGTGTATAAATTAATGTCGTTGATGAAATACAAATTAAATATCTTAGCCTCAATTCACAGAAAATATAATTATTTTGTGTATACATTTACTAATAAAATTACAAAAAAAATTGATGATGGATAACAAATAGAAATGAAAATTATAAGGTTTATAGAAAATAGTGAAAATTATATTTAGCATAGTCATTTATTATTGAGTAGAAAAATGAATCAAATCAAGACAAATGACACACTAGTGAGGAATATATGTTTATCCGTATATATAGAAAGAATAGTAATAGAAAATAACACGAAATAAAGAATAAAAAACTACAGGATCAACGCATTGGACTAAATTAATTCAAATTGATTATAACATATATAATAGTTTGAAATTCCCCACTAAAAGGAACCAATAATGTGTTTAAAATTAAAACATTTACATTCATTCATATTAATTGGTTAGAATAATTATAATACTTTGAAATTTTCTGCTAAACTAAACCATGATGGATTTCCCTAAGTGTGATACTTTAAAAAATTTTAATTAATTTAAATTGATTGTAATAATTATAATAATTTGTATTTAAATTTTTATGTTAAACAAATCTTGAATGGATTTCCTTAATTATTCATTGCAAAATAGATCTATTCTTTTATTCATATTCAATAAACATAGATTTATTCCAAAATAGGTCTATTTTTATTCAATCAATTATCTTGTTGATTTGACCAAATGAATTTCCCTAATTGTAATTATTATGTTTTAAAAAATTAAAATAATGTTGTGAATTACTAATTTGATGGAATATATTTATTTTATTAGAAATATGATATGATAAGAAATTAATTAAACTGATCTTATGTTTATTTTCTAATTAATAATGATTTGATTCAATTGAAATATACTATGATAATGCTATATGCATAAAAAAATGAGATTCAAAATTAAGTTCTGAATCTTTTATATCCATTAGATTGATTTTTAAAAATTTATTCTATCATCCTATATTTAATGATAGTTCTTTATTTGTATTTAGTACCTAATTTCGGATTCTATTTTGATGCATATAGCATTGTTGATATACTAATCAATAATTAAAATCTCATTATGACTTAATATTAAATATTATGAGAGAAATTTTGAAAATAAATGATAAAAAGTAGGTGAGTGAAATACAAATATTTCAAGAATGAACATTAGGATAGTGCATTTCACTTGCTCTATAGACATGAATCCTAGACTTTTGAGTTTAGGCACTGTAGTATGGATTAGAAAATTTTGAGTTTTTCCCAAAATTTTAAAACTCAACATCTATTCAAATTGAGGCAAATACTGACCACTGCCCTAGGACAATGGATAAGATGCACTAATTAGATCACAATTATCTTTATTTGTATTATCTTAAAATTTATTAATAGAATATCAAATTAATGTACTTCTTTATTTTAATACAATATTAAATATAAAGGATAATAAATATTAATAATTCAAAGAAAGATAGAAAGGATAGATATAAATAAATTGAATCCAAATTTAGTGCAACATGTGTAGCTATAATAGCACATTTAGCCGTTGATTAGTTAGACTCCATGAAAATGTAAGGGCCCTATACACTTGCATGAGCAGATCCAACATCTAACCATTAATTAGCATAAACACCATTAAAATGTAGAGATCCCACACATTTGGATGGTTAAATGTAGCATCAAGCCATTTGTAAGTGTGGACCCCATGAAAATATAAAGGGTCCTAAACATTTGGATGGCTAGATGCCATAACTGTAGTTGCAATTATTACATTGAATTAAAATGTGATTTTGTTAGCTACCACTCTTAGTGGAATAAGGGCACCTGATGTGGCCTTTAAGACCTTATTCCTCTCGTGTCATAAGTTTAAACACTTGACCTTACATGTGTGTATTTTAAGTGGATTATCACTTGTATAATTACAAAATTAAGAATAAAATATTAAATAAGATTATGCTATCAATATTAAATGTGATTAGGCAATTGTTATCATTTACCTTAAATTAATGTATAATTTTATGATGTCCTTGATCTCTTAGGAACAAGAACGAAGCTAGAATAAAAATAACAAAAGTTGAAATAAAATTTATTAAGAATTTATATGAAAATTTTCTAATTATTATGGAAGTTAAAGTTGAATTTTTTTTAATAAAAAAATAATAACAATGTATTGGAGGCTCAAGCCACCTTACTTGGTAAGTAGCATTGTGTTACAAGTTGACAGTTGTGATACTCTGATGGACAAATGTGCTCAGTTTAAGGCAAGACCAAGTGGAGAAATCAAGCATATTGTGAAGGACTTATGGCCGAAATTTGAGATTAATCCAACTTGTGTACTATTTTTCTCAAATTTCTCAAATTTGGACGTATTTTGATAATTTTGGCATGAGTCAAGAATTCAAAGGAGTTCAAAAAGCTTGTATTTATAATTTCTCACATTTTTATCTTTGTGTTGGTGCATTTTAATGCAAATTAGACTCCTGGAGCATTGCAAAAAGGGTTTATGGCGACTAAAAAAAATGTATTTATTGTGTTAGGTGGGTTTTTGTTCAAAATCTGTTCAAAAGGTGAAGTGTCCAAAAGGCCCAACAAGGTGTCTTGGCACTAAATTAGGAACTCAAATATGTTAGTTTTTGGTTATTCTCTAAACACTCAAAACTATGGAATGAGACATATACCAATGAACGGAACGTCCCTCTCCTTATTCAATTTGTCTCTTTTTTGGCTTGTTGTACTTAGAGGCTCCATGTGTGAAACATTTTGGCAAATCAGTGTGCAAGAGTGCTTCAACAACATTTGATTATAGCTTATGAACATATTTATATGGGTTTTTATTATATGGGCGATAAATCTTTAATGTTCTAGTATCTTTACCAAATATGCCATGAGAAAGTTTTAATGAAAAGACTAGCATATTTACCAAGAGTAGTAAGCATATGCCATACGGTTTTAGCGAGAGAGCTATTAGTTCATGACACCTTGCTACTACTTTTAGGAGTTTGATAATTTTTCATTGTGAAATTATTCATTTTGTTTCATTGAAATTTATATTTTTTTACTAATTCATTTTAAAATTAAAAAAATAATTAATAAAAAATTCACATAAAATTATACTAGACGAATTGTATGATTCTCATGAATTGAAAATCTTTGATTTCTTTAAATAGTGGTGGGGCATTTCGTCTCAGTATAGATTTGTGAGGCCAAGGGAGCGTCAATGTATGAGTGAACACCCACGTATTAGTCCACCTTGCTTATTTCTTACTTTTTTTCTTAGAAAGGTTTAAAGAGATGCTATTTTCATTTTTTTTTTAAATTCATTTTTATCTCAGTGATTTTATAAATTATAGAATTTACAATTCTTTAAATCCTCTCAAGGGTACCATTTATCCGAACCATCAGATATATGAGTCAGAGAAATTTAAGCCAATTCGAATGAGAAAAAATTAGTCATAATCAAAAAATTTTCTAAGCGCAAGTCTTTTTTTCCTTGATTTTTAGCAAAGATCTCTAAATTGAACTAAGCAAATGAATCAATTCAAACCAAATTTCTAATATGGTTTTATACACCTAACAATCGAAAGCTTGGTGTAGTTCTACGTGGCTTTGTTACATGCAATAAATAAATTAATTTATAATTTATTGATCAAATACAATAAATAAATTAATTTATAACTCATTAACCTAATTAATAAGACACATGATAGTCTTTAAAGGTGTTTCATGCACTAGTTTATTAAAATAAATAAATTCTGATTTAATAAATTATTTGAGTAATTTATAACTTATAAGTTACTAAATTTTAAAAAAAAATTAAATTTATTATTTTTTATTATTTTATAACCCATGCCTTTAAAAAATAATTATGTTATTATTTTAAATAATAAAAAAAAATTAATTAAATAAAAATAGTAATTAAATAAATATTTGATATTATAAAATATAATAACTATGATCTTATTTTAAATAACAAATATATAAGAATTAATTGAATAAATATGAAATATAAAATATTTAGTATAAGTAATTAAATAAAATAGTAATTAAATAAATATATGATATTATAAAATATAATTAATTCAATTTTAGATAATTATATTCTTATTTTAAACTTTAAATATATAAAAATAAGCAAGTAAATAAATATACCATCTCATAAAGTATAATTAATTATATTTTAATTAATTATAGTTCTATTATAAATAATAATTAAATAAAATTATATAGTATCACAAAATGTAATTAATTAAATTTTAGTTAATTATTTTTCATTGAATATCTTGATTGTATTAATTTATCTATTTATATTATAACATCATTTTATATTATTTTATATTTTTAATTAATTCAACAGTTAATTTTATAAAATATTTCTTTTATAATAAATTAACTTATCAATTATAACTTATTTGTTATCAATTAACTAATCAGTTATTAGTTATTTTATCAATTACTTACATAAAACATAAAGCCTATTTTAGATGACTAATCTCAATTTGGTAAAATTTCAGTTAGACTAAAAAACTATTTTGGTACTAATAAAATTAAATTTTTATCAATTTCATTTTTACTTAAAAGTTTGCATCAATTTAATCTCTATAAAATAAAGAAATGTCAAATTTTAATTATTTCATATACTAATTTAGTATTTTATTTTATGTATGTAAGAACTAAAATTTGATGGTTTTTAATTTAGAGGAATTAATTTAGAGGAATCAAATGGATCCGCAAAGATTCCTGAAACGAATTCATGGATTGTATCCGTTATTTTGATTCAAATTTTATAATTACGGAAAAGATGTGAAAAAAATATCTTTCTTTTACTTTGGATGATTAAATTTTACCTCTTTAACTTTAAACACGATTCTTAAAACTATGCAAATCCTTGAAATTGATTAGCACTAATCATACTAATTACCTTTTTTATTAAAATTTCATTACATTACATTATAAAAATATTTTTATAATTTTTCAGGTATTGTCACATCATTGTATTTTAGCATACCACGTAATTTTTATACCCGTAATTTCAAACTCATTTTAGTGTATTTCATTAAAACTTTACATAGCTAATTTAATTTCTATTTTTATTAGTTATATAATATAAAAATAAAAAATAAAAATAGCTTAATTAATTAGTATGCTGACAAAAAATAATAATGTGATTTGTGTCTAAAAAATTTATGAAAAATTATATATTTTGATAAAACAATTAATTAGCATTAATTTCAGGTTTTTCATAGTTTAAGGCTTGCTAATTTCTAGTTTTAAAAATTGGAAGGACTTTTTTGCATTATTCTCATGATTATTTTCAAAGTTTTCAAAAAATTTAAAAATCCGACCACTTTAAATTTGTAGAAATTTTCACATTTTTATCATAATTTTTTCATGGTTAAGAGACTTGTAGAGATTTTTAGAAGAGTAAACATCTACTTGAATCATTTTTCTCAAAACTTTTTATAAGTTTTTAAAAAATTTAAAATTCAACCACTTCAGTTTTGATTTTTTTTTTTTTTTTTTGCATTTTTCTTACAATTGTTTTGACATTAAACGATTAGGAGACTTGCAGAGATTTCTTGGAAAGCAAACATCGATTTCAATCCTTATAACTTTGCATTTTCCTCTTAACTGTTTTAATAGTTTTTGAAAAATTTTGCATTTTCCTCTTAACTGTTTTAATAGTTTTTGAAAAATTTCAAAATCTAACCACAATAGAAGAAATATTTTGCATGTTTCTTATAGTTGTTTTAATGTGTCAAGCGGTTAGAAGACTCGCAGATATTTCTAGCAGAGTAAACATCTATTTTGATGATTATGATTTTGCATTTTTCTCATAATTATTTTAAAAGGAGTAATGCTATAACATCCGAAGCATTGGTCCAAAAAAATGTTTCCAACAAACATCGTCCATTAGATTCAAATCACGTTTACGATTCCCGGCTAAATGGACCACTACCAGACGGTTTTGTTGTTTTCGGAACATATTCGACTCTCGTTTGCCAAGATAAACAATTTTTTTCCTTTTAAAAGTCTTTAAAAATTATAAAATCCAGTCACTTGAAATTTGAAGTATTGTTGACATTTTTCTTATAATTGTTTTAATTAACATATCTAACGGACAGAAGCTGAGTTGCGGAGATTTCTAGGATACCAAATATTTATTTTGGTGCATATAAATATGATTTCCTGTCAGGGTTCTATATAAGATGAAATTTCATCTTGTAGGTCGTGGATCCAATTTTGTGCCTCATTTTCTCTTACCTTCTTGTAGAAGAAGCGGTAAGGTTCTTTCAATCTATAGCTCCTTAACATTTTAGGAGCATCAATGTTGATCCTTGATCCTTACAGCTTCATCTACAGGAAGAAACAGATAAACATGAATTTCAAAATACGATTTCTTGTCCAAAGTGTTATGAAAGAGATATCGGTACACCACTACACTATCGAATCTAATTTGATATGTTACAGGATAATATTTCAGTTATCAAATTTCGTGATCGACCTTCAGTGAGGTAATATAAATTTTTTTCAATTTTATGTAAGATAAAATTTGATCATTTAACTCACACTTTTGTCCTTATTGTTTCTTACCTTCTTGCAGAAGAAGCAGTAAGGATCCTTCAATCTATAGCTCCTTAATGCTATTGGAGTATCAATGTTCATCCTTGATCCTTACAGCTTCATCTACAGGAAAAAAAGAGATAAACATGAATTTCAAAATAGATTCAGGCCCAATTGGGCTGCATCGTGGAGACTCCAGTTGAGGACGAGTTGGGTCAAACTGGTTAGGTTTAGGGAGGTTTGATATTTAGAGTATTGTTACTTATGTATTATGCTAAGTTTGGGAGAGTGGAAAGTGAAAGAAAGCAAAAAAAAATTAAACTTATGTTAAAATGGAAATTGTGAAGAAGAGAATTTTGATGTGTAGAAATAATCACTACTAACATCGGGTGAGGTATTTAATAGATTACACGTCACATATCTAATCAAGTATCATTATATATTTGTTTTAACATCAATTATATAATTGATGTGAAGGAAGTTATTCAGTTGGTCTTTTACTATTGATGTCTTTTCTTTTATTTTTCTTTTTAAAATTTTATACAATTGCTATTAGTTTTACAAATTCCATCAATCTTTTTTTTTTTTGCTAAAGATCCAACGTTTTTTCTCTTAAAAATATTTTATTTTATTTCTACATTTTACATCATTTTTTAATAAAATATTGATGTGAAATGTTTATATAATTTTTTAATGTTGATTTTTAGTTTCCACACTAGAATATTTACAATAAAATTTAAATAAACCTATCTTATTAAAAATGTGTGTTTTGAATTAAAAACTTCACACTCAAATTCATTTGGGGCAATTTTTTTATTTTATATAACTTTTCTAGTTTTATCCATTTGTGAAATATCAAAGGTGGTTTGCCCTCCCGAAATTATAAAAATGGTCATTTTTATTGATATTTTTAACTTTTTCCCATCCCTCATTTTTACATTGTTCAACCAATTTCAAACTTCATTACAATATTTTACCAAACACACAATACATATTTAAAACTCAAATATAATCTCAAAAATTATACAAAATGAACACACACAAAAATCTCTTAAAAGAACCTACATAAAAAACTCAAGAAATAAAAGAGATGAAGACATGACAAATAGGAGCAAGAAGGATAGCTCTTGTATTTTGAACTAGTAGCCTAAAATAAGGGATTTGCTTCATTTTCATTGTTAGTTAAAAGAGTATCAATAGGTCATTGATTCATGGTGGAAGATAGATTGAGACATAGAGTTTTATAGTGGGAGATGGATGAGATGAAGCAAAGAAACAAATAAAAGGAAAAGTGCGAGTAATAATGAGGGAAAATTTGCTTTATTTATAGCGCAAAAATATCATCAGTTCTGTGACTTGAGGCATCAATTATTTTAAGAATCAAAATTTAAAGTTTCATAGAAAGAAAACACGTTATTTATTAATGAAGAATTGACATTTAATGTTTCCTCATATTTCCAAAAAGTCACCATTTGCATGACTTTCAATGTTAGTTAATTTATGAACCAACGTCTAAAATCTTGCAAGAAGAAAACACTTTTTTTTCCCAAGTTTCCTCATGCTTTATTTTTTTAAAAAAAATATAATTGGTTTTACAATTTCAAACATTGGTTATTTTACAAACCAATATTTTATGTATCATTCTTTTCTGAGTAAGATGATAGTTGCTATACCATTAGATATCGATTATATCTAAAATCGATACATAAACTTTTTACTTTTCCCCACTAAAACATTTAAAATATTTTTAGATGACACTTATGTGCAAAGCTAACATCTGAAGCTTTCATGATTTATCCAATCTCCTAAATGTTATAAATTTATATATCGGTTAAGTTTGAAATCAATATGTTAAAGTTTGATATTTTCTAACCTAATTTTTCCAATATCTTTGTATGCATCTAAATTTCCCTCATTCTCATAATAACTTTTAAATGTCATACATTTAGACATCATTTCATTAAAAAAAAAAACCTTCTTAATAATTTCAATAATGTCATCGCACCTAAATAAACATCGATAATATTAATGACCTATTGTTTTACTTTTCAAATAATTTTAAAAATGTCATATCATCGGTGTTCACTTTAACCAATGTCTATGTTATGACATCTAATTGCAATTAGTGAATGCTAACTTATTTTTCCTTGTCTTCTTTTTCTTTCTATTCAAGTAAATGAAAATTTCAAATTTTAAACCTTTTTAAAACCCTTTTCTTTCCTTTATTCGTGACCATACAAGGAATGGAGGATTTTTTTTACTAGTTTACATGGAAAAGTTTATTCGTACACAAGTGAGATTGGTAAGAGCTTCCCTTCTTACGTATGTTTATTTCTACATTCTATCTCTTACTTTCAGTTGCATATGTTTTTAACAAAGAAATCAAGCTTTACTTTTAAATAGGAGTATTGTTATGTAAATTGCACTTACTCTATAATCTTTCTAATTAGGCTAATGGAAAAGCTTTCTCCCCAGGCGGTAATGTTTTAGGGTTGATTAAGTCTCCACTTGCAAGTAAAATAGAAAACATTCTCAGTTTCTATCCTAATTTTTTACTCTTTCTAGTCTCAATTTCATTGAAAGCTAGGGAAAAAAATTTTAAAGCTACATCAACGTTGAAAATTCAATATTACTTTCGAACAAATGTTATCAAATGTTTTTTTTTTAAATTTAGAAATCTGATTTCTTAAAAAATAGTTGATTTCTTGCCAAAAATAAATAACTTTTTATTAAATCAAATTGCCAATTTTAAAAAATAATACAATTAGCAACATTTTTATGGAAATAGAACTGGAACTTTTTTGGAAAGTTAGAGAAATATGAGAACTTTTCTCTGTTATTATCATGTAAAATATATTTATATTTTTTTTTTATTCTTCTAAATTTAATTACATTTTTTCTCCTAATATATGTAATATTCTCATTTGATTTATCCTTAAATATAATATTTTATTATTGTTTTTTATATACATATTAAATTATATATGATTCATATTAGCAACTTGGAGAAATTGAAAATTAAAAATCTCAATTGATAGACAGAATCTTAATGAAAGAGACACCAAATTAGTATTCGTTAGGAGAGAAATTAGTTAATAATGTTATCATGTTATATAGTTATAAACTTTTGTAACTCGTATATATTTTGGAATACATACAAGTACACCTGTATATATATAATTTTAAATAGGTTTTATTGTGTTATTTTTATGTTATTATATATTGAATGGAATATTCGGGATACTAGGACTATGCTGCAAGCTTTTATAGGAAAGCACTCATTTTGGATCATTTTGTAGCAAAGTACAAAAAGCCTGCGGTAAGTTTTTCAAATCATGACAATTTTTAATAAAGTAGAACATACAATTATGAATTGTTTTGAATTATAGTATATTTTTGAATTGTGGTATTGAGTTTCTTTAATTAACGGAGTGGTGATGGGAGCAGGAGTTGGCTTGTCTATGAACACAACTTTCAGGATTGTCACTTAAAAAGCTGTATGGTTGTCTTCTCTTCTCTTCTCTTCTTACAATTACAAATTTTAAAATTAAAAATATTATAATTAAACAAAATAAATTTTCATTCATATATATATATATATATATATTTGTATGTATGTCTGTATGTGTGTGTGTCTAAATGGGTGTGGGTGGGCATCTCAATAATTATGCCTTTTTGATATAATTATTAATTTTAAACTTTGACTTTGTGAATTGTTGACCTTCTTATATATATATATAATGGTTAGGATTAAAACATAATTGGAAATCAAATGATTATTTAGAAAGATCGTGTCATCACTTAAAAAAAGTTACATGATTTTATATTTTAATCCTAGCAATCAAATACAAGATCTAATAGTCACATATCACTCCTCTCAATTGATATATAGTTTACATATATATATGTATGTATGTATATATGTATGTGTGTGGGGAAATTTGCTAACCTCTAAATCCATACATAAAGGTTAGCAACCTTTGTTGTTTCATTTGAACGAAAAAATTCATGCTACTCACTTAATAATAACAAAATAATAAAGGGTACTACAATCAATTTGCCATCAACACCAACTACTTCCATTAATGAGTGGAGTTGACCTAATGCACTCATTAACGAAAGTGGTTAGTGTTAGTGTTAAATTAACTATAATACCCTTTATTATTTTATTATTATTACATTAGTAGCATTTTTTTGTTCAAATAAAAAAATGAAAGTTGTTAACCTCCATATTTGGATATGGAGATTGGAAATCCCCTATATGTAATTAATTAATTAATTTATGTAGATATTTGCCATGCAAGGAGCATGCATAGGACTTTTTTTGAATGTGGGAGCATCTTACTTTTTGTCTAACCTTCCATGATACTTTGGTAATTAGATATGATCATTTTTTTATTTTATAATAAGTTGCTTAATACATCATTTATAGTCTTAGGTTGGAATTTAAGATATTAGAGGTAAAAAAATCCTAATTGATGATTTATGTTAGTTAGTAAATGTCAATTTACAATAGAACAACATTTATTTTGATACAGTAACATTTGAAATTATATTGAAAGAAAACTTAAGATGGTGGATAAAAATGCAATTGATGTCTAAACATTGCTCGGAAACTTACAACATTGATTTTATACTCAATTGTCATCTAAAATGCATTTCAAAAGACTCATTAGAAACTATAAAATCATAGGACATTGATTCTAATTAACAACTATCATTTAAAAAGTATTTAAGGAGCTTTGTTGGAAAATGCAAAATCATACAACGCTAGTTTTATTTAATAACCAACATCTATTTTTTTTCCCATAAATCTTCGCTCTAACTCTATCTTACCATATGAACTCTTTTGACATCTTTCTAATATGCTTTTGAGTACAATGTGTTTGATATATAATATTGCTACTAATCTCTTACTCTACTTTCATCGAAATGGTGTCTAATGGAAAAACCTTAACCTTCTTTTTTCTCCCATTGTATACTCTTTCATTTCCTATGTAGTAAAAGCAGAATGGAAGAACTAGTAAATGGAAGAGTTATTGAACTCTCTTTCCTCTTCCATTCAAAAAGTGTACAATCAGAGGACCTTAACTTTCAATTCTCTCCCATTGTATATTTCCTCTTTCCCTAGTGAAATATAAAAACTAGAGAAATTTGAGCAATGACGATGGAGTTTTGTATCAAGGATGAAGATTTTGATATATAGTAGTTTTTTTGTAGTTTTTGTGTATTCAAATGTAAATGTGTAGGTTTTGTTTATTAATTATTTAGTGTAGTTATTTTATATAAATTTATAGAGATATTATTTCTCTTTATTCATCTATTTGTACTTTTATTATAAACAAAGCAATAATAATTAAAATTTTTTAAATTTCCATAATTATTTCTCTTTGCTCTTCTATATGTTAGAAATTGTAATAATACTAAAGAGATGACAAACATAAAAATGTTGGTTTTAGGTCTAACCAACATCTAATATAATGACATTTTCTTGAAATGTATGAGTACATCTAAATGAGTGCTATTTATGAAAAGTTTAAATGAATGAAATTAAAAACATCTAAATGAATGAATTTATGAACAAGTTTAAGTGAAAAAAATTAAAACAAGTGAAACTAAAGAAGTCTAAATAAATAGAATTGAAAATAACTTCAACAATGACATTTAATAAATAACTTACAATGTCCAGTTTTTATGATGATAGTTATGTAAGTTCATTTCAACTATCATGATAGTTCAACAATAAGGAATTACAATGTCAATTTATTGTTGTGATAATCATATAAATCCATTTCAATTGATGTGACTATTCAACAACAAAAAATTACAACATCAATTTTTTATGGTGATTGTCATGTAAGTCTATTTCAATCATTGTGATTATTCATTAATAGTTTACATGTCATTTTATTACTTAGTCAATGTCATAAATCATTGCAACCATACATATGGCTAAACTTACAACTTTGATCTTTAATTAATAACCAATGTCTCATTATTTTACTGTTAGCTATAAATAGGGCTTCATAACAACAAATCTATGATTCTTTAAGATAGATCTTTTTCAATAAAAAAAAAGGCTTCTAAGTTAAGATGTGTAGATCTATCTGACATTACCATGTCTATTTATAAGGTCTAAGAACTTTTAGAGTTTCTTGTAAGGACTTGTTACCACACCTTGGAAGGAATCCTAAGTGATTCTTGAATTTTTCTCAATAGCCCAAGCAATGTTAATAATATGATTTGCACCCTTCATCTCAGAAGCCTTCTCTGTTGATAGATTGCAAAAATTAGACCTTTAGAAGGTTCCAGAATCTATTTAAGTTCCATCTAAGAACTTATATCCATACTTCGACCATAAACACGAGAATTCTACAAACCATTTGTAAGGATTTCAAACAAGAATCCTTTTAAATTCTTTGTAGAATTTTTATGTTCATTACTGAAGTGTGGACCTAAGTCCTTTAATTGAAGAAACTTAGGGAGATTCCAATTCCATCTCAATGTTAAATACTACAATCTATACTCTTCATCTTAATCTCAAAATCCATCTCTTATGGTCATGGGCATTGCATCAAATCATCATTATCTTTTACACTTAAATAGATTATCATGAGCATATATATGATTTAATGTAATTGTCATAATCATAAAATTTGAAACATTTCTAATTATGCGACATTGATGGCTTGTGTTATCTTCCTATTTACATTGATGTACTTTATTTTATCATTTGGTATAAACCTTTCATGCTTCTTGTGTTTCCATGTGAAAATCAACATGTGTTGTATCAAACTTTGATACATATAGAGCAAGAAGCATGCCCATTTTCACATTGAAACACAAAAACACTAAAAATTTCATAGCAAATGAAGCAATTCAAGCACTTCAAGGGTAATAGATACAAATTTGATAGAATAAGATACCTTAAAAGCCATTAAGCAATATGGAGAAATTATAAGCAAATGATAATCACTTTTCCATTTAATTTTTGTAGGGATGACATGTATATTTATTGTAAATGTAAAGTTTGTTGTTCATTATAAATAATAGTTTTTTTTTGTATATATTCATGTACTAATATAGAAATATATAAAATAGAAGAATATATATTCAAAATATATTGTCTCCTTTCTCATTTTTATTTCATTTACATGAAATTTGTTGTTTTTCTATTTAATTCTATAATAAGAAGAAAAAGAAATCTAATTTTATAAAAAGGACATTCATCTATTATGACATTATTGTTTTATTGTAACCGATGTTAAATATTGCCTAATAGGACAACATAATTACACTAAAGATAATGTTGGTTTTTCATAACTGGTGTGTAATATAAATTTTAGACATTAGTTATTATGTAGTAACCAACGTGGAATTTTAGGCCACAAGTTTGAATTGCTAATGAAAGGATAAACCATGATACGAGTTGAAATTAAAAAGACTGAAGCACAATATCATTAACAAATTTCATGTCAAAGCTATTCCAACCATCAAATGATTGTCTATCTAGCAAGATATGCTCTCATTCCAACCTTAAGATAATTCTCTTTAATTATGTTTTTGCTCATTAATTATTTTGTAAGATTGAAAGCTTAGTTAGCTTGTGGCTCAATATATAAGGTTTAGCACTCCCTTGAAAAGTGCAAAATATAAATGTGAGAATTTTTTTAATTTCTTATGTTTATTCTTATAATTTAGTTTCTAGTTTCCTAATCAACAATATTTTTTTACCTATCATTTTGATGCAACTTTTACAGGTTTACACAAATAAGAAATTTAATCCCATTCATTTTCTTTAGCATTCTTTCATATTATCTACTATTTATTCATACAAAATATGTAATACATAAATTTTTCATGAATGTTTATTACATTTATTGGTATTATATTCTAAAAGCTTTGTTGGAGACTGCAAACATCACATATTGATCAATGAGTATCAAAACAAATTTAGTAAAATGCTTATCTCATATTATAGTACTGTATACAACCTTTTACTATTTTTAATCTATTGTTATTCAGTTTATTCTTTAAGTTGTTTAAATTGGGATTCTCTAAAATAATAGTTGTTTACCTCCTATATCTAGTTAGGAATACAAGAAAAATAGAAAGGACAAATGAGGGAGGAATATGGGTATGGGGTTAGGGTTTGGAATAAAGAAGTGAGGAACTAGCGGACAAGGCATGGCGATAGGGTTAGGCTTTAGGATAAAGGAGAGAGGAACTAGGGGCCAGAGTTAGGGTGGGTGGGGTGAGTGAACATACAAGTTTGGTTATTGAAACAAACTAGCATGGTGTTATGGGTAAGAGACATCAATTTTTAAAAAGTAAATGATATTTAATATTATTTTCCAAGATGATAGAAACATAAAAGATATCAATTCTTTTGGAAAAAATCAACATTATTTTTATATTACATAATAATTTACTAACCAACATTAAAGCCACATATGCTATGGTGCTTAATTATATATGGATCATTTTCCAACATATAATTTTCTAAACACTCGACATTAATCAGCTATTTTGTAATAGTAAATCCAATATTATGCTTGAGTGATGTAGCTAGAAAATGGGATAAATAGGTCAAATATTTAAGAAAAGTTTAATGTAGATCATGAACAAATGAAAATTCTTACTTCATTAGGAGAGAGAGAGATTAACACAATTTTAAAAAGGAAACATGTGAATCTCTTAAAAAGGAAACGTGTGAATCTCTTGAGAGTAAAGTTCCGTGCATACTTCGGAGACTATTCCAACGGAGAAAGAATCTCAATTTACTCACAAAGCATATTAAAATTTTTCCAAATATTTACATTTCATAAAATTATAAAATACAACAAAAATTTAATTGTAATAATTATAATAAAAAGAGTATTTATAATATTTATTCTATGTATATGCTTTTAATTTTTTTAAAATTTTAAATATTTAAAAGTGAAATCTTAGTTTATTATTTTAAGTGAGAAATATTTAAACATATGCACCATGTTATGCATACATGAAATTTTTTTTATTAAACCTATGAATAAAAAAATCATATGTTTATGAATAGATCCAAGTAATTACAATATTATAACAGAAAGGTCAATACTTAGTGAAAAAAGTATATAAATATATAGCGTATTTTTTTAAAATGTTTTTGTTCTCTCTTGTATAATTATACAGGGGAGTACATGGGGCTTACTGGATCACGCCTGGATGAAGCAGAAATGGTTGCATGGGGCCTTGCCACTCATTTTGTCCCTTCAAGGGTAAAATGAAAACACAAAATTACAATTTGATTCTAGAAAAATACAATTTCTTTCTTTTACAATATATAATTTCAAATAAAAAATAATATATAAAGTGACACACACATGTAACAATTGCACTATCGTTGGATTTGAACTTTGAGTTGCAATCTGTTATGTATTATATTTGGTGTGATAAATTTTATGAGAGGTTAAATTTTCTGGAAAGTATCCTATGATAAATAAAATATTTGTATAATATTTTTATTGAAATTCCTGTAATATAATCAATGTAAAAGAATAAATTATATGCAAAACAAATCCCTAAAATAATTAAATAAAAAAATTAATAATTCCATTCCTAAAATTACAAGGCGCAGGCAATAGATACAAATTTGTTAGAATCAAACACCTCAAAAGCTATTAAGCAATATGGAGGAATTATAAGTAAATGATAATCACTTTTCCATTTAAATTTTGTAGGGATGACATGTATATTTATTATAAATGTAAAGTTTGTTCTTCATTATAAATAATAGTTTTTTTTTTTTTTGCATATATTCATGTACTAATATAGAAATATATAAAATAAAAGAATATATGTTCAAAATATATTATCTCCATTCTCATTTTTATTTCATTTACATGAAATTTGTTGTTGTTATGTTTAATTCTATAATAAGAAAAAAAAAGTAACCTATTTTTTTTAAAAAAAAGCATTCATCTATCATGACATCAAATTTTTTTGTTGTAAACAATGTTAAAGATTGCCTAATAGGAAAACATCATTATATTAAAGATGATGTTGGTTTTCATAACCAATGTGTAATATAAATTTTAGACATTAGTTATTATGTAATAACTGACATGGAATTGTAAGGCACAAGCACAAATTGCTAATGAAAAGGATAAAGCATGATATGAGTTGAAATTAGAAAGATTAATGCACAGCGCCATTTACAACTTTCATTCTAAAGCTATTCCAACCATGAAATGATTCTCTATTATTGAGATATTCTCTCATTCTAACTTTAAGATGATTGTCTTCAATTATGTTTTTGCTCACTACTTATTTTGTAAGATTGAAAGCTTAGTTAGCCTATGGCTCAATATATGAGGCTTAGCACTCCCTTAAAAAGTGTAAAATATAAATATGAGAATTTTTTTTGATTTCTCATATTTGTTTTTGCAATTTAGTTTCTAGTTTCCTAATCAATCATATTTTGTTATCCATCATTTTGATGCAACTTTTACAGGCTTGCACAAGTAAGAAATTTGATCTCATTCATTTTTTTTGGCATTTTTTCACATTATCTACTATTTATTCATATGAAATGTGTAATACACCAATTTTTCATGAATGTTTATTATATATATAGGTGTTATATTCAAAAGGCTTTGCTAGAGAGTGCAAACATCACATATTGAGCAATGAGTATTAAGATAGATTTAACAAAGTGCTCATCTTAGATTATAGTATTGCATATAACTTTTCACTATTTTCAATTTATTGTTATTCAATTTACTCTTTAAAGTTGTCTAAATTGGAATTCTCTAGGATAATAGGAGTTGTTCACTTCCTATATCTAGTTAGGAATAAAAGGAAAATAGAAAGGAAGAATGAGTGAGGAATATGGGGATAGGATTAGGGTTTGGAATAAAGAAGTAAAGAATTAGAGGTTAGGGCTTGGGAATAGAGTTAGGCTTTAGGATTAGGGAGGGAGGAACTAAGGGCCAAAGTTAGGGTGGGTGGGCGTATAAGGTTGGTTATTGAAACAAACTAACATGGTATTATGGGTATGAGACATTGGTTTTTAAAAAGTAAATGATATTTAATATTATTTCCAGGATGATAGAAATATAAATAACGTTGGTTCTTTTGGAATAAAAATCAACATTATTTTTATATTATATAATAGTTTACTAACTGACGTTAAAGCCACAAATACTAAGGTAGTTGATTTCATATGAATCGTTTTCCAACGTGTAATTTTCTAAACACTCAATATTAATCAACTATTCTATAATAGTGAATCCAATATTATGCTTTAGTGATGTAGGTAGAAAAATTGGATAAAATAGGTCAAATATTTAAAAAAAGTTTAATATAAATCATGAACAAATGGAAATTCTTACTTCATTAAGCAAGAGAGATGAACACAAAATTGTAAAAAGTAAACATGTGAATCTCTTAAAAGTAAAGTTCAATGCATGCTTCGGGGACTATTCCAATGGAGAAAGAATCTCAATTTACTCACGAAGCATATTCAAAATTTTCCAAATATTTACATTTCATAAAATTATATAATAAAACAAAAAAATTAATTGTAATAATTATAATAAAAAGAGTATTTATAATAGTTATTCTATGTATATGCTTTTAATTTTCTTTAAATTTTAAATATACAAAAGTGAAATCTTAGTTTATTATTTTAAGTGAAAATATTAAACATATGCACCGTGTTATGCACGCATGAAATTTTTTTATTAAACCTATGAATAAAAAATCATGTGTTTATGAATAGATCCAAATAATTACAATATTATAACAGAAAGGTCAATATTTAGTGAAAAAAGTATATAAATATATAATGTATTTTTTGAAAATATTTTTGCTATCTCTTATATAATTATACAGGGGAGTACATGGGGCTTACTGGATCACGCCTGGATGAAACAGAAATGGTTACATGGGGCCTTGCCACTCATTTTGTCCCTTCAAAGGTAAAATCAACACACAAAATTACAATTTACAATATATAATTTCAAATAAAAATATATATAAAGTGACACACACATGCAGCAATTGCATTATAATTGCATTTGAACTTTGAGCTGCAATCCATTATATATTATAACTGCTGTGGTATATTTTATGAGAGGTTAAATTTTCTGGAAAGTATCATATGATAAATAAAATATTTGTATAATATTTTTATTGAAATTCCTATAATATAATCAATGTAAAAGAATAAATTATTTGCAAAACAAATCACCAAAATAATCAAATAACAAAAAATTAATATTTTCGTCCCTGAAATTATAAGGTGCAAGCAAAATAATTTCCAAATTATATAAAATTATAATTTTATCCTTAAATAATAATTTGTACAGATAATTTTATTCTTTTTTATAGACAATTTCATCCTTGAATTACTAGACAGAATGATGAAATTGTATGTATAAATTATTATTTAAAGAAAAAATCATAATTACAATTTTATATAACTTAATAATAATTTTACCAATGCCTTATAATTTCAGGGATGAAATTATTAATTTTATTTTAAACAATTGTATTAATATCCAGAAAGTATTCAATATTCTTTGAAAGGTTTTTTCTTTTCGCATTCGGATTTGATCCCATTTCTTTATGATGGTTTAATATAAAAGAGGTTAAATTTTCTTGAAACTATAGTGTATATTATAATTATAAATAGTGTGACTTTAATTTTTGTGAGAGAGGTTAAATTTGCTGGAAGATGCCCTAAAAACTGTGACTTCTTCTGATATAACATTGATTTCCACACTTATTGATGAGTTCACTGAAAAACTCAAAAACCTCTGGTGATGAAAGAGAGCCCCATTAGCAGGTAAATAAATAAAAATATATAATTAAATTAATCAAAGGCTTTTCTGTTTGTTAATTTCTTTTTCTAATAAGTTAATGTGAAACTTGTTTTGCCAACAAAGATGGGAGAAATTAGACAAATGCTTCTCAAAGGGGACTGTTGAGGAAATAATTGAAGCTTTGGTAAATTTGAGCTTTGATTTTCACTTCATATATCTGCTTAATACTCCTCCTTTCTCTTTTTGTTACATTTATAAGAAATTTTTTATTTTTTTTATCCATCACTTTAGAATTATCTATTTTATTAATTACATAAATTTTCAGAAACATTTAAATAAGTATTGTAACATCATTTTATATTGGTTCACCACATCTTTTTTTAACTTATAATTTTAAACTGATTTCCATGAATTTAATTAAAGTTTGATACAACTAATTTAATTTAATTTCTATTAATTAGATAACACAAAAATTATAGCTGAAATGATAGCATAGTACACCAACATAAAAAGATAATATGATTGGTGTATAAAAATTTATGAAAAAAAAATTATGTAATTTTGATAAGATGACTTATTAAGTAATTAATGAATGTCCGTTTCATGAGACTCTATGGCACTAAAAGTCGGAAGGAGTTTTTAGCTTTTTTCTTGTAATTGTTTTAATGTTTTAAAATTCAACAACTCCAAATCGAAGAGTTTTTTTATATTTTTCTCATAATTGTTTTAACTTAATTAAGAGTGGGAGATTTGTGGAGATTTCTAGGACATCAAACATCAATTACAGTCCTTAGAAATGGATTTTTTTTAATTAAGAATTCTATATAAAATGAAATTTGATCAATAGGTTGTCGATTGATTTTTGTGCCTCATTGTTTCTTAACTTCTTGTAGAAGAAGCGGTAAGGTTCTTTTCATCCATTATGTTGATCCTTACAGCTTCATCTACAGGAAGAAAAGAGAAAATTATGAATTTCAAAATCCCTATAGGACATCTTCTCAGGAGTTCTATATTAGATGAAATTTGATCATCTAACTTATGGATATACTTCTATGATTCATTTTTTCTTATCTTCTCAAAGAAGAAGCTGTAAGGTTCCTCTTATACTGCTAATAAAACTCCATGACATTGTCGGAGTTTTAAGAGGATGATGAATCTTATAGCTTCATCCTCAGGATAATAAGAGACAAACATAAATTTTAAATATTGTATATTGATGAAATTCTATTTTCCTTATTTGTTATTTTTTTTATGACATGGCAGGTATAAGATTTCAAAGGGGGACAGATTTGATCATAGTCACTTAGTGATTGTCACTATTTTTTATTATTATAAACTATGTCACAAAGTTGGTGAGTGCTGGTTGAGCTAAAGCTTATGCAAGAAATTTTCTTTCCTTTAGTACCAAAGGTGCTTTAAAAAAGAGCAATGAAGTCGTGAAAAACTTATAACTCAAATGATATTCGATATTCTTTAAAATATTCATACTTTCCATCACATCTAGAATTCAATCCGTGATCCTTACTTATGTGCATCTAATTGTTTAATTACTTCTACCATTAAAAATAAAAAAATAAGAACCATGAAATTGATCATTTTGATTCAATTTTGGGTTATTAACAATTTTTTTTAATTATTTTGGTTTAATATATTTTGGTAAATTCTTTTGGTATAATATTGATTTTAAGTGCAATATTATTTACAATTTGCCTTCTGTTGTTGACTGCAAGTTGTTTTTTAAGTAAAGGGGCATAAGCCCCAAAACCATCTATGAAAAGACTACATATCGGATACTAGAATTCCTCAGTCCTACAGAGAACATGTGCCTGAAAGGAGAGAAAGGTTAGGTAGTAAATTAATCCAAGCATTTGATTCTTAAGGGTGCTATACTTTCACATCCTAATCTAACAGCAGGAAATCTTTGTTAACTTGCGAGTTGTTTGTGATTCGAAACTATAATATTCCGTGCAATAATATTATTTCGAACTGCATTGCATCAGCACCTTTTTGTAATTTTGCACTCCGACAGTTTCGCTAATTATAGTAAAATCACAACTACAATCATAACCGTAATTTAAAATCATAATAACTTGGATAAAATGATGTCTGGATAATATGTTATAACTCGTAGTTTAGTTTAGAAAAAAGAATCAAAAATTTAGAATCACTTCAAATTGAAATTCTATAAACCAAATTTAGGATGCTCACTTGTTTGTAAACCACAAATAGTCCCAACATTCCGACAGAAACGCAACAAACACTAAGAGGTGTAGCGTAACCAAGTAATCAGTTACCATCTTTTCATATCTAAGACTACCACAACTAGCGGAACCCAAATTATTTTCATAAATTCCATTAGTATTGATTTTAATCCAACCTACAAAGGAAGGAACCAAAACATTTCTAAAAATCCAATAACATATTACCTTATTTCATTGAGCCCTCCAAGCTATCAGCTACTTCCCTAACATACATAGGATAAAATAAGAGACAAGATTCTCAGGCCAAAAGCCAAATTTTAGTGGTCGAGTGCATAACATTGTTTCTCCAACACCAAAGGAAACGAACCACGACAACATGTCACAGACTATCAACTCAATAATTGGAACATGCAGTACTTAAACCTTCACCTCTGAGTAAACTAGCCAACCTATTAATATACCATCCAAGGTTAGAATAAATGGACCAAACACACAAGTATAGCAAAATTGAGGCAACAATAAGAATATAAGTAGCATATATAGGCAACCAACACACAAAGAAAGGCAACAATGATGCAAAATATACAATGTGAAGAAATACAACAAATGTAGCCAAAAGCAGCAAAAATTTGAGACATCATGTTTAGAAGAAGGAACTTCTATTATTAGCCTCACTATAGTATTGGAAGTGTGCAAGGAGGTACCGAGTTGCACACTCCAAGCCCTAGTCAAGCAACCACCAAGTTCACTTGAGCACTCCCCCCTAAAGAGTATTTTAAGCAAAAGTCATCCTAATAGGAGTAAATATATTTTTTTTGAACTATCATAAGGCCTTTTCATCATGCTCCAAGTGAAATTTTCCTACCAAAATACACTGATGAAAAGATAAAAATCCAATAATCACAACCATATGCTTTGCTACTCGCACTGGACAAGTTACCTTAATAAAAAATACAAGGAAAGCCCCAAAACGGGAGAAAATTGAAAAAATAGTACACAAGTTGGATTAGTCCCAAATTTGAGCTACAAGGCCTCTATCATATTCTTGATTTATCTACCAAATTTCATTCCAAATGGAGCTCATTTGCATAGTCATTTGGTTCAAAAGGCCAACTTGGGACACAACATAGCTAAATCAATACCTAAGTTATTAAGCAAGTTGATATCAATCCATAACTTGAGTGCACATAAAATTGCAAATAGTAATTGCAAATTGGCCCTCTAAAAATTTATAATTTATGTATGTTTTACAAAAATTTTGATATTTGACTTCCTCAAATGAAAGAATTAGACTCCAGTACTCAAAAAAGGCTAGAGAATGCCAAACCAAGTTAGCATGATAATAGTCATGAAGAACCTGGAGAAGGATTGGCTCATCCTTGTCTTAACAAAAATCAATACAAAGAAGATGGCATGAGAATTTCTTTTATTTGTAATTAATTAATTAAGTCACAAGGCATCAGAATTTCTCTTATTTTTTGTGGCAAATCTCTTCATCTATATTCTCCCAACCAAAGTGTGCTTGTTTAAACTCTTTTAATGAAATTGATGTGTAGTTTACGAAGTAAACTAGCAAACTGGTTCCTAAAAGATATATGTTACATCATATCATATTTTTAAAAAAACTTTATTTTACATCATCTAAGTAATGGAATTTTATGACTTAATATTGTCTCAAATTATTTAATTATGCATTAAGGTGTGAATTCAATAGATAAATTTTGCAATAAAATCAATTAGTCATGTAAAAAAGAAGAATGAGTATTACAAGTCTAACTTGACTCCAATCCATTCTTTTATTTGTGTTTATTTTAGGTAGATAATGACTCATTATCTACCTAAAATAAACACAAATACCTAAAATAAACACAAAGAAAAGAAAGATGGTAAATGGGGAAACACTCCTTCGATGGAAACCCTACTAAATGTTCTCTAACAAAGGAAATACTTTTCTTCACTCTAAAGGGAAAAACTACAATCTCATAGGGTTTTTAGATGTAGGGCCCCTTTATAAAATTAATCAATTAAAATAGGTCATGGATCCAACCCATCACAATATCCATGCCAAGTTAACATGTATTAGGTTTAAATATATATAAAACCCATCATTTTATTCACTTATATTTTAGGTACTGAATAATGTTAATTTATAAATTAATGTGAGTTCAAAAACATAAAATTTTCAACAATCTCCCACTTGGAACATTAATTTATAAATAATAACCACTTGAAAATTAATATTAATATCCAATGGTATTATTTCCTCCATAGATCTAATTGAGATAATAAGCATCCAGCAACACTAGATATTATATCCAAATGGATATATATATCAAATATATTGAATGTTTACAACTTATCGACCAAGAAATTAATATCAAATAGGGATGTTAACATAAACATAAATGTACATAACAAGGTTTAAATAACTTTAATGTGATTAAATGCAAACCTTCACACTATAGTCCCAACATCCACCTAAAATGCCCAATGAAAATCAACATTCTCAACACAATAATGAGATAGGATTTAAATATATCTAATCACATGCTATAACAAAAAATGTGCACAAAATATATGGCAATAACATAAATATCTCATAATGAGTATTTCATTTAAATATATTTCAAGATAATAATGAGCTCAAATTTTTAAAACTCCCATTAACCTTAAACACCAAAAGGGTTAAGCAAATCCACATTATTTAGATGATCATGATTAATACTAAATCCTAAGCCTTTGGTTAATTAATGGATCCACGAACATACAATACATGGAATAACAAGTAATATGCTTGTGCATCCTCTCTAATTCATAAACTGGTACTTCAAATTGAACTTCTTTACATGGGCAAAATATTTATTGCTTAAAGAGAAAACTTTAATAGCAATACTAACATGATAAAAACATAAATGGCTAAAAATGAAAATTTTTTAACTAAACAATTTCACAAGAACATGTATATCACACGATATGTCCTATCCCTATAACAAAGATTGTTATAAGTGACTATTCAACATTTTTCATAACATAGCTTATCCACAAGTATGTCCAGGCATAAATTCATAATCACTTGTACAATCAACCAAAGGAGTTTGAGTAGCCTACACTTATGAAATCTCCCAATCTCATATAAGCTAGTATGTAATCATTTGTGCCACCCAGATACATCATCAGTAGCAGTCCAATATCATTGACCTACACATATATTAGGCTACCTATAACTAATGCATATAGGACATTCTTTATCACTTATTTTTTTTCATTTAGAAATACATTATGCCTAATAAAAACTTTATCTTTTTGAATTAATGAACAAATATGAAAGTACACTAACGTGTTAAGCCCTTTCCTACATGATTATTGAAACAAGATAAACACCTTTAGGACCCATCACAAAATCCTTAATACTTATATGGAGGCACTCCCAAACTTTTATTTGAATTGCTTTGTCTCAATTAACATATTCACATTATCACTAACTAGGAAAATGTTAGCATCAAGTGAAACTAGAATTACCAAAATGCTGGTACTTGTCATCATACTCTTGTTTGTGTTGCTCTCTTTGAATCCAAGATAAGTTACAATCTTATCAAAATTAAGGTATAACCATCTAGATACACATCTTTATTTTCCTTGCAAGATGTTCCTTATCATCATCTCAAAAACAATCTAGTTGTTTCTTATTTTTTCTATCATATTACCATCCAAGAAGGTTATTTTGATCTTTAACAAATATAGCTCCTACCAAAATGATCCATTTTATATTAAAATGATTCAAAGCAAGTTTTAAGATATTAGGAAAGAGAAAATATTTTACAATCTACACTTCCCTTCCAAGTGTAATCCTTTAACCGTTAACTTGATCTTGAACCCACAATTTCATTTAAGCATCCCTCTTAAGCTCAAAATTACATTGTTTTCTGACTAGCTTGTTATTCACAAGTAGTTTAACTTGTTCCTAAGTTCAATCTCTATAATATACTCTAAAAGATCAAATTAAACTTTATAAGACATCCTTAAGAGGTTTTCACAACATTTTAGCTTTATTTGTCGAACTGGATTAGGCTATGGGATGGTAGAGGCAGATTTGTTAGCTCATGCTTCTAGTGGAGTCATTATACTTTATTTCTAATTACCACCTTCTTGGGCATCTTGTAGCTCTCACTATTCAAGGACACCATTAAATAAATGGTTAGTCTAAAACCTAGAGATAGTTTTAAATGGATTTTGTAAACACCAATATAACCCGTAAAATCATGTACCTAAAACAAACACATCAAAATAAAATTTGTTTGTCAAAACATGACAATTGGAAAAATAAGTCTTTTTAGTGAAAGATATAAAATACTATGCTTTTTATACAAAATAAATCACAAATGTGAATAATCATCTCTAGCTCTAATTTGCTTTCTGATGTTCCTCGAGCTTAAAGCTGTTACTATTCTTTTTCCCCTATCATGTGAGAATCTCCCATGATTGTTCCTATAGTTTTTAAAACTAGACTGGTTATTGAACTAGATAGAAAACTAATTCACTAGTTCATTAGTTCAACTACTAATTCACTGATTAAATTAATTTAAAATTTAAAAATATAAATTATATATACACTATTAATATACACTTAAAGTATATATTACTTTAAATATACATTAAAGTTGGATAGGTCATTGAACCAAGCAAAGTATTGGTTTATTAGTTTATTGGTTCAACTATTATTTCATTGATTGAACTGATTTTAAATTTAAAAATATAAATTATCTATAAATTACTAATATATATTTAATGTAATAAAGTATGAGTGATAATTTATATTATAAATAATTAAAAAATAACATAAATTTAATGGATATAAAATTGCAAAGGGTTACATGTCAATTGTTGAAAAATTATAAAAAATTTAATTTTAAAATGAGTTTGAAAAAACCAGTCCAGTTCACCAATTTTTTCTAGATTAGATTAATTCTAACAAGTTCCTACCGACTTACATGTAATTTTGGTCCAAAAACCTTAATCAAATTAATTTTCCAACCAATTCATTGATTCATCATCAAACCTATTGATCCAGTACAATTTTCAAAATTATGGTTGTTCCTAAAACACTCCCTTATTCTAAAGTCAAACCATAAGCAACAAGGTGGACTATTTAAACATCTTTTTTCATATCTTTCTCCACTTAATCAATAATGGATATCAGTTCATTAACTATCCACTCATACTTTTGAACATTATACAACTCCTTCAAACTATCAAATTCTAAGGGAATAACTCCAACAAACTCTAAGTCAAAAAAAAATATCTCCCAAAGCAACCTTCATGCTCATAGGCTTATAATATTTGATAAATTTTAAATGTGCTCTTGCACTCCATGATCTCATCATTGGTCATTATTAAATTTCATGAAATTTTTTGACAATGGAATAAAAAATGAGATTTAGGCATTCATAAACTCAAGGATACTTCATCTGATGGTTCAATCTATAGCGTACTTAATGACCATCAAACCAACTCAATCTAGGTGCATCCATTTTTCATGTTCCCCTCTTCGCTCCACACTCAAGCTCATACTAATAGTGGGTTCCAGTTTTGAGATTGGCATAATCATGTTCGCAACCATCAAATATTGTTTCTAGAATTTACCCCTATTCATTATAGCTTGTCCCATCTAACATCTTTATTAAGGTCAATTGCATATGCAATAAAGCTGAGAAAATTACATTATCCCATAATGCATGTAATTACTTTAATCATGCTTACATTTTCCTCTTTAAATAATCTATGCAATTTCATATAATATTACATCATAAGATCTAATATCGAAAGGTATTTAAGACCTTATAACATAATATAAGATTTAAATATTACACTCTTAAAATTGAATATCAAAAAAGTGTTTAAAAATCTTAGGAACATAATACTCAATCTTACACTCATATTATCATCAACAAATTATATTAATAATATAATATTGAAGGTTATCTAATATTACTAATATAGCATCTCCGTTATACACTTTAAAGCAATTTTCCTTCCAAAAATTTTTAACAAAGGAATCGTTTAGTTTACATAGGAAGTTGAACTTCCTAAAAAGTAACTTCTTATGTGAACTAATTCTCGGGACGTACTCAAAATTATTTAGTTAACATTGAAGAAGTAATACCTTTCAGGAAGTAACTTCCTATATTTTATTTAGTTTAACTTTGAATTTTCTAGAAAATATTAATAAAATAATTATTATATTTTTAATATTATTATAATATAAATTAATAAATTTTAGTTCTCATTTATTAAATTTAGTGAGGATAATTTTATCTTTGTATCCATAAAAAATAAAGGAAATAGAACTCACCTAGGAATAGGTGGGTAAGCAACTTCCCATGCTATATGGAAAGTAAAATGTCTTAAGAAGTCCTATTTTTGCCAATTTGTTAGATGATACCAACCAGACAACCTCCTCTTTTTCTATTTCCTAAGAAATTGAACTTTCTATGCTATTGCTAAAAATCAAACGACCCCAAAATTTCATGCAATTGGTCCTGCAAAGAGTGGGTATATATAGTTACACAAAATTTCATGGCATAATATGAGTAATTAATAACTTTCATATAACACAATAATATTCAATAAAATTGTTGCATCAGACAAATGATGTCCGAAATTTGCTATAAGATTACAAAAGATAGCTTGTATCATGGGAATTACATAGGAAAATTTTTTACTTGAAATTATTTCAAATAAATACTTAAATGAAATGGAAAATTTTAATATAAAAATTTTAATTCTAAAAAAATTTAAAAAAACCTAAAAGATAGTGTTCGAAGAGTAGAACATAACATGTAATCACGCATAATCACGCTGTCAAAAGGCACCTAGAAGGTAGCGCATGGATGCATGTGCTTCCAATGTGCATGGGCCATGCATGCACAACATTGTGCACCTTTCTTCCTCACTTGGTTTTTTGAAGTCCAGTCAAGTGGAACCCAGTTCAAATTCGTACACAACCCAAGACATTTCAATGCAATTCTCTCATGACTTTCTCTAGATTTTCCTACCAAATCCTTCCAAAATTATTTTGCAACTGATCCAATCCAAAAAAAAAAAAGATAAAAAAAATCTTGAATCTTGATTTTGATTTTCCAAAAGTTTGAAGAATTTGGATTAGTGGTATCGCGAATTTGCAGCGTATTTTTAGCTTTGAAATGATTCCTTTCATTCGTAAATTTCACTTTCAAAACTGATACGATTCATGTTTGATCTGAAACCATGATAAATTTGATTTTCAAAATCGCAAAATCTTTCAAGCGACATCAGCGATTCTGAAGCAATTTTTCTCTTACATTGAGACTTCATATTCTTAAAACATTCAGAAATCAATGATAAATCAATTTGTTGGAGCTAATTTCCCCAAAAGAAAAACAAATCTTTGAACAGAATTTGAACTTAATCTAGAAAATCTCTGCATTCTCACTATGCTCTAATTCATGTTTCCAGGAGCATGAATGTTCATGCAATGTGCAGCAATGCGTATGCACGCAAAACACAATGATCGAATTTGGAAAACAAAGATGAATATAAAATGAAACAAAATTTGCAGAGAGAAAGTGATTAATTCACGCCCATCACAAGGAACATAATTATTCTAGATGCCAAACTTGATGATGCTGCATACTACACACTTCTCCCCATGGTGCATAATGTTGTCTACCATCAGTGGCGGAGAGAAGGGGGGGCTAGGGGGGGCCCGGCCCCCCCTAATTTAAAATTTTTAATATAGTATATATAACAAAATTTGTTTGGCCCCCCCTAAATAATATATAATTTTATATTAAACTTATCAAATTATTAAAATATTATTGGGCCTGCATCATTTTTTATAATTATCTAATGCTTTAAAAAGCTTTTTGAATTCTGATGGTTAGCTTTATGCTACTCCCTATTGGTCATGACCACATAATACGTATATATATTCATTTTGCTTTTTGTTACTAACTTCCTGACACTTCAGCTTTTTGGTTAAAAACTTCTCCTAGAAGCCACATTTTTGCTTCTGCACACTGCACAGCACGTCTCTTCCTTTGGGTTTTCATTTCTTTCTCTGCTTTGGCTCTGCATCTCTCAACTCTCTGTCTCTCTCCCACTGCGTCTGCGTTGCATCTTCATCTTATTTCTGCAAGACTACAATAGCCGAATAGGTTAGTGTTCTTTTTAAAATCTTAACAATGATTCATCATTTATTTTTTTTTTTTTATTTATTATCTTGTTACTTAAAAATGGGTTACTGGGTTAATTAGCAATTAGGAACTTTAATAGTTTACAGAATCAAATTCAAAATCTTCTCACTATTATTATAAAATTAAAAACGAAAACAAAAATGAAATAGAAAAGCTTGAAGTTGAATCTAATTACACAAAGGAACTTTAAATAGTCATGGAAGTAATCAACGGTTATTTAGAAAATGGTACACAATAAACAAGAGAAGTAAAGGTAAAATCTGGAATTTTATGCACTTCAATTTAGATACAAGCTATTAATTTGTCCTTGTTGAATGTTGCTGACTTTATGATGAAAATCTGGTCCTATGGCCCATATTAAAATTGAATGTTGCTGACTTAATTTGAATGTTGCTGTCTTGCTAACTTTAATTTACCCATTTTGACTTTCATGAAATTATCAGCATGCATGTTCTCCTTAACGTTTTCTCCTTATAGCAAGAACAACAGTAACAAATTGTAGTTGTTATAATTATGTTTCACAAAGATAAAGAACCAAACATCAAAGAATAAAATAGCAACGTGAAATAATAAGTTACAGGTTACTATTTTTGATATGTTAAAGAATTTCATACCATTTTCTGAAATATTTTTTCTTTTATCTATTATATAACTCATAGTGATGAGAAATTTAAAATAATAGGATTAGATGAAGAAGGGGATTTCCATTTTGTAATTTCTAGTTAATTTTTAAAAATTAGATTGAGGTTCTTTGTATTTTCATATTAAAATTATTTTTATATCATGATCATTTATATGACTTTTTTTTGTATTTTTTTAGGTATAAAAATGTTAAAGAGAAAAACTATTGACTCTTTTTTAAGAAAAAAGAGGAGAATGAAGATACACAACCTAGGACATCAACTCCAAATTTAGATAATGAAGTGGAAAATGTGGTTGAGCAACCTATAAGTCATACATTGGAGGAGCCCTCCTCAAAAGTTACAAGAGTTGAACAAGAACAAATTGACATGGGTACTCTTGTGCTTGATCCTGGAAAGCGTCCTCAAATTTGGGATTATCCTATTAATCAACAGGATGAAATTCGAAGGGCATATATAAAATATGGGCCTTATCAGTTTAAGCAAGATATTTATCCATTTTCTGATGATGTAGATCATCCACGACGATTTCAAGCTCATTGGTTTAAAAGTTTCCCTTGGCTAGAATACTCACCAGAAAAAGATGCTGCTTTTTGTTTTCCATGCTATTTGTTTGCAAAAAATCAAGTGGACATTCAGGTTGTGATGTATTTGTTTCAAAGGGATTCAGAAATTGGAAAAAAGTTAACAATGGAAAAAAATGTGCATTTCTGTCTCATATGGGCAAAAATCCTAATTCAGCTCATAATGTAGCTTATAAATGTTATGAAGATTTCAAGAACAAGTCATGTCATATTGATCAAGTTATGCACAAGCAAGCTTCTCAACAGGTTCAGAAAAATCGCTTACGCCTCAAAGCTTCTGTGGATGTTGTTAGATGGCTAACTTTTCAAGCATGTGCTTTAAGAGGACATGATGAAAGTATGAGATCAAAGAACCAAGGTAACTTTCTTGAAATGATAAAGCTTTTAGCTTCTTATAATAAAGAAGTAGGTGAAGTTGTATTGGAAAATGCCGCAAAATATACATCTCCAACAGTTCAAAAAGAAATTTTAAATATTTTTGCAAGAAATGTGCAAAGCCAAATTCGTAAAGAGATTGGTGATGCAAAATTTTGTTTGATTGTTGATGAAGCTCGAGATGAATCTAAAAGAGAACAAATGGCTTTAGTTGTTAGATTTGTTGATAAAGATGGACTTGTGAAGGAAAGATTTCTAGATCTTGTACATGTTAAAGATACCATTGCATCTACTCTTAAGCAAGAGATTTGTTCTATTTTGTCTCATCATAATCTTAACATTCAAAATATTCGAGGGCAAGGATATGATGGAGCAAGTAACATGCGTGGAGAGTGGAATGGGTTACAAGCTCTAATTCTTCAAGAATGTCCATATGCATATTTTGTTCATTGTTTTGCTCATCAATTACAATTGGCTCTTGTTTCTGCAGCTAAAGAATCAGTTGATGTCCACACTTTTTTTCAGAATTTAACTTTTATTATTAATGTTGTCACATCTTCTTGTAAGCGCAATGATGAATTACAAGCTACTTATGCAAATGAAATTGCACAATTAGTTGCAATGCATGAGATTGGAACAGGAAAAGGAGTTAATCAAGTTGGTACATTAAAAAGGCCTGGAGACACTAGATGGAATTCTTACTTCAATTCAATTTGTAGCCTTTTACGAAAGTATAGTGCAACTGTTTCAGTTCTTGAAAATCTAGCTATTGAAGGATCTACATATTCTCAACGAGGTGATGCTACTTTTGCTTTGAAGTTGTTGATTTCATTTGACTTTGTGTTTGTTTTGCACTTGATGAAAGAAATTATGGGATACACTGATAAGCTTTGCCAAGCTCTACAAAAAGTATCTCAAGATATTTTAAATGCTATGCATTTGGTCTCGAGTACAAAGTCATTGATTCAGAAGTTGAGGGATAGTGGTTGGGGCAATCTTTTAACAAATGTGACTTCCTTTTGTCAAAATCAAAGTATCCAAGTTCCTGATATGAATGCTTGCTTCTTTGACATAATTCGTTCTCGTCGCCAGAAGGATACTATCACAGTAGAACATCATTATCGGGTAGATATATTTATAGCTGTGATAGATTATCAATTGAAAGAACTGAATAGTAGATTCAATGAGCAAGCAACAGAGCTTCTTATTTTGAGTACAGCTCTAGATCCAAAAGATGGATACAAGTCATTTAACATTGATGACATATGTAATCTTGCCATCAAATTTTATCCTTCAGATTTTTCAGATCAAGAGAAGCTTCAGTTGAGATATGAATTACAACACTATGAGCTTGATGTGCTTAATGATCATAAATTACAAAATTTGTCTTCTATTTCTGAATTGTGTCAGAAATTTGTGGAAACTGGAAAATCAACAAATTATCTCTTGGTTGATAGGTTGCTTCGACTTGTCTTAACTCTTCCAATTTCAACAGCTACTTCTGAACGAGCTTTTTCAGCTATGAAGATAATCAAAACAAGGCTTCGTAATAAGATAGAAGATGACTTTCTCAGAGATTACATGATCACTTATATTGAAAAGGAGATTACTGAACAATTCACTACAGATATGATAATTGATGATTTCTATTCTTTAAAGGAATGTCGGGCAAAACTTAAAATATAAAGGTATGTATTTCATATTATTTTTATTGCATATATATAAATTTTGTTATATTTATTGCTTTATATTAGTTTGATTTTATTTATCATACTATGCATATATACTATAATCATAATTAGAAATTTCTTAATTAAGTTTCATAGTATTTTATTCTTGGCCCCCCAGTTTAAAACTTCTGCCTCCGCCACTGTCTACCATGACAATACATTTGCACAGAACCAAGTTATAGGCTTATACTAGAATTATTTCCAAGAAGCACATATGGATCATCCATCCAGTTTCACACAAAATGTGTGTGTGTGTCTATATATATATATATATATATATATATATATATATAAGGAAAAAAATAATAAAGCAAAACAATAGTACACAAAACGTACTTAAATGTGCAAGCAGAAACTCTTCTTCAGCAACCCAGCAGACAAGAAAAACATGCATATATGCATTGGAACAAATATCTCCGCACCTAAATATCATACTATAGTTATGTATAACACATACCATAGCCAGAGGATTTACAAACAATATATAATTATGTGAGTCACTCTGTCAGAAATATGTGTTGCCTATCACATCATCATTAAATATTATCACTCAAATGCTCAAATGCGGTTAATAATGTGTGGGTTTATTTTGATCGGTAATCAATTATGAGTGAGCTAGGCTTTTTCTCTCATCATAAGCAGTAACAAATGATTAATGATTTATATTTATATTTAATTGATTACCAGACAACATGTACTCACGCATTTAATAATAATAGCATTTGAGTGGTAGTCCCTAAGGATAATGTGGTAAGCAATGCCCACGTAAATATTTCACCTATTAGATATAGGGAATGTCATTTCTCTAAAGATATATGAAACACATAGAGATTTAAATCAAATTGAATGAGGATAAATTAATCATAATTGTAACATTTGCCAAGCTCGAATTTTTTTCCTCCCTCAGCATAGATCTCTAAACTGAACTATTCAAATGCATCAATTTAGACCAATTTTCTAATTTGGTTTTATACGCCTAACAATCAAAAGTTTGGTTTAGTTCTTTAAGTTAGATCACTAATCAGGTCCGTCAATTTGGCTATATTTTTAATTTCATTTAATATATATTAAACGATTAAAAAATTCTTATATCCATTAATCTGATTCATGTGTTATGGTTACGAAAAAATGTAAAAAAAACACCGTTTAACTTTGATTGGTTAAATATTATCTCTCTAACTATGGACACCTGACAGATTCTTAAACTATGTAAATCCTTGAAATTAATTAACATTATTCATACTAATTATCTCTTTTATTTAAGTACATTATTTCATTACATAGTATTTTTTATAAATTTCTTAAGTAAGAATTGTGACATTTTAGTATTTTTAGCATACCATGTCATTCTTTTACTCGTAATTTTTAACTCTTTTTAGTGTATTTCATTTAAATTTTAAATAACTAATTTAATATCTATTTCTTTTAATAATATATAACATAAAAATCATAAATGAGAAAATAATTTTGTAAACCAAGATAAAGTGATTATGTGATTCATATTTAAAAAATTTATGCAAAATTATATAATTGGATAAAATGGTTAATTAAATGATTATAATTAATTAGCATTAATTTCAAGGTCTTGTATAATTTAAGGTTATCTAATTCGTAGTTTTAAAAATTGGGAGGACTTTTTTGCATTATTCTCATAATTATTTTGTAGATTTGTAGAAATCCAACCACTTTAAATTTGTAGAAATTTTTACATTTTTCTCATAACTGTTTTACGGTTACGAGACTTGTAGAGATTTTTAAACATTATTTATTTGAATCCTTATAAATTTGCATTTTTCTTAAAAAAATTTTAAAAGTTTTTAAAAAATTAAAATTCAATCACTTCAAATTTGAAGAATATTTTGCATTTTTTTTGTATAATTGTTTTGACATATCTAACGATTCCGATACTTGCAGAGATTACTAGGTAACCAAACATCAATTTCAATCCTTATAATTTGCCTTTTTCCCTTAATTGTCTAAAAAGTTTTTAAAATTTTCAAAATCCAACCATAACGGAGGAAACATTTTACATGTTTCTCATAATTGTTTTAACTTATCTAACGGTTACAAGATTTGCAGAGATTTCTAGGAGACCAATCATCTATTTTGATGCTTCTAAATTTGCATTTTTTTTCATAATTATTTTAGAAGTCTTTAGTAATTTTAAAATTCAATCGAATCGATGACGTTTTTCTTATAATTGTTTTAATTAACATATCTAACGGTTAGGAGCTGACTTGCGGAGATTTCTAGGAGGCCAAATATTTATTTTGGTCCCTATAAATGGGATTTCTTGTCAAGGGTTCTATACAAAATGAAATGAATTTTGATCTTGTAGGTTGTAGATCCAACTTTGTGCCTTATTGTCTCTAATCTTCTTGTAGAAGAAGCGGTAAGGTTCTTTCAGTCTATAGCTCCTTAACATTGTAGGAGTATCAATGTTGACCCTTGATCCTTACAGCTTCATCTACAGGAAGAAAAGAGATAAACATGAATTTCAAAATATAGGATTTCTAGTCAAGAGTTCTACAATGGATGATATACGATCATCCAATCCATAGACTCAGTATTGTCCTCATTGTTTCTTACCTTCTCGTAGAGGAAGCGGTAAGGTTCCTTTCGTGAAAACCTAGTTGTACAATTTGTACAACTCCTTCACCTTGTTGAAGTTTTGATATGATGTAGATCCTTACAGCTCCATCTATAGGAAGAGAAGAGATAAACATGAGTTTTAAAATCCTTATAAATAAGAAAATTCTATGGTACATCACCATTATACCAGTACACAACTAAACTTGATAGTTGATATATTATCATATAATATGTAAGATTTAATTTAAAAAAAAAATAATATGCGATTAGATCTAGTGCTGTAATAAAATTTTTCCTTATAAATAACATTTCTTGTTGAGGATTCTATAGAAAATGAAATTAGATCATATATTCTAATTTATAGATTCACTTATGTGCCTTATTATTTCCTACCTTCTTATAGGAGAAATCCTAAGTTTACTTTCTTGGGTTATACAATTTTAATTTATTGGGGAAAGTACCCTCTCTTCCTTGAAATTAGAGCTAATTACATTATGCTCTCCTTTTATATTTTATACCTAAAATACTCTTATTAATTGTATTATCCATAGAAAACTCTTCGTTGGAATATATATATATGTATATATTCTTTTTTAATAAAAAATTAGTTTATAAAGTTAGTAGTAAATTGAGTTGTCATGTGTTCGGTCCTATTGACTTTAAAATCTTTTTTGATAAAAGTCAATGAACAAACTAGTAAATTATATTGAGTTCATCAAATTGAATGAACCATTAACAAGTTATCAGATATCTTCATATCTTTTAATATGAGACTAATCTTTATTTGGAATGGAAACAAATGATAGCACTTTTAAAAATTGAATTCAAAACCCTTTAAGCTTGTAGCACTAACAGATTATATGATCAAATCTTTAATTTCCTCTCTAAGAAAATTTTTCTATTAATTAAGAAACTATTATTTTGCTTTATGATTAGAATATATTTAAAATTCCAAATAACCTAACCCAATCCCCATTGTTTACATTTAAGGATTACAAAATTAAAAAAATGTTGTTATTTCCATATATTTTTGTGAGATAATTTAATATTTTTAATCTTAAAGCTACTAGTTTTTGGTTGCTTTAGTTTGCTACTTTCTGCTTTTGGATTGGATGGAATTTCCAACTACTTGTCACTTCTTAGAACAATGGCACTGACATTTTCTCCAAATTTAAGATAATATGAGATGGAAGCTTGTTACTAGAATTCTACATTTCTAACATGTTCACTAAGGCTAAGGAAACAAGCTAACTCATTTGATTTTCTATATTCTCAATTCTAGCTCTAGTTTCTTGCTAAAATTAATTTAAGTTAGATCTAGTTTCCTATTGAGACTAGACAGCATTGGCAGCCAAAGTCTTGACAAGATCTTCAAATGATACACTAGTTTAGGAGTAGGATTTACTAGTGGTCTAGATAAGACAAAAGGTTGAAATTTATTCTATGCAATAAGGAATGGAACTAGGCTAGAAGTATTACCATATCTACGGTTAGGATGATCTCTCAACCAAGAGTGTATGATTATGAATAAGGATCACTCTAGCACTGGAGCTGCCCTCAAAATTCTCCTATATGGCATTGGCTTGCTAAATTTAATCATCATCTTTCAAAGTTAGGCATGTATATGGCAAATGTCTAGAATTGAAACAACTACCAAACATTTTTGTCAATTCTATTTGATTTATATTCACAGCTAGTTTCTACTTCAAGGAAGTTAAATCTACTAATTGCCTTTCGATACTAGATATGCTAACCTCATTCATTTTATTAGTTACAAAATCTTTTGTACTAGTAAATTGTTAAGAATTAATAGACATGTTGGAAATTAAATCCTACATAAGATTAAGGATTTTATCAACTAATGTATGACTACTAGTAGCATCAATCATGCTTTTGTCCATAAGTAAAAGGCCTTTAAAAAAAATACTAGATCAATAGTTAATCTGGTATTTGATGATAAGGACAACTAGCATACAACCTCCTAAATCTTTTCCAATATTCATACAAGCTCTCCCCATTGAATTCTTCGATAATAGATATTTCTTTTCTAATATTTGCTACTCTAGAAGCAAGGAAGTATTTTTGTTGGAAAAACATCTTCATGTCATGTTATATAGTAATAGAGTTAATCTTTGACTAAGTTAGCCAAAGAAAAAGGAAAAGCTTTCAATTTAATCTCCTCTTCAAATATAGGAGCCTTCATACTACTACACATTATATAGAACTCCCTAAGTAGCATCAAAATCATTATATTGAATGCATAATGATTAATAATTAACATCAAGGGCTGCAAGTTCCTTCAAAGTCCTATTGTTGTCATTAGCATGCATATTTTCAATATCTAACCAACATTTTATTCTTAATTCACCTAAGGTTCTCTCATTTTGAATCACAACATTATATGATATCATAAAAGGACCTAGCCATACATTCAAAAGAACTAAAATTAAGCAAAAATAATCAAAAACTACTAAAAATACTAGAAAATAAAGAAAAATTCACAAAAATAGCAAAGAATTTTTTTTTACAAAAAACACTAAGGAGCTTAAGCATCATGATAAGAAGGCTAAAAAACCTTAGGCAACCAAGTTTGTCCTAAAATTTTCATCAATTAGCACCACCAAAAACCTTGAAAACACCAAAAGCTAAGCAAAAAATGGTTAAAAATAGGTAAAATTATTGACCAAGCTATACCCTAACAACGACACTAAAATTTTGTTATGCATTACACATACCTAAATTAATTACTAAAGATACTCAAGCTAGTAGCAAGGGCCAGTCCAAGTCGAATCCTAAGGGGATAGAAGCCAATAAGAGGAAATAGAGAAATAAAAAGGGTTTTCAATGCAATTTTAAATGAAATAATTGAAAGCAAAATTAAATTGAAACTAGCAAAAGATGGAAATCAAGTCCAAAGGAATCACACTCCAATTCCCATATTTATTGTTGACACTCAATGAACTTGCTCATAATTCTATTACTTAATTACTAAATATTTCAAAATTGGTAGTAAACATGCAAGTTCCTAATGCGGATTAACTAGAACAAGCAACCAATCAATGCCTTATTAGTAATTTAATTCAAAACAAGTGCCCATCTAATTAATAATAGTTTTGAGCATTCAAAACTAAGTTAAGGCCTAATTTAGCAATTCTAACAATTGCTAAATTCATTCTTTGTTTTTCAAAGATATCATAAATTTTACATAAGAAAATTAGATATATATTTGCTATTGATTTACTACCAATCATCATTATTCTTTAGGTGAGAATTAATAACAATCAATCATATAGTATCACAATACTAAGAATAACTAATTAATGGGCTCTTATCTGCTAATTAGCAAAGTACTCTTAATCAATGAAAGGTAGAAAAACATAATCAAATTATAAATAAATTGAAAAGGAAAGTTTGAAAATCAAACCAAAATTGGAGTGCACACTTGAACTTTCAAAAGAAATCAATCACTTATGGTGATTTATACAAGAATCTGGGAAAAGAGAATAATTATTGTCTACTACTAGTGTATTGCCTTCAGAGGCACAAAACCTAATTACATCTAGCCTCCTAAAGAGGAAAATTTACTGGGCTAAGTTAAAATGCTCCTTAAGATTACAATGAATGGGCTTTTACTTAATTTGCAAACCTGGCACTTAATGTATAAATCAAATTACTACAAGAGTTTACAATAATATATTTCCATAGGTTAATTTCTAGCCAATGTTTGACGATCAATACAATATAATTTCACTAATTTTCAAATATAAATGTTATTATGTTAGATTGAAGATGAATTTAAGAGTTGGTTTGAACACATTTTAAATCTTGAAGCTCCAAATGCATTCCAAAAATTTAGAATGGTAGATTGAATAGCAACACCAGATCTTTTTCCTAACCAAATATGAATCTCTAAATATTTGAACTAGGTTCCAATCAAAATATGATAGTTGTAAAGCTTCCTCTTTGATTTCCAATGCTATAAAAATAACACATATCGAACCTTTATAACTTAAGTTATAGCTAAAAATATTAAATAGTGTCAAAATTCAGTATTAACTAAATAATATAATAATATTACAAAATTATAACTCAATCACAAAACAAGACTACTCTTATTAAATTTGGTATATGTAACACCTAAAGAGATAGAGAATAGGAAGAAATAACATAAACAATATTATGCATGTCAAAGATATAGATAAATACAATAAATATAATAAATAAATTATGATTGAATACAATAGGATAAAAATAATTGAAATCTTTAACTTTTATTAAAAGAAATATAATATTATATGGATAAATATGCATTATTTAAATAAAATATAGAAATAAGGATAGGTACAAGGATGGGAATGTGTATTGAAAATTCTACCCATATAAATATGGAGAAAGGGAAAGGCAAAGTATTTTAGAATGGAAATGGGTACATGGATCTTAGTCCTCCATTTATACCTTCCCCATTATCATTCCTAACTTTATTCAACCTTACTCATCATATTATCTCACATATTTATTTTATTTTTTAGAAGGGATTAAGCTAATAATTTTTTAAAAAAATAATATATATATATATATATATATATATATATATATATATATATATATATATGTATAATAAAGTTTGAAATTTTTTGGGTGACCATGACCTACTAAAGGCAAGGAGGCTCCACCCCTTCATAAAGGAGTAAGTGTAATTTACCATAAATAATGTGCTCTCACCAAGACTGGAAGTTAGCCACCTAGCCTACAAGCCTTTAGAGGCCTAGCCTATTTCTAGCCAAAACCTAACTTAACTTATTTATAACATAGAACAAGTTTGAGCTAAACTTTTGGCTCTTTTTACAAAATAAATTAAGTTGTATTATTCAAAATTTAGCCTATCAGCCTACTAGGTTGATTCATATATATATATATATATATATATATATATATATTAAATTATAAACAATATATAATATTTAAAAAAATATTTTAATAACATTATAAAAAGTGTATGAAATTTGTTAACATATATTCATTTTAGTAATTTCATCTTATATTATGATTATTAAAATGATTAATTTAAAATTATTATTATGATATTTATATCTATTTTAGGATTGAATTGAATTAAAGCAAACTTTGAACTTTATATTTTTTTTTAATTTGTCAAAAAAATTTGAAATTAAAATATTATCATTAGTTAGAGCTTGAATAACTTTATATGTTAGTTGAGCTATGCTTGATTATATCAAAACTCAATTTGACTTAATTATGTTCTTGATAATATTTTTGAAGAATATCCATTATTTATTAATAAGCCTATGTAAGCTAAAAGGATAGGCTAAGTCAGGGCTTGAAAAAAATCATGCATGACAAGGACAAGCCAAATGCTAAGCCTATGATAGGCTTGAAGGCCAAGAGTCACAAGTTAATCTTATGACCCAAGTTGGCAAGACAAATAAACTATGATTGGGATCAAATTTGCACAAATAAGAAGTATCATGTGGATAAGTTGGAGTACAAATTAGGAGGATTCTAAGTTGTCTACTATTTTTAGGATTTTTCTCCCATTTTGGAAGTATTTTTATAATTTAGACCAAGGTAGTTTGTTTGATGTATATAGATATGAACATGGTTGTGATCCTTAGGTTTTTATCTTCATTTTGATATATAATAGGGCTTTAGATCCTTCCTGAGCTCTAAGAAAAAGCCTTAGGATAGTTCAAAAAAAGTATGTCTAGTCCTGCCAATAGGACTTTGGCTTAAAATGGTCTCTAGAGATGAGTGTTTGATGGCCTTGTTGGTCACTTGACACTAGTCTAGAGGTTAAAATGTGTGGTTTGATAGCCTCCTTTACATATTCTAAAATATGTAATGAGGCATACTATGATTAAAAGAAGTAATTTCTCTTCTACTAAAATTGATCCACAATTTTGTTTGTTTTTGCCACATTTATCTGCATTACTTAAACTTTCATCCTTACTTTATTATATGCTTCTGTGATTGGTTACCATGTGGCTATATGCTATGTATTGCCTTAAGATTAACTCAATGTGCTTATAATTGTGACTATGACTATGACTTGTCATTTTCAAAACCTTGAATAATGAATAACTAATCGACTAACTTATTCCCAGGTGTTAAGAGTCTAAGCATCACATGTTCCATAACCTAAGTTGTTGGACCATGAGATTTAGCATTAGAGTAGGGTTTCAACCATGCTTTCTGTTACTCCACTTTCCTTTTTCCAATCACTAAGCAATGTTAAAGAAGATGACTACTATTGAATGATTTAAGGCTATTAAGAACACTCTAGGAAATCTTAAGGGATATGTTAATATTATAAAAGGATTGCAAATTGAGGAAATGCCTAACTCCTTCAAAGGTCTGAAGATTGGAAGGCATTCAAGCACTAAATCAAGACTCAAAATAAGCAAAGAGGTCAAAAGCTTAGGGAGTAGTCATACTCCACAAGTCAACAAGCAGCTTATTGTGATCAAAACCACCTAAATGGAATGAAAGGATGCTCTCATAGTTTTTTCCAATAAGATGAAAGATGTAGTAGTAACTTTTCAAATAAAGATAGGTGACCTAGTAGCCTTCATGAAGGTAACGATAATGGCCCTTCGTAATGGTCTACCAAAAGGTGGTGCCTCAAAATGGAGAAGAAACCTAGAAATCCAAACCCAAGGCCATATATGGGTAAGAGGGATGCATAAAGGTTAGAAAACCTTATGTTAGACTTAGATCAAAATTATGATGCTGCCAACATTGAGTTAGGAGAAGTTTAGCTAAACCATGCTACTATGTTCCTCATAGAAAATGCGAAGGTTTTGTGGAAGACTAAGTACCAAAACATTCAAGAAGGAAGGTGCCATATTAACACTTAGAAAGAGCCAAAACAAGAGTTAAAGGCACACTTTTGTCTTGTAAATGTGAACTACTTGGCTAGACTCAAGCTAAGAGAGTTGCAACAAACAAGATCTATGCAAGAATATGTGAAAAAATTCATGACAGTACTGTTGATATTAAAGATATGATTGAAAAAGATAAACTTTTTTATTTTGTTAATAATCTTTTAGGGGAAATTGTTATATAACTATAAAGGAAAAAAGTTCAAACCCTTTTAGAAGTGATAATGACTACTAAGCACTTGTCTAATTACAATTTCCCTAATTCTAATTCGAAGTCCCCTAAAGGAAATAAGTCTAATTCTGGTAAAAGTGTCAAACAATTAGGTATAGGTGGTAAGCCTAAAAGTGGGGGGGAGGTCCCAACAACACCTACCTATATGCAAACCTCAACATTATCGTAGCCATCTAATAACAAAGGGAGAAAGACATTATCCTGTTTCTTGTGCCATAGACCACATAAGGTGGTAAAGTGTTTATAGAAGCTGCCTAAATGCCTTAAAAGCCAAACTCCAAGGAGAAGGATCAAGAGGTAACAAGGGAGAAACTAGTCACCTTAATACACTAGGATCGGTGCACACCATATCCTAGCACCCCAAAAGTAGCAAAAAATAAAGCGATGAGGTAAACCTTTTTTCCTTACCATAGATCTATTCACATAAGGAGCTGTGCAGGATTGTTAGTACTGGCCTACATAGTAAGCAAGCTAGGTAAGGGAGGTAATGAGGAGGAGCCTTTTACATGGGTTTCATCAAATGTGTTAAGAAGACAAGTTCTTTTAGGAAGGAGTCTATGGATTTACTAGAGAGCATGGGTGTGTGTTCAAGGAACAGTTACCTAACATATAAAATTTTCTTTTATTGTGATTGCCTTTTACATGCAATAGATCATGCAGTGGTAAATTTTCCCTTTTAGCAATGATAAATGGCTTACACAACTTTAAGAGTGGCAGTGATTAGTCATAAGAGCAGCTTGTGGCAAAAAAAAATTTAGAGTGCATAAGCATGTGCAAGCTAGAATAAAAGTGCGAATGGCACTTTGTTTAACCCTATTAGCCATGGTAAGGAACACCATGAATGTCATGTTTAAGTACATTAGAAGTATTAGGCAAGTGTTGGACTCAAGTTCAATAGGATGACTGAATTTATTCAAGTAGCAAATGCAAAAAAGTGTTAAGATCGATCGAACCTAATGCAAGCAGACTTGAAAGCAAAAATATGAAGCCTATATGTAAATCAGGTATAAATCTTAGCTTTTACATCAATGCAATGCAGCATTATGTGTAAGACATTTGGCAATAGGTAATTTCAAGACACCAAGCTTACATGACAACTACGAAGACAAATAGCTCAAGAGTTATAGAGATAATTCGCTCAGCTCAATGAAGTCAAAGGAGAGTTTCATTATCAACAAAAGGTTTAAAGAGACAAGCGTAAAGATTTGAGAGTAATAAATAGAAGCTTCATAGGAGTAGCATCAAACTAAAATATTGAAGACAAGTATTAGCAAAGGGCAAATAGACAAGTTAAGAATAAGTCAAGGGAGAAGTTCTACGAAGCAAATTGAAGATTTTTGCAAAGTTGTTAGATTGCATCATCAATAAGGACATCAACATGTTTCAGTTAGGGAAGAATGTCATAAGTCAGCCTTATGACCTAATTTGGCAAGATAAATAAGCTCCAATTTGGATGAAACACTACACAAAAATCAAATATCATATAGGGATCTCATGGTGCAAATTTGGGAGGATTATTTTTAAGATTTTCCCCTATTTTAGGGGTATTTTGCAATTTTGAATAAAGTAGCTTGTCTAATGCGAGTAGATAAATACATGACTATGATCTTTAGGTTTTTATCTTTGTTTTGATGTATTATAGGACTTTAGATCCAGCTTGAGCTCTAAAAAAAAGCCTTATAACAGTAGGAAAAAAGTATGTGTATTCCTAGTAATAAAACTTTGGCTTAAAATGCTCTTTAGGGGTGAGTGCCCAATAGCCTTAGTGCTCACTTAGCACTAGTCTAAAGGTCAGAATATGTAACTTGGTAGCCTCCCCTACACACTCTAAAATATGTAATGAGGCATATTGTGAATCAAAGAAGCAGCCTCTCTTCTATTAAAATGGGTCCACAACTTTACTCATTTTTATTGCATTCAACCACATTATTTGAATGTTCATCCTGACCTCATTATAAACTTTTGTGATTGGTTACCAAGTTACTATATGTCAAGTATAGCTTTAAGATTGACTCAATGTGCTTATTATTGTGGCTGTTATTTGTCATTCTCAAAACCTCAAATAGTGAATAACTAATCAATTTGCTTATTCTCAAGTGTTAAGCATCTAAGTGTTGCACGTTCTATAACCTAAGTTGCTGGACTATGACACGAGGCTAGGCCAATTTGTGTGCAAATGTAGCCTATTTTAGACAAAGCTTACCCCAGCTTAACCTACTTCAGGGGGCAAAATTGAAAATTTTTTCTTAAGGGACCAAATTTACACACACATATAAGTATTATAAAAATATTTTGTACTTAATCTTTTTATACTTTTTTCTTAAAAATAGTATAAATTATAGTAGTATCTCACCAAAATAGAACAAGAAAATAATTTGCTAACTACTAAAACCTCATATACATATAAAATTATGCATGTCAATTATAAAATACACAATATTTGAAGGGACGATGTTAAATTTTTTAAGAAGTCAATATTTATTTTTCAAAAAATAATTAAAATATTTATAAAATTTATAATATAATAAGAGGAACTAAATTAGAGTTTGTGGACTATAAGTTCCTCAATCCAACAACTAATTCCGCCCGTCTACTTCTGCCCTAGCTCTCACCGTCACTAGGCACCCTACTTTACATCCCCTATCTGTACATAATTTCCCCCTTATAACCAACAACATAATGTAATGTGTATTTTTTTAATGCTAGGACTACAATGCCCTAGTACGTTTCTCACCCCAAATTTTCAATGGCTGAAAGAGTGCCATTTGTCGAACAAAATCAAATGACAAACATCTTTTCTATACGTGACTTTGTTTGCAACCAAGTCCTCCGAATAATTATAATTTTCATTGCTTCTCATACCTTAATGAAATCATATGATTAGTTTTGACCAATAATCACTAACAATGTATTGCACATTTATATAAAATAATTATGGAATTTGATCACATTTAACTTAAAATTGTCATCCACATAAAACATAATTATTTTAATTTAATTTTTTTAGGAATATAATTTTATTAAATTTAATTTTAATTATTTGAATTTTAATTAATAATCATTTAATTTCTTTTATTTAAATATATGATAGCCAATATCTGATGAATTGAATTTTATTTTGTTTTATGAATTCACTAATATATTTTAAGTATTTAAAATATTAATTTTAAAAGGTTAAAAGGGATATTGATTTATTTTTAATATTTTAAATCTAATTCAATATAAAAAATTATTTTTTGGTAATAATATAACAAAATTTTATAAGTTAAGCATTTAAATTAAAAATAAATCATTTAACATAGATGCATTCAACATTTTAAGTTAAAAAATTTCTCCTTAATGCTTAGAACGAATGACTCAAATTGGCATTCGATATCTTTTGAAGGCATTATGCCTTTTGTTGCATCTAGTAATTTTGCACTCTGATCATTACCAAAAAAAAAATTACTTAATAAGCAAGTAAATTTAATTAAAAAATGTCATCAATCTCAATCAAACTTTATCAAATGTACAATAAATGAAATTTTATAAATTTATAAGAAAGAATGAATAAAATAGCATTATTTCCTAATTTAGATAATTTTGTTTATTAAAACATCAATATTTTCTATGAAAAAAAAAGATTGTTGTAGAGTTAAATTTATAATGGACGTAAAATATATATTTTATATTATTATATTAAAAAAATTTGTAAGATTGTGAAGGTCAAAATAGATCCATCCTAGTGCCTATTATTTGTTTTTTCATACATTAACTAGATTATAACCCGTGTAATGCACAAGTGTTAATTCTGTTCATTAATTAATAGAATTATGATAAAAAAAAATAGCATATGAAGTCACGTAAATAATAAAGGTATAGTGTGAACAAAGGAAAAAAGATTGTTACATCATCTAATTTGAGGATGGAAAGCATGGAGATTAGACGCACTGATTTTTATACATTATGAAACAACTTATATGTATAACATTAGTTGTAATACTTAAACTGGCATTCTCCTTATCATAAACTAAGACTTTTAATCTTTCTCTATTCCTCTCTTTAAAAATAGCAACATACAGTTATTTATAATAAAATATAGATTTAGGCAACTAAAGATCAACTTACCTTGTTAATAGATGTTGCATATGATAGACTGATTAGAAATAGCATTTTTTTTAATTTGAAAAGCCATTTAGATTAGGAGGAACTTAAAACCATTTGAAGCATAATAATCCTTACACTAATATTAATTTCAATTAAAATTTCAGCTGCTATCACACAGGCTCAATTGTAATGGTTCTTTTAAAGTAATGTAACTCCATTGTAAAGTTGAAAAGAAAAAATATTACAAGAAAGATATATTGTTTGGCAAAAAAGAGTTATTAGGTAAGAAGTTGTTCAACGCATCATGAAAATAAAAAATATCATGTCATACAAAGCATACACAATATACTATCATCTATTGATCATATAATAAATTTTTTTAATGAAGATATTTATATAAGATCCAACTTGACATCCTGCATGGATCACATAAATCATATTTTCATATTCTTATGAAAAAATAAAAACATTTTTAGTTTCCTAATTTTGACTGAAGTTTTGATATGGTTCTATAAGTTTTATTTGAAGGAAATTAACCTCTAACTTTCCTCCTTTAACATTACTATCCAATTTCTCATTATCGTTGTCAACTTTTAACTCATTCCATTTCCTTATTCTTCTTCATTGTCACTAAATCTCTATTTCTAACATTATATTGTGCAATATTCCTGCTTATAGGTAGTGTCGTCCTTGCACCAATTTACTAAAAATGTTCAATTGGTACTTGTAATAAAGATGATCCAACTTTTTTAAAACCATCATTATTTAACATTTTCTTTTCATTATCATTGAAGCAGATTTTAAGTAAACTATCTTCTTCCTCCAATTTAAGATACTCTTCATCCACATCCCTTTTATCAACATCCTTATTCAATTTGTGAAATTAGAAGATAAACTTGCTTTAAATAAAAATTAGAAAATAAGATTGAAACATAAATAGAAATTAATGGATAAAAATGTATTTTTATCATAAAAATATGAAAATGACTTATATGGATTATGTAGGATATTAAATCATTTGCCATAAGAGCACCTCATTAAAAGAAAAAAAACTAATGAAATTATGCTATTAAGTGAAATTAGATGGGATAAGTGTAATATCTAGTAAACACACGTGAATCGGTATCTATTCTGTATATACTTTTGCCTATATATAAATATTTATAGAATAGAAATGACATTAGGATTCTCCTGTAAATAAAAAAAATTAATCTTCTTCACAAATTTATGGGTTACATGCAAAGAAGCACTCTAAATTTTAAGGCTAATAGCATTTTTAGTTTGCTTGATATGGATATGCTAATGGAGGAAGACATACAGAGGTTGTCAATGAAGTAAAAGGAAAAAAAAAACAAAGACCTCACAGAAATAAACAACTAAAGACCACAACTAACAGAATTTCATATTCAAACAGAAGAGCAACAATTAACACATCCTTCCACGAGAATAAATTTCAAAACAAAAATAAACTAAAACAAGAAATGATAAATGACTAAAAATAATGCTTAATTCGCGGGTTGCATTAGATTGCGGAAAGGAGCACTTCCAAGTAGGCTTTGTTTGCATGACAAATAAAACTTGCTTTTTGAACTATATTTTCAAAATTGGTAAAAAGAACGAGGCTTCAAAATTAATTTATTTTTAATTTTTAAGACAAAATCAAATGTAAATGATAGGAGAATTATTAATGTATTGGTGTTTTTAATCTAACCGTGGGTATTTCATTGATGAGAGCGCATTATACAAATTTTATTAAATATTGATATAGCGGAACATTTACTTTTAAAAGTAAGATGTTTTAACAAAATAAGTTTATAAAAAAATGCTTTTGTGCATTTAACATACTATCTTATCCTTATGAATTGATAACATTATCTTATCCTTATGGATAATTTTATTTATCTCTAATTGATAAAGCGATCCCTTAATTAAGCCATTAACACTATTCTAGACATAAGAGGGTGTTTGGTAAAGAGCTTTTAGCTAATTTGATAATATTTAACTGTTTGATCGAATCAATCAACTAATTTAACTATTTAACAAATAGTTTATTTAATCAACTGATTAGCCCTTAATCAGCTAATTCAAAAAAGTTAGTGAATCCAATATTTTCAATTAACTTATTGATAATGGGCTTGTTAAAATATAAAATTATCCTTAAATAATATACATATTTTTATTTATATCCTTACTAAAAAAAGATCAAATAAATTTATTAAATAATAATTATTAATTTCTATAAAGTATTTATGAAAATAATAATTTATTTTTAAGAAATATAATAATTTAATTTTTAAGAAATATAATAAATATTTAATTGGATTTTAGATTTATCATATTTTATGCAAGTATGACTTAAAAAATTATTTAAAAATAAATTATTATTAAATTAAAAAATACTTAAATAAATCATAAAATATATACGTGTCCTTATATGTCATTTTATATATAAATAGCTAATAGGAAATAGTTAATTTTATCAAATATTTTCAGTCAAATAATTAATATTATCAGCTGATCAAATTAGCTAATATAATCAACTATTAGCTAACAGTTAATTGAATCAGCCAACACTAATTACATCAATTAATTGTCAAACAAGGCCATAAGACTATATCTTAGTTGATTAAGGACACGTTGTTATCTTTTATTTTCAACTTTTTAGACACTATAAATATTTTCCAATTATTTTCAACTTTTTAATATTGTAAGCATTTCCCAAGTCAAAATTGATATTGTGAATAAGTATAGTTTATAATTAAAGTAAAGTGATGGGTAAAGATTCCATATATATATAACTCAATTAAAACACAAAAATTTTCTAAATGAATTAAAAAATATATATTCAAGATAATATTTAAGAAGATCACTAAAGATTCTAAATTAAGAAAAAAGATTATTTGATATTAAGGAAACCGAAAGTGCCAAATACATTTTGGATCAATTTATAGTTGTAAAATTTAAGATGATTTCATGAAAATATCCATAATTTACCTTTGATAAGATGTCTTTATTTTCATACAATATATATAATTATATAAAAGATTATCAGTTATTTCCAATTTAAGTATTAATCAATTTAAAAATCATTATTTATCGCTCCAGATCAATTTAAGTAATGCTCAATCTACAATTGAAAATTTTAAAATGACTCCATTAACCCTCTATAATTTACTGTTGATACAATACCTTTATTCTCCTTCAATATATAATTGTAAAAAAAATCCTTATTTATCACCAATTTACGTAATAATTATTTCATGACCAATAAAAATTGATAATGATTCCATTTAGTCCCTACAATTTAGCATTAATACATGTTTTTATTTTCCCAAAATATAGAATAGTATCAAAAAAAACTTTTATTTTTCACCAATTTAAGTGATTATCAATTTAAAAATATTTGTTTATTACTTGGTATGAATTAAAATAATGATCAACTTATGATTGAAAAGTTTATTATTCTAGCAATTTTCAATAATTTCATGTTGATAAGATATCTTTATTATCATACAACATGTAACTGTATCAAGAAAAATACTTATTTATCATCAAAATAAGTAATGATCAATTTATAATCGAAAATTTTATGATTCTATTAAATCTCCATAATTGATACAATGTATTTATTCTCCTACTGCATGCCATTGTAATAAAAAAAAAATTCCTTATTTATCATCAATTTAAAGTGATGATCAATTTAAAAACCCTCGCGTATGGCATTGGATTTCAAATAGATTTTCTTTTAAACTTCTAATACTTTAACTATTTTTCGAATATATATTTTTTAGAACAAAAATGTTATATGTTATACTGAATTAGTTTTTCTCATAAAACTTCTATTTGCTCCACCCCTAACTCATGTAATAAAAAATATTAGCATTAAGAGCTGCTAGTACTCGTACCCCATAAAATCAATCTATGTTAAGACCCCAAACGTCCTTCAATCAACTAAGAAAGATAAGTAGAAGCATTTATACCATTATCATAACAAATTGAGTAAACTAAGAAATGGGCAAGTTTCCCTTATTCATAGTAAAATATGATTACATTTTAGAAATATCAAAATGTTGGTAGGAAACTAAAATTATAAAATACTTAAATAATTCACATAGTGGACAAATCAAAATTTGTTACCTTGTATTCATTCCAAAAATATTAGAAATCCAATCCTAACTTCAATCGGCAATGGCCTTAATGCCTAAACAAATTGGCCTTCAAAACAAATAATACATGAAAATTTATCAAATTGAAGAATTTTTTTTATTACTCAATGAATAACTTTATAAATTTTTAATAACTTTTGACATCATTATTGATCTAGGATGGCTCATTTGATCATATCATATAGTAAAAATATTTTGGTTCATGAATCTCAAATTTACATTTCTTTCAATTAGTTTTATACGTGATACTATATATCAAAAGAAAATGATAGTAAATTTCAACACATTTTTCTTATTTGAGACAACTATTATAATGTAAAAAAATTCAATATCATATTATCTCAATATAATATCTATTTCATCGTATATCTTTAAAACTTAATCAATATCTTCAAGACATAATTAACAATAATAAAATTATATTAACTTTTTAGGAGTCTTTAGTCAATCTTGTACTACCAAATATTATATTCACATCATTTTTCACCAATCATTAATTAGGAGAATTACTTTGTATTCTTAAGAATAGTGTTCATTGTTACACTATCCATAAGAGACAAATGTTCAATATTATTTCAATAGAAAATGAAATTGGCCACTATCGTAACCATTCAAATTATCAATTCTTTCTTTTGAACATATAAAGAAATTTATCACATTAAAATGTATTATATTGTAAGAATTATGACTGAGAATATCATTCTTATTAACAAAATGGGCTTGTTGTACCTCCTTAATAGCATATACTTTTAAATTTTCAATGGCCTTTCATTACATTGACAGCATATACTTTTATAACCTTTTGAGTTTTTATTATATTGGTCTTTCTCATTATATTCTCCAACTTTCGATGGTAAAAACTAATCTTGTAATTATTTATACTATTTTTTTACAACCATCATGATTGTATAAATTAGTTTGACCTTTTTTTACATACACAATTGTAACTGTGACTTCATCCACATATAAACCCTTGCAATCATCAAGGCATTCACTTCTAAAAATGCTATAAAACTAGTTGAATAGGTTTCATGCTCTTTTATTAAAAACTCAAAATTTTGTTTGACTATCAAAATGCATGAAATCAATTCACTTTAGGGAATGTAATGAAACCAATTACATAGGTTTCATATTTTTCTTAAAAAAATTCTAATTATTGATGCATTCAAGGAATGCAACGAGACAAATTGGACAAGTTCCATATTTTTATCAAAAACTTGTTAAATGGAGAAGTAATTTCTTGATGATGAAAGAGAAAGAAAAACAATGATACAATGGATATAGAAGAAAAAAGAAACAAGAATAATAAATGAAATTTTTTTACATCAATTCTATTCATCTCTTTTTAAATTGATTTGAAGAAGAAGAGATCTATTAACATTTTTTATAAAATATTTTTTCAATTTTTCGTCAATATAATAATAAAAAATATTACCTTATAATAAATAATTCTTAGCTCAAATAATAAAGAGATTCTTTGGTCTCATATGATGATCCCCTCATAGAAATAGTCAATCCTAAATGTAGAAGGACATGTTGCAAGCAATGCAAGTAAAGCATTTGCCTACAGTTTTGGTCCAAACGTTGTTCGAATGATCGCACCCACTTCTTGCAACACCTTTGGTAGATTTGTTTGTTGTTTGCATTCAATTCTCCTCTAAATTTATCCAAGACGAAAGGCAACATTCTTGAGGGCTCAAACACGATGATGAATGGCTCACTAATCAAAACGGGAGTACCTTACACGGAAAGGCTAAGATCAAAAGCACTTCCTTTATCAAAATTTCGTCATTTAAAATAATAAAATATGAGAAACTCTGAAAGTAATAATTCTATCAATAAAAACAACCATACGAATTATAATGAATATATAATAAATAACTTATGAATTAAAAATTAAAAAATAAATAATAGAAATTCATGCTAATAACATATTACTAAAATAAAAGTAGAATAATAAAAAAATTAGAATAAGAGAATATAATAAAAGAGGAGTTTGTCTTATTTCTAAATATATAAAACTCTTTCACAACTTTCAATATTTATAAACTTCCTAAACACTAAGTGATAATTATCACAAATATAATAATAATAATCTCTAATGAAAATTATTTATTGTTGGTTATAATCAGATATTGTAATAAATCTCAATTATAATATTTAATAAATAAATCAAATATTTTTTATGGATATTCATATAAATAAATATTTATAACAAAATTCAAATCTTGTAGAAAAAAACAAATATTTTCACCCTCCATATTACAAAATTTGCATAATTTATCTTATGGAGTGTGGAATCAAAGGTGTGTTTGAACCTAAAGTATAATTTGACAGTATACCTGTCGGTAAGAATTGCAAATGTGTCAATTAGAGCCCCAAATCTTCATTGGAAAAAAGTCTTTCATTTCGACCTTCAAGAAATGTCCATTGATGGTACCTTGTCTTCAGATAAGAGACATTTGGTTGTGAAAATATGAAAGCACATGGAGAAAGAGTCACAATGTGCAATTAAAAATTTGAATGGAGAAACAGATAATGAAAAAGGACATGAACATAAGAAAAAATTGGAAATGTTTTTTACTATCCAGTATAAAACTAATATAGGACGGAAGTGGAATTTTTTATTAGAACAAACTCCCTCGTAATAAGTCAATTATTTAGTCCATATAAAAAGATTTATCAAATCAAAAGTTCTCAATTTTGGAAAATTCCTTTCCCATGAACAAAGATCAATCAAAATTTTAATTCTCCTCTACTTATCTCTTCAAAAAAATTTCGCACATACTACTAATAATAATTTCTTGTGATTGACAACATATGGCAATTTTAAACTATGAAGTGAACATAAGTTAATAAGGGACACCCAAGCTTTGATAAAAACATAAGTTAAGCCAAAATTTTAAATATTGATTACTATCCCTAAAATTTTCGCACATAATACAGACAAGAATTTCCTGTGATTGCAACATGTGACAATTTTAAAACTACAAAGTGAACATAATTTAACAAGGGACACATAAGCTTTGATCAAAACTTGGGATGCAAATGAGTCGAGTCGAGCTAGCTGAGCCAAACATCTATATGTTTAAACTCAAGCTCGCTCAAAGCTCAAGTTTGAACTCGATTCAACCATGAGTTTAATCGAACTTATTTAAGCTTAAATGAGCCTTACATTCCTTCAAATTCCTAATTAAGCCTAAGTATTCAAACTCGAGCTTAAGTTATATTTAATCTTAAATGAGCAATAAACAAGCTAAACAAGCCTATAAAAATTTAGTAAATTTTTTATATCTATATTATATATATTATAAGAAATAAAAATATATTTTATATTAAGCTCACAAACAACTTGGGCCAAGTAATAAAAGCTCAAGGTCAGCTTATTTAGTAAACAAACTTAACTCGTTTAAGCTTATCTTGTTAAAATTCGAGCTTGAATCAAATTTATTACAAATCGATCTCAAACTATAGTTGCTCATGAATAACTTAACCTCGTTTACACCCCTAATCAAAAACATAAGTTAAACCAAGAATTTAACTATCATTACTATAAAAGATTGCTACAGCTTCCCCAAAATTTTATATTGCTTGGTCAAGATCAAGTAACATAGTATCAAGCAAACCATATATCCATAACTATCAAATTGGGTTCCTTCAAATTCTCACATGCCTCCCTAGAAATGTCAATATTGTTATCCTTTTTGTGTATATTTGTGAACCAGCAATAGACAGGCATATTTGGATTAATCCTCATCTTCAATTAAGGAAGTAAATGAAAAAGGTTGGAACTTGTAGCCATCACCATGGTAGAATTTATTTTGAAATTCTACCTAGTGAAGACAAAGGGCATAAAGAAAAATAGAACTTATTTTGAAATTCTACCCAATGAAGATGAAAGCTCAAAGAAAAAGCACTAAAGCCTCCATCATAAAAGGTACGAAAGCAGTTGCATAGGCAAAAATTGTTAGCACTACCAACCAAATGGCCAAGTTGTCATACTTATTGTAACCACAATTAGCAATCTTGATGAATGAAAGATAAGGAGGTTGAAAGCAAACCAAGGATCTAACATACAAAGGATTAGTTAAACTCACCTCTAAGTAAGAACTTTCTCATAAAAATAGTTGAAAGTTCAGAATGGGCTAAGCTACCATCACCGTAACAAAATTAAACAAGAAATAACATAGAAATAGGGTTTCACTACAATTTAGGAAACAAATCATGGCTAAATCAACCTTAAAACCCAAAGTTGAAGATATGATGTCGTATTTAAATTTGTTAGTCAATATTTACCCAAGAAGGGGGTGAATTGGGTTTTAAAAAACTTTTCAGCAATGTAACAATGATGACTCTTTGAAAGAATGAAAGGCAAAGTTAAAGATATAATGTATGCAAGTTTGGCACACCAATAGAAAATATTAAGAAAAATAAAGCAATAATAGATAAATAAAGAGATAGAGAAGAGAAAAATTAAACACTGCTATTTATAGTAGTTGCAACCTTAAATATCTAACACTCCAAAGTGTACATCCACTACTAAGCCTCTCTGACGTGGATTTAAACTTTAAATCACTATCCTTTCAAGCTTGAGGACACTTGGAGAAGCCTTAATACAGTCTTTATTTTTCTTTCACAAGTCCCTTTGAGAATCCTCTCTCAAAGCCTTAATTTCCTAAGAGATTCACCACTCTTGAATTCCTTAAGAATGCCTCACCCTAGTCTACACAACTAAAATAATTTAATACAAGAATATAGCTCACAAACTCTAGAAGATAGATTACACAATGAAGCACTATAAAAGAAATTTTTCAATCAAATGAGCTTAGGGATTTTTAGGTTATGAACAAGAGAAAAGATGTTTCTTGTGTCTATGTAACATTGTAAGCACTCTCATATATTTTTGAATTGAAATGAAATGTTTATGTAGAGGTTAGAGGAGTGAAAAGGCTATTACTCTAAAAATATAGCCATTACGGAGCAATTAGTGCCTTGTGAATCGATTAGTGAATCGATTAAGGCTACCTTCAAATTTTTTAAAAAGTCTTCATAAATCAATTGGTGAATCGATTCATACTTGAAAAAGTTGTGTGATGAATCAATTAGTTAATCAATTCACTCAACCCCATTTCAGCTCTAAATGTGCAGAATTGATTAGTGAATCGATTTATCCTTTTCTAAATCAAAGTTTGAGTAAAAAACATAAAATGAAGAATAGGTCCATCGATGAATTCTTAGAAAATGAAATTCATATTTTTGAAAGCATGAATCAATTGGTGAATTAATTCATTTTGCGTTAAAAGCTCTCTATATGCCTAGAATTGATAGGTGAATCAATTCGAGCATTCTAGTTTGCTCTTTGAATGCCTAGAATCAATTAATGAATCAATTCATGCCTAAAAAAATGTTTTCTCATAAAAGCTAAAATGAAATACAACAAATTTCTTAAAAATACAAACCAACCTCATCTTCTAAAGAATTTAGACACAAAATTTGATGTTTTCTTTTTACGAAAAAATTTGAATCCCTTAATGATTGATTCCTCTTTCACAATATTTCTCTATGAACCTGAATAGAATCCTAACTAATTTTGACAAGATCTTCATCCTTTGATCTTCACTTTTTGCATGAAAATTCTAATTGAACAAATGCCAAGTCCAATGCTATCAAAGTGTTTTATTATCATCAAAACTTCTAAAAAGGGGCTAAGGTTAACAAAAACCACAGCAATTAAAAACCCAATTGAATGGATCATTTGTTTAACAGAAATCTCACTAAAATTGAATTCCTTAAAATATTGCCCTGCCCTAGTAGAATCTAGTTCCACCTCAAGATGTATCTCTAACATATTAAGCATATCGTAATTGTGCCTTTGGAATCTTTGAACAATATCACAAGGAAAAAAACATTGATAATCATAAAAAATCTCTAAGCATTACCTCTTTTTTATTTTAAATAAATAGAATAAAACTAACAAACAAATTTAAGTGTAGTGACCTTACAAGGAAAATTCACAATCATAATTTACCATAAAAAAATACAATCATAAAAGGTAAACATAAAGTATGAAACTGACATGCATATGTAAGAGAAATGTGTGCATACTTTAGAGAAGTTCAATGTTTCTAATTAAAATATTAACTTTTTGGAACAAATGATCATAACCATTCAAGCAAAAGCAGTACCTCTATTTAAAGCTTCTTTAATATGAAAGGTTTTATGAAGAGCATCTATGGAATCACTATTAATGCCAATAGTAGAATTTGCACTTCATGAATAGTAATTAAGATTAAGGAAAATCAAGAAATAAAATCAAATTTTAGCAATCAAAAAAAATTTAGAATCATACTTGAAGTGGTTTTTAGTCCCAAAATAACTTATTCTCACCAAGATTTTCAATCAAGCTAAAAAGCATATGACTCATAAAATGATAAAGGTACACTTGAGAGTTAGTGCACCATTTAACAAAAATAAGGGAAAGATACCCAAACAAACTATTAAGGGAAATCATCTCTGATACAAATTGGTACCTAATGGCAATATGTAAGATAAATAAAACGATCTACTCTAGCATTAAGCATAATAATAATTGCAAAGGTAGGTGAAAAAGAGAGTGATACCTTATATCTAGTGAGCTCCCAAAGAAGCCTGCATTGAAGAAACTTAAGATAATACTTGGCAATAGGATATATATCTTTATCTTCAAAGAGTTTAAAAAAGGTAATTTTGAACAACTTCCACACCAAATGGATGTGGATCTTGGTATTTGACTAAGCTAATAGTATGTGCATCTTTGAGTAAACATAAGAAAAGATGTGTTCAAGCATACATGCCTAACTAGAAAAAGATCCATGAATAGAATAGTCTTAAGAAGAGATAATAAGAAATATAGCAAAATGAATCAAAAACAAAGGAAGAAAAATATAAACACTTTTAGAAGTAACGAGAAAATGAAAGCAAAGAAGAATGAAGTAAATAAACATAAAGAAAGGATATAGAGGCCATAGTAGACATTCCATAGCAGCAATAGAAAGAATAAAATACAAAAAACATCAAACTAAAAGAAATATGAAAGATATAAAGGCTATAAAAAATGATATTTTAAAGTAATTGGAGGGAAAGGTAAGAAATAATATTTAAAAAATGTTTGCCCAAATTTTGAATTTCAAAATGCTAAGGATGAACTTGATCATGAAAGGACAAGCAAATCATGTTATTAGATTATGAATAAACAAAAATCATGATAATTATCAAGCATGATTTCCTATAATAAACCAGATTATTTCAGAGATAATATCCAATCACACAAAGAATTTGGAATAGGTATAACATAATAAAAGGTTTCAAAATATATGCTAGATAAATGGAAAAGAACTTAATTAGAGTAAAGTGAAATAAAAATGAATAAAATCAAACTATCAGCATAAAAGATCAAAGCACAAGATAGGTAGATCAAATTACCAACAAAACATAATCACCCAAATAGCATGAAATCAAACAAATTGCAATTAGCATATTCAAGGAAACACAAAAAGGGAAACAAATCAATAAAAATAATCTAAAAACAGGAAAAAACTTGGACAAAAGTTAAGTCCTAAATCTTAGAGTCATTAATGGAACATCATAGGATTGCACAAATGGAATCAAAATGAAGAATGAACAATAGTTCAAGAAGATGGGATGCAATTATGGAACCACACAAGTAGAAAAAAGTGGAGACATATCAGATTGCATGGATGAAGTAGAACTACTTGCTAACTCTGAATAGTGACAAAGGACAATAGTACTATATACAAGCCTTTTATTTTATAGTAGATGATAAAAATGTTTAAATTTATAACTTTTATTATACTATTTAGGTTCCACAACTATTTGTTATTTCTTATGGGTGGTCTCATAATTGTAGCAATCCATTTGATGTTAAATTAAATCTTTTAATAATCTCACATTTGAAGCATATCCTTCTAGTTAAGAAATTATAGTTATTTATTTCTTGAAGAAAAATCACATAAGCATTATAAATTATAATAATTTATTCTAAAAAATTAATTTAGTAAACAATATATATAATCTAAAATGCTATATTATTAAAGTACTATGGTACTCAAAAAATATTTAAATCTTATTCACTATTAATATAAATCAATTTTACACTATTATCTAATTTTGTCTTGCCATATCATTAAAAAACTATCATGTTTTTATTGATATGTCATTTTTATATCTATTAATGTGTAGAACATTTTACACTAACAAATTTAAACTCCTTAAATAAATTATAAAACATACACATGTTCTAATATGTTATTTCTACGTATAAATAATTAATTATAAATAATTAATTTTTTAAACATTTTTCTTCAAATAACTAATATCATCAACTAGGCAAAAAAATTAATACAATTAGCTACCTACTAATTTAATGCAATAGCTCAATAAACTAACAACTAATGTATATAGCTAATTGCTAAACATGACATTACAATGAATAAAAAGATGACATGTTATTAAAAAAGTAATAGATTTTAATAGTTTTTACTATAGTAAGAATGTTAATGGTTTTTTATTAATGTAATAACACACATACATAAATGATAATTTAATATTAATTTATATTAACAATAAATAAAATTTAAAACCTAAGAGAATTATCCAAAAAATTGTCAAATAATAATTATTGGTAATTATTCCATTAAAAATCAAAGGTCTATTCATTTCTTGGAAAACATCTTTCATAAGAAAATCTCATATATTCTTATATGGATAAAGGAGCAACAAATTATTTTTATACCTTATTGTCAAAAAGGATAATACCTATAACTATAGTAATGAATGAAAATAACTTCATCGTTGAAAAAAAGAAAATTGTCTTCTATTAAACTTCCTACATTTAACATGGAACTATTACATCCCCTAGAAAATTAAGAATGATTTTATTTATTTTGATAATATTTTTATTTTTGTGCCAATTAATAAATCATTGTAGATGTATTTAAGACAAGAATTTAATTGGAAAAAATAGGATATTAAACTAAAAATAGGAAGAATAAAATTTAATAGAAATTAGTGTATAATTAGAATTAAATATGGGTGTATTAAAGAGATTTAAAAATTGATTTTTTTATATTTTATCCTTAAAATCCCCCTAAAATTATCCAACTACCCTTGGATGCATACAACCCCAAAATCCCCCTTCTCTCCTTATTTTTTTCTAGAGACACCCACAGCTTCTGACCCTTTTCACATATTCAAGAAACCATTCACAATCTTTAGCTAACCAGAGGAAATTCTACCTACTTTTAAGTTTTCATTAAGGATTTGATGGGATTTAGATTGAAATAGAAACTTAGGGATTTGTGCTTATCAGTCTTGTTTTTGTGTTGAATAGGATGCTTCAACTACTCTTCTTATGTCCTTTCATCTCCTTAATTGCCAAGTAAGTAGATAATCCATTTAAATTAAGTATTTCATAAAAATATATGCTATTTAGGTTTTAATGTTGTTTGTTTGCGAAATTTAATATAAGAGTACGAAAATTTGTTATTGGATTAAAACTTTTTACTATTTTCAAACTAAAAGCTAATTATAAATGATGAAGTATTGGTGATTCTAAGTTGTGATTATTGAATGAAATAGCAACTTGTACAATAAGGTCCAATAAAAAAACCAAAAATTCTAGTTTATACTTGAATATATTAATCAAGTATAGACATAGGCAACAATCCTAGTAGACCATACTTGATTATTATAGTCAAGTACCTAGAAAATAGGTAGCCCTTGTAAGTAAGCACTTGACTAGGGTACTTAAGTATGGTCAAGGGAATTATACTTCAGAAGCCTATACTTAACTATTATAATTGAATATGATTTTGTAGGTGGTCTCTGGACCAATATATTTGAATACTATATTCAATTATAAATTTTAGAAATGTAATCTAGGTTTTTGTAATCAAATTAGTAGTTAAATATTACTCTAATTATCTTAGTTGATTATATGATGCATGACTTATGCATATGGAACTATACTTGATTTATAATTATGATTAATTAGATTTATTGCATAGTATTATAATTATGCTAAAATTTTGTATAATTATAGATAGTATAGTCATGTAATGAAAAAGGTGTCAAATGAGTCAGAACTCATGAGTCGATTCATATCTATCATGAATTTTAACAAATTTGAACCTCAAAAATTGAGCTCTTTTTTTATGCTTATAATACATGTTAATTCATCACGAATCCAATCGATTGTGAATAAACTCATATCCACCAAGTCTACAAACTTACAATCAAAACTTAGGGGTTGGTCTAGTCCATCATAGGTTTTAGACAATTTAGATCTGATTTAGGCATTCATAAACTCAAGGATACTTCATCTGATGGTTCAATCTATAGCGTACTTAATGACCATTAAACCAACTCAATCTAGGTGCATCCATTTTTCATGTTCCCCTCTTCGCTCCACACTCAAGCTCATACTAATAGTGGGTTCCAGTTTTGAGATTGGCATAATCATGTTCGCAACCATCAAATATTGTTTCTAGAATTTACCCCTATTCATTATAGCTTGTCTCATCTAACATCTTTATTAAGGTCAATTGCATATGCAATAAAGCTGAGAAAAATACATTATCCCATAATGCATGTAATTACTTTAATCATGCTTACATTTTTCTCTTTAAATAATCTATGCAATTTCATATAATATTACATCATAAGATCTAATATCGAAAGGTATTTAAGACCTTATAACATAATATAATATTTAAATATTACACTCTTAAAATTGAATATTAAAAAAGTGTTTAAAAATCTTAGGAACATAATACTCAATCTTACACTCATATTATCATCAACAAATTATATTAATAATATAATATTGAAGGTTATCTAATATTACTAATATAGCATCTCCATTATACACTTTAAAGCAATTTTCCTTCCAAAAAATTTTAACAAAGGAATCGTTTAGTTTACATAGGAAGTTGAACTTCCTAAAAAGTAACTTATGATGTGAACTAATTCTCGGGACGTACTCAAAATTATTTAGTTAACATTGAATAAGTAATACCTTTCAGGAAGTAACTTCCTATATTTTATTTAGTTTAACTTTGAATTTTCTAAAAAATATTAATAAAATAATTATTATATTTTCAATATTATTATAATATAAATTAATAAATTTTAGTTCTCATTTAATAAATTTAGTGAGGATAATTTTATCTTTGTATCCATAAAAAATAAAGGAAATAGAACTCACCTAGAAATAGGTGGGTAAGCAACTTCCCATGCTATATGGAAAGTAAAATGTCTTAAGAAGTCCTATTTTTGCCAATTTGTTAGATAATACCAACCAGACAACCTCCTCTTTTTCTATTTCCTAAGAAATTGAACTTTCTATGCTATTGCTAAAAATCAAACGACCCCAAAATTTCATGTAATTGGTCCTGCAAAGAGTGGGTATATAGTTACACAAAATTTCATGGCATAATATGAGTAATTAATAACTTTCATATAACACAATAATATTCAATAAAATTGTTGCATCAGACAAATGATGTCCGAAATTTGCTATAAGATTACAAAAGATAGCTTGTATCATGGGAATTACATAGGAAAATTTTTTACTTGAAATTATTTCAAATAAATACTTAAATGAAATGGAAAATTTTAATATAAAAATTTTAATTCTAAAAAAATTTAAAAAAACCTAAAAGATAGTGTTCGAAGAGTAGAACATAACATGTAATCACGCATAATCACGCTGTCAAAAGGCACCTAGAAGGTAGCGCATGGATGCATGTGCTTCCAATGTGCATGGGCCAAGCATGCACAACATTGTGCACCTTTCTTCCTCACTTGGTTTTTTGAAGTCCAGTCAAGTGGAACCCAGTTCAAATTCGTACACAACCCAAGACATTTCAATGCAATTCTCTCATGACTTTCGCTAGATTTTCCTACCAAATCGTTCCAAAATTATTTTGCAACTGACCCAATCCAAAAAAAAAAAAAAGATAAAAAAAATCTTGAATCTTGATTTTGATTTTCCAAAAATTTGAAGAATTTGGATTAGTGGTATCGCGAATTTGCAGCGTATTTTTAGCTTTGAAATGATTCCTTTCATTCGTAAATTTCACTTTCAAAACTGATACGATTCATGTTTGATCTGAAACCATGATAAATTTGATTTTCAAAATCGCAAAATCTTTCAAGCGATATCAGCGATTCTGAAGCAATTTTTCTCTTACATTGAGACTTCATATTCTTAAAACATTCAGAAATCAATGATAAATCAATTTGTTGGAGCTAATTTCCCCACAAAAGAAAAACAAATCTTTGAACTTAATCTAGAAAATCTCTGCATTCTCACATGCTCTAATTCATGTTTCCAGGAGCATGAATGTTCATGCAATGTGCAGCAATGCGTATGCACGCAAAACACAATGATCGAATTTGGAAAACAAAGATGCATATAAAATGAAACAAAATTTGCAGAGAGAAAGTGATTAATTCACGCCCATCACAAGGAACATAATTATTCTAGATGCCAAACTTGATGATGCTGCATACTACACACTTCTCCCCATGGTGCATAATGTTGTCTACCATGACAATACATTTGCACAGAACCAAGTTATAGGCTTATACTAGAATTATTTCCAAGAAGCACATATGGATCATCCATCCAGTTTCGCACAAAATGTGTATGTATATATATATATATATATATATATAGACACACACACAAGGAAAAAAATAATAAAGCAAAACAATAGTACACAAAACGTACTTAAATGTGCAAGCAGAAACTCTTCTTCAGCAACCCAGCAGACATGAAAAACATGCATATATGCATTGGAACAATTATCTCCGCACCTAAATATCATACTATAGTTATGTATAACACATACCATAGCCAGAGGATTTACAAACAATATATAATTATGTGAGTCACTCTGCCAGAAATATGTGTTGCCTATCACATCATCATTAAATATTATCACCCAAATGCTCCAATGCGATTAATAATGTGTGGGTTTATTTTGATCGGTAATCAATTATGAGTGAGCTAGGATTTTTCTCTCATCATAAGTAGTAACAAATGATTAATGATTTATATTTATATTTAATTGATTATCAGACAAAATGGACTCGCATTTAATAATAATAGCATTTGAGTGGTAGTCCCTAAGGATAATGTGGTAAGCAATGCCGACGTAAATATTTCTCCTATAAGATATATAGGGAATGTCATTTCTCTAAAACATTAGATATATATGAAACACAGAGATTTAAATCAAATTGAATGAGGATAAATTAATCATAATTGTAACTTTTGCCAAGCTCGAATTTTTTTCCTCCCTCAGCATAGATCTCTAAACTGAACTATTCAAATGCATCAATTTAGACCAATTTTCTAATTTGGTTTTATACACCTAACAATCAAAAGTTTGGTTTAGTTCTTTAAGTTAGATCACTAATCAAGTCCGTCAATTTGGCTATATTTTTAATTTCATTTAATATATATTAAACGATTAAAAAATTCTTATATCCGTTAATCTGATTCATGTGTTATGGTTACGAAAAAATGTAAAAAAAACACCTTTTAACTTTGATTGGTTAAATATTATCTCTTTAACTATGGACACCTGACAGATTCTTAAACTATGTAAATCCTTGAAATTAATTAACATTATTCATACTAATTATCTCTTTTATTAAATTACATTATTTCATTACATAGTATTTTTTATAAATTTCTTAAGTAAGAATTGTGACATTTTAGTATTTTTAGCATACCATGTCATTCTTTTACTCGTAATTTTTAACTCTTTTTAGTGTATTTCATTAAAATTTTAAATAACTGATTTAACATCTATTTCTTTTAATAATATATAACATTAAAATCATAAATGAGAAAATAATTTTGTAAACCAAGATAAAGTATTATGTGATTCATATTTAAAAAATTTATGCAAAATTATATAATTGGATAAAATGGTTAATTAAATGATTATAATTAATTAGCATTAATTTCAAGGTCTTGTATAATTTAAGATTATCTAATTTGTAGTTTTAAAAATTGGGAGGACTTTTTTGCATTATTCTCATAATTATTTTGTAGATTTGTAGAAATCCAACCACTTTAAATTTGTAGAAATTTTTACATTTTTCTCATAACTGTTTTATGGTTACGAGACTTGTAGAGATTTTTAAACAGTATTTATTTGAATCCTTATAAATTTGCATTTTTCTTAAAAAAATTTTAAAAGTTTTTAAAAAATTAAAATTCAATCACTTCAAATTTGAAGAATATTTTGCATTTTTTTTGTATAATTGTTTTGACATATCTAACGATTCCGATACTTGCAGAGATTACTAGGTAACCAAACATCAATTTCATCCTCATAATTTGCCTTTTTCCCTTAATTGTCTAAAAAGTTTTTAAAATTTTCAAAATCCAACCATAACGGAGGAAATATTTTACATGTTTCTCATAGTTGTTTTTACTTATCTAACGGTTACAAGATTTGCAGAGATTTCTAGGAGACCAATCATCTATTTTGATGCTTCTAAATTTGCATTTTTTTTCATAATTATTTTAGAAGTCTTTAGTAATTTTAAAATTCAATCGAATCGTTGACGTTTTTCTTATAATTGTTTTAATTAACATATCTAACGGTTAGGAGCTGACTTGCGGAGATTTCTAGGAGGCCAAATATTTATTTTGGTCCCTATAAATGGGATTTCTTGTCAAGGGTTCTATACAAAATGAAATGAATTTTGATCTTGTAGGTTGTAGATCCAACTTTGTGCCTCATTGTCTCTAATCTTCTTGTAGAAGAAGCGGTAAGGTTCTTTCAGTCTATAGCTCCTTAACATTGTAGGAGTATCAATGTTGATCCTTGATCCTTACAGCTTCATCTACAGGAAGAAAAGAGATAAACATGAATTTCAAAATATAGGATTTCTAGTCAAAAGTTCTACAATGGATGATACACGATCATCCAATCCATAGACTCAGTATTGTCCTTATTGTTTCTTACCTTCTCGTAGAGGAAGCGGTAAGGTTCCTTTCGTGAAAACCTAGTTGTACAATTTGTACAACTCCTTCACCTTGTTGAAGTTTTGATATGATGTAGATCCTTACAGCTCCATCTATAGGAAGATAAGAGATAAACATGAGTTTTAAAATCCTTATAAATAAGAAAATTCTATGGTACATCACCATTATACCAGTACACAACTAAAGTTGATAGTTGATATATTATCATATAATATGTAATATTTCATTTAAAAAAAATAATATGCGATTAGATCTGGTAGTGTAATAAATTTTTTCCTTATAGATAACATTTCTTGTTGAGGGTTCTATAGAAAATGAAATTAGATCATATATTCTAATTTATAGATTCACTTTTGTGCCTTATTATTTCCTACCTTCTTATTGGAGAAATCCTAAGTTTACTTTCTCGGGTTATACAATTTTAATTTATTGGGGAAAGTACCCTCTCTTCCTTGAAATTAGAGCTAATTACATTATGCTCTCCTTTTATATTTTATACCTAAAATACTCTTATTATATTGTATTAGCCATAGAAAACTCTTCGTTGGAATATATATATATATGTATATATTCTTTTTTAATAAAAAATTAGTTTATAAAGTCCTATTGACTTTAAAATCTTTTTTGATAAAAATCAATGAACAAACTAGTGAATTATATTGAGTTCATCAAATTGAATGAACCATTAACAAGTTATCAGATATCTTCATATCTTTTAATATAAGACTAATCTTTATTTGGAATGGGAACAAATGATAGCACTTTTAAAAATTGAATTCAAAACCCTTTAAGAAGTTTGTAGCACTAACAGATTATATGATCAAATCTTTAATTTCCTCTCTAAGAAAATTTTTCTATTAATTAAGAAACTATTATTTTGCTTTATGATTAGAATATATTTAAAATTCCAAATAACCTAACCCAATCCCCATTGTTTACATTTAAGGATTACAAAATTAAAAAAATGTTGCTATTTCCATATATTTTTGTGAGATAATTTAATATTTTTAATCTTAAAGCTACTAGTTTCTGGTTGCTTTAGTTTGCTACTTTCTGCTTTTAGATTGGATGGAATTTCCAACTACTTGTCACTTCTTAGAACAATGGCACTAGCATTTTCTCCAAATTTATGATAATATCAGATGGAAGCTTGTTACTACAATTCTACATTTCTAACATGTTCACTAAGGATAAGGAAACAAGCTAACTCATTTGATTTTCTATATTCTCAATACTAACTCTAGTTTCTTGCTAAAATTAATTTAAGTTAGATCTAGTTTCCTATTGAAACTAGACAGCATTGGCAGCCAAAGTCTTGACAAGATCTTCAAATGATGCACCAGTTTAGGAGTAGGATTTACTAGTGGTCTAGATAAGACAAAAGGTTGTAATTTATTCTATGTAATAAGGAATGGAACTAGGCTAGAAGTATTACCATATCTAAGGTTAGGATGATCTCTCAAGCTAAGATTGTATGATTATGAATAAGGATCACTCTAGCACTGGAGCTGCCCTCAAAATTCTCTTATATGGCATTGGCTTGCTAAATTTAATCATCATCTTTCAAAGTTAGGCATGTATATGGTAGATGTCTAGAATTGAAACAACTACCAAACATTTTTGTCAATTCTATTTGATTTATATTCACAGCTAGTTTCTACTTCAAGGAAGTTAAATCTACTAATTGCCTTAAAATACTAGATGTGCTAACCTCATTCATTTTCTTAGTTACAAAATCTCTTGTACTACTAAATTATTAAGAATTAATAGACATATTGGAAATTAAATCCTACATAAGATTAAGGATTTCATCAACTAATGTATGACTACTAGTAGCATCAATCATGCTTTTGTCCATAAGTAAAAGGCCTTTAAAAAAAATACTAGATCAATAGTAATCTGGTATTTGATTATAAGGACAACTAGCATACAACCTCCTGAATCTTTTCCAATATTCATACAAGCTCTCCCCATTGAATTCTTCAATAATAGATATTTCTTTTTTAATATTTGCTACTCTAGAAGCAAGGAAGTATTTTTGTTGGAAAAACATCTTCATGTCATGTTATATAGTAATAGAGTTAATCTTTGACTAAGTTAGCCAAAGAAAAAGGAAAAGCTTTCAATTTAATCTCCTTTTCAAATATAGGAGCCTTCATACTACTACACATTACATAGAACTCCCTAAGTGCTTATGAAGATCTTCTCTTGCAAGATCACAAAAAGTAGAAAGTGGGTCAAACTTAATTTCAATTCAAAAGTAGCATCAAAATCATTATATTGAATGCATAATGATTAATAATTAACATCAAGGGCTACAAGTTCCTTCAAAGTCCTATTGTTGTCATTAGCATGCATATTTTCAATATCTAACCAACATTTTATTCTTAATTCACACAAGGTTCTCTCATTTTGAATCACAACATTATATGATATCATAAAAGGACCTAGCCATACATTCAAAAGAACTAAAATTAAGCAAAAATAATAAAAAAAACTACTAAAAATACTAGAAAATAAAGAAAAATTCACAAAAATAGCAAAGAATTTTTTTTATCAAAAAACACTAAGATGCTTAAGCATCATGATAAGAAGGCTAAAAAACCTTAGGCAACCAAGTTTTGTCCTAAAATTTTCATCAATTAGCACCACCAAATAGCTTGAAAAACACCAAAAGCTAAGCAAAAAATGGTTAAAAATAAGTAAAATTATTGACCAAGCTATACCCTAACAACGGCACTAAAATTTTGTTATGCATTACACATACCCAAATTAATTACTACAGATACTCAAGCTAGTAGCAAGGGCCAATCCAAGTTGAATCCTAAGGGGATAGAAGCCAATAAGAGGAAATAGAGAAATAAAAAGGGTTTTCAATGCAATTTTAAATGAAATAATTGAAAGCAAAATTAAATTAAAACTAGCAAAAGATGGAAATCAAAGTCCAAAGGAATCACACTCCAATTCTCATATTTATTGTTGACACTCAATGAACTTGCTCATAATTCAATTACTTAATTACTAAATATTTCAAAACTGGTAGTAAACATGCAAGTTCCTAATGCAGACTAACTAGAACAAGCAACCAATCAATGCCTTATTAGTAATTTAATTCAAAACAAGTGCCCATCTAATTAATAATAGTTTTGAGCATTCAAAACTAAGTTAAGGCCTAATTTAGCAATTCTAACAATTGCTAAATTCATTCTTTGTTTTGCATAGATATCATAAATTTTACATAAGAAAATTAGATATATATTTGCTATTGATTTACTACCAATCATCATTATTCTTTAGGTGAGAATTAATAACAATCAATCATATAGTATCATAATACTAAGAATAACTAATTAATGGGCTCTTATTTGCTAATTATCAAAGTACTCTTAATCAATGAAAGGTAGAAAAACATAATCAAATTATAAATAAATTGAAAAGGAAAGTTTCAAAATCAAACCAAAATTGGAGTGCACACTTGAACTTTCAAAAGAAATCAATCACTTATGGTGATTTATACAAGAATCTTGGAAAAGAGAATAATTATTGTCTACTACTAGTGTATTGCCTTCAGAGGCACAAAACCTAATTACATCTAGCCTCCTAAAGAGGAAAATTTACTGGGCTAAGTTAAGATGCCCCTTAAGATTACAATGAATGGGCTTTTACTTAATTTGCAAACCTAGCACTTAATGTATAAATCAAATTGCTACAAGAGTTTACAATAATATATTTCCATAGGTTAATTTCTAGCTAATGTTTGATGATCAAAATAACATAATTTCACTAATTCCCAAATATAAAAGTTATTATGTTAGATCGAAGATGAATTTAAGAGTTGGTTTGAACACATTTTAAATCTTAAAGCTCCAAATGCATTCCAAAAATTTAGAAAGGTAGATTGAATAGCAACACCAGATCTTTTTCCTAACCAAATATGAATCTCCAAATATTTGAACTAGGTTCCAACCAAAATATGATAGTTGTAATGCTTCCTCTTTAATTTCCAATGCTATAAAAATAACACATATCGAACCTTTATAACTTAAGTTATAGCTAAAAGTATGAAATAATGTCAAAATTCAGTATTAGCCAAATAATATAATAATATTACAAAATTATAACTCAATCACAAAACAAGACTACTCTTATTAAATTTGGTATAGGTAACGCCTAAAGAGATAGAGAATAGGAAGAAATAACATAAACAATATTATGCATGTCAAAGATATAGATAAATACAATAAATATAATAAATAAATTATGATTGAATAAAATAGGATAAAAATAATTGAAATCTTTAACTTTTATTAAAAGAAATATAATATTATATGGATAAATATGCATTATTTAAATAAAATATAGAAATAAGGATAGGTACAAGGATGGGAATGTGTATTGAAAATTCTACCCATATAAATATGGAGACAGGGAAAGGCAAAGTATTTTAGAATGAAAATGGGTACATGGATCTTAATCCTCTATTTATACCTTCCCCATTATCATTCCTAACTTTATTCAACCTTACTCATTATATTATCTCACATATTTATTTTATTTTTTAGAGAGGATTAAGCTAATAATTTTTTAAAAAAATAATATATATATATATATATATATATATATATATATATATATATATATATAATAAAGTTTGAAATTTTTTGGGTGACCATGACCTACTAAAGGCAAGGAGGCTCCACCCCTTCCTAAGGGAGTAAGTGTAATTTACCATAAATAATTTGCTCTCACCAAGATTGGAAGTTAGCCACCTAGCCTATTTCTAGCCAAACCTAACTTAACTTATTTATAACATAGAACAAGTTTGAGCCAAACTTTTAGCTCTTTTTACAAAATAAATTAAGTTGTATTATTCAAAATTTAACCTATTAGCCTACTAGGTTGATTCATATATTTATATATTAAATTATAAACAACATATAATATTTAAAAAAATATTTTAATAACATTATAAAAAGTGTATGAAAATTGTTAACATATATTCATTTTAGTAATTTCATCTTATATTATAATTATTAAAATGATTAATTTAAAATTATCATTATGATATTTATATCTATTTTAGGATTGAATTGAATTGAAGCAAACTTTGAACATTATATTTATTTTAATTTGTCAAAAAAAATTGAAATTAAAATATTATTATTCGTTAGAGCTTGAATAACTTTATATGTTAGTTGAGCTATGCTTGATTATATCAAAACTTAATTTGACTTAATTATGTTCCTGATAATATTTTTGAAGAATATCCATTATTTATTAATAAGCCTATGTAAGCTAAAAGGATAGGCTAAGTCAAGGCTTGAAAAAAATCATGCATGACTAGGACAAGCCAAATGCTAAGCCTATGATAGGCTTGAAGGCCAAGAGTCACAAGTTAATCTTATGACCCAAGTTGGCAAGATAAATAAACTATGATTGGGATCAAATTTGCACAAATAACAAGTATCATGTGGATAAGTTGGAGTACAAATTAGGAGGATTCTAAGTTGTCTACAATTTTTAGGATTTTTCTCCCATTTTGGAAGTATTTTAATAATTTAGACCAACGTTGTTTGTTTATTGCATATAGATAAGAACATGGTTGTGATCCTTGGGTTTTTATCTTCATTTTGATATATTATAGGGCTTCAGATCCTTCCCGAGCTCTAAGAAAAAGCCTTACGCTAGTTCAAAAAAAGTATGTCTAATCTTGCCAATAGGACTTTGGCTTAAAATGGTTTTTAGAGATGAGTGTTTGATGGCCTTGTTGGTCACTTGACACTAGTCTGGAGGTTGAAATGTGTGGTTTGATAGCCTCCCTTATACACTTTAAAATATGTAATGAGGCATATTATGATTAAAAGAAGTATTTTCTCTTCTACTAAAATTAATCCACAATTTTGTTTGTTTTTGCCACATTTATCTGCATTACTTAAACTTTCATCCTTACTTTATTATATGCTTTTGTGATTGGTTACCATATGGCTATATGCTATGTATTGCCTTAAGATTAACTCAATGTGCTTATAATTGTGACTATGACTATGACTTGTCATTTTCAAAACCTTGAATAGTGAATAACTAATCGACTAACTTATTCCCAGGTGTTAAGAGTTTAAGCATCACATGTTCCATAACCGAAGTTGTTGGACCATGAGATTTAGCATTAGAGTAGGGTTTCAACCATGCTTTCTATTACTCCACTTTCCTTTTTCCAATCACTAAGCAATGTTAAAGAAGATGACTACTATTGAATGATTTAAGGCTATTAAGAACACTCTAGGAAATCTTAAAGGATATGTTAATATTATAAAAGGATTGCAAATTAAGGAAATGCCTAACTCCTTCAAAGGTCTGAAGATTGGAAGGCATTCAAGCACTAAATCAAGACTCAAAATAAGCAAAGAGGTCAAAAGCTTAGGGAGTAGTCATACTCTACAAGTCAACAAGCAGCTTATTGTGATCAAAACCACCTAAATGGAATGAAAGGATGCTCTCGTAGTTTTTTCCAATAAGATGAAAGATGTAGTAGCAACTTTTCAAATAAAGATAGGTGACCTAGTAGCCTTCATGAAGGTAATGATAATGGCCTTTCGTAATGGTCTACAAAAAGGTGGTGCCTCAAAATGGAGAAGAAACCTAGAAATTCAAACCCAAGGCCATATATGGGTAAGAGGGATGCATAAAGGTTAGAAAACCTTGTGTTAGACTTAGATCAAAATTATGATGCTGCCAACATTGAGCTAGGAGAAGTTTAGCTAAATCATGCTACTATGTTCCTCATAGTGTGAAGGTTTTGTGGAAGACTAAGTACCAAAACATTCAAGAAGGAAGGTGCCATATTAACACTTAGAAAGAGCCAAAACAAGAGTTAAAGGCACACTTTTGTCTTGTAAATGTGAACTACTTGGCTAGATTCAAGCTAAGAGAGTTGCAACAAACAAGATCTATGCAAGAATATGTGAAAAATTCACGACAGTACTGTTGATATTAGAGATATGATTGAAAAAGATAAACTTTTTTATTTTGTTAATAATCTTTTAGGGGAAATTGTTATATAACTATAAAGGAAAAGAGTTCAAACCCTTTTAGAAGTGATAATGACTACTAAGCACTTGTCTGATTACAATTTCCCTAATTCTAATTCGAAGTCCCCTAAAGGAAATAGGTCTAATTCTAGTAAAAGTGTCAAACAATTAGGCATGGGTGGTAAGCCTAAAAGTAGGGGGGAGGTCCTAACAACACCTACCTATATGCAAACCTCAACATTATCTTAGCCATCTAATAACAAAGGGAGAAAGACATTATCATGTTTCTTGTGCCATAGACCACATAAAGTGGTAAAGTGTTTATAGAAGCTGCCTAAATGCCTTATAAGCCAAACTCCAAGGAGAAGGATCAAGAGGTAACAAGGGAGGAACTAGTCACCTTAATACACTAGGATCGGTGCACTCCATATCCTAGCACCCCAAAAGTAGCCAAAAATAAAGCGATGAGGTAGACCTTTTTTCCTTACCATAGATCTATTCACATAAGGAGCTGTGCAAGATTGTTAGTATTGGCCTACATAGTAAGCAAGCTAGGTAAGGGAGGTAATTAGGAGGAGCCTTTTACATGGGTTTCATTAAATGTGTTAAGAAGACAAGTTCTTTTGGGAAGGATTCTATGGATTTACTAGAGAGCATGGGTGTGTGTTCAAGGATCAGTTACCTAACATATACAATTTTCTTTTATTGTGATTGCCTTTTACATGCAATAGATCATATAATGGTAACTTTTCACTTTTAGCAATGATAAATGGCTTACACAACTTTAAGAGTGGTAGTGATTAGTCATAAGAGTAGCTTGTGGCAAAAAAAAATTTAGAGTGCATAAGCATGTGCAAGCTAGAATAAAAGTGCGAATGGCACTTTGTTTAACCCTATTAGCCATGGTAAGGAACACCATGAATGTCATGTTTGAGTACCTTAGAAGTATTAGGCAAGTGTTGGACTCAAGTTCAATAGGATGAGTGAATTTATTCAAGTAGCAAATGCAAAATGAAGTGTTAAGATCGATCGAACCCAGTGCAAGCAGACTTGAAAGCAAAAATATGAAGCCTATATGTAAATCAGGTATAAATCTTAGCTTTTACATCAATGCAATGCAACATTATGTGTAAGACATTTGGCAATAGGTAATTTCAAGACACCAAGCTTACATGACAACTACGAAGACAAATAGCTCAAGAGTTATAGAGATAATTCGCTCAGCTCAATGAAGTCAAAGGAGAGTTTCATTATCAACAACAGGTTTAAAGAGACAAGCGTAAAGATTTGAGAGTAATAAATAGAAGCTTCATAGGAGTAGCATCAAACTGAAATATTGAAGACAAGTATTAGCAAAGGGCAAATAGAAAAGTTAAGAATAAGTCAAGGGAGAAGTTCTACGAAGCAAATTGAAGATTTTTGCAAAGTTGTTAGATTGCATCATCAATAAGGACATCAACATGTTTCAGTTAGGGAAGAATGTCATAAGTCAACCTTATGACCTAATTTGGCAAGATAAATAAGATCCAATTAGGATGAAACACTAAACAAAAATCAAATATCATATAGGGATCTCATGGTGCAAATTTGGGAGGATTATCTTTATGATTTTCCCCCATTTTAGGGGTATTTTGTAATTTTGAATAAAGTAGCTTGTCTAATGCGAGTAGATAAATACATGACTATGATCTTTAGGTTTTTATCTTCGTTTTGATGTATTATAGGACTTTAGATCCATCCTGAACTCTAAAAAAAAGCCTTATAACAGTACGAAAAAAGTATATGTATTCCTAGTAATAAAGCTTTAACTTAAAATGCTCTTTAGGGGTGAATGCCCAATGGCCTTAGTGCTCACTTAGCACTAGTCTAAAGGTCAGAATATGTAACTCGGTAGCCTCCCCTACACACTCTAAAATATGTAATGAGGCATATTGTGAATCAAAGAAGCAGCCTCTCTTCTATTAAAATGGGTCCACAACTTTACTCATTTTTGTTGCATTCATCCACATTATTTGAATGTTCATCCTCACCTTATTATATACTTTTGTAATTGGTTGTCATGTTATTATATGTCAAGTATAGTGTTAAGATTGACTCAATGTGCTTATTATTGTGGCTGTTATTTGTCATTCTCAAAACCTCAAATGGTGAATAACTAATCAATTTGCTTATTCTCAAGTGTTAAGCATCTAAGTGTTGCACGTTCTATAACCTAAGTTGCTGGACTATGACACAAGGCTAGGCCAATTTATGTGCAAATGTTATTTTAAACAAAGCTTACCCCAGCTTAACCTACTTCTGGGGGCAAAATTGAAAATTTTTTCTTAAGGGACCAAATTTACACACACATATAAGTATTATAAAAAAATTTTGTACTTAATCTTTTTATACTTTTTTCTTAAAGATAGTATAAATTATAGTAGTATCTCACCAAAATAGAACAAGAAAATAATTTGTTAACTACTAAAACCTCATATACATATAAAATTATGCATGTCAATTATAAAATACACAATATTTGAAGGGATAATGTTAAATTTTTTAAGAAGTCAATATTTATTTTTCAAAAACTAATTAAAATATTTATAAAATTTATAATATAATAAGGGGAACTAAATTAGAGTTTGTGGGCTATAAGTTCCTCAATCCAACAACTAATTCCGCCCGTCTACTTCTGCCCTAGCTCTCACCGTCACCAGGCACCTTACTTTACATCCCTTATCTATACATAATTTCCCCCTTATAACCAACAACATAATGTAATGTGTATTTTTTAATGCTAGGACTACAATGCCCTAGTACGTTTCTCACCCTAAATTTTCAATGGCTGAAGGAGTGCCATTTGTCGAACAAAATCAAATGACAAACATCTTTTCTATATGTGACTTTGTTTGCAACCAAGTCCTCCGAATAATTATAATTTTCATTGCTTCTCATACCTTAATGAAATCATATGATTAGTTTTGACCAATAATCACTAACAATGTATTGCACATTTATATAAAATAATTATGGAATTTGATCACATTTAACTTAAAATTGTCATCCACATAAAACTTAATTATTTTAATTTAATTTTTATAGGAATATAATTTTATTAAATTTAATTTTAATTATTTGAATTTTAATTGATAATCATTTAATTTCTTTTATTTAAATATATGATAGCCAATATCTGATGAATTGAATTTTATTTTGTTTTATGAATTTACTAATATATTGTAAGTATTTAAAATATTAATTTTAAAAGGTTAAAAGGGATGTTGATTTATTTTTAATATTTTAAATCTAATTCAATATAAAAAATTATTTTTTGGTAATAATATACCAAATTTTTTAAGTTTAGCATTTAAATTAAAAATAAATCATTTAACATAGATGCATTCAACATTTTAAAATTTCTCCTTAGTGCTAAGAACGAATGACTCAAATTGGCATTCGATATCTTTGGAAGGCATTTCTTTCTATTAGTTTTATACATGATACTATATATCAAAAGAAAATGATAGTAATTTTTCAACACATTTTTCTTATTTGAGACAACTATTATAATGTAAAAATATTCAATATCTTATTATCTCAATATAATATCTATTTCATCGTATATCTTTAAAACTTAATCAATATCTTCAAGACATAATTAACAATAATAAAATTATATTAACTTTTTAGGAGTCTTTAGTCAATCTTGTACTACCAAATATTATATTCACATCATTTTCACCAATCATTAATTAGGAGAATTGCTTTGTATTCTTAAGAATAGTGTTCATTGTTACACTATCCATAAGAGACAAATATTCAACATTATTTCAATAGAAAATGAAATTGGCCACTATCGTAACCATTCAAATTATCAATTCTTTCTTTTGAACATATAAAGAAATTTATCACATTAAAATGTATTATATTATAAGAATTATGACTGAGAATATCATTCTTATTAACAAAATGGGCTTGTTGTACCTCCTTAATAGCATATACTTTTAAATTTTCAATGGCCTTTCATTACATTGATAACATATATTTTTATAACCTTTTGAGTTTTTATTATATTGGTCTTCCTCATTATATTCTCCAACTTTCGATGGTAAAAACTAATCTTGTAATTATTTATACTATTTTTTTCAACCATCATGATTGCATAAATTAGTTTGACCTTTTTTTTACATACACAATTGTAACTGTGACTTCATCCACATATAAACCTTTTCAATCATCAAGGCATTCACTTCTAAAAATGCTATAAAACTAGTTGAATAGGTTTCATGCTCTTTTATTAAAAAATCAAAATTTTGTTTGACTATCAAAATGTATGAAATCAATCACTTCAGGGAATGTAATGAAACCAATTACATAGGTTTCATATTTTTCTTAAAAAAAATTCTAATTATTCATGCATTCAAGGAATGCAATGAGACAAATTGGACAAGTTCCATATTTTTATCAAAAACTTGTTAAATGGAGAAGTAATTTCTTGATGATGAAAGAGAAAGAAAAACATATGATACAATTGATATAGAAGAAAAAAGAAACAAGAATAATAAATGAAATTTTTTTGTATCAATTCTATTCATCTCTTTTTAAATTGATTTGAAGAAGAAGAGATCTATTAACATTTTTTATAAAATATTTTTTCAATTTTTCGTCAATATAATAATAAAAAATATTACCTTATAATAAATAATTCTTAGCTCAAATAATAAAGAGATTCTTTGGTCTCATATGATGATCCCCTCATAGAAATAGTCAATCCTAAATGTAGAAGGACATGTTGCGAGCAATGCAAGTAAAGTATTTGCCTACAGTTTTGGTCCAAACGTTGTTCGAATGATCGCACCCACTTCTTGCAACACCTTTGGTAGATTTGTTTGTTGTTTGCATTCAATTCTCCTCTAAATTTATCCAAGACGAAAGGCAACATTCTTGAGGGCTCAAACACGATGATGAATGGCTGACTAATCAAAACGGGAATACCTTACACGGAAAGGCTAAGATCAAAAGCACTTCCTTTATCAAAATTTCGTCATTTAAAATAATAAAATATGAGAAACTCTGAAAGTAATAATTCTATCAATAAAAACAACCATACGAATTATTAATGAATATATAATAAATAACTTATGAATTAAAAATTAAAAAATAAATAATAGAAATTCATGCTAATAACGTATTATTAAAATAAAAGTAGAATAATAGAAAAATTAGAATAAGAGAATATAATAAAAAGAGGAGTTTGTCTTATTTCTAAATATATAAAACTCTTTCACAACTTTCAATATTTATAAACTTCCTAAACACTAAGTGATAATTATCACAAATATAATAATAATAATCTCTAATTGAAAATTATTTATTGTTAGTTATAATCAGATATTGAATAAATCTCAATTATAATATTTAATAAATAAATCAAATATTTTTTATGGATATTCATATAAATAAATATTTATAACAAAATTCAAATCTTGTAGAAAAAAACAAATATTTTCATCCTCCATATTACAAAATTTGCATAATTTATCTTATGGAATGTGGAATCAAAGGTGTGTTTGAACCTAAAGTATAATTTGACAGTATACCTGTCGGTAAGAATTGCAAATATGTCAATTAGAGCCCCAAATCTTCATTGGAAAAAAGTCTTTATTTCGACCTTCAAGAAATGTCCATTTGATGGTACCTTGTCTTCAGATAAGAGACATTTGGTTGTGAAAATATGAAAACACATGGAGAAAGAGTCACAATGTGCATTTAGAAATTTGAATGGGAGAAACAAATAATGAAAAAGGACATGAACATAAGAAAAAATTGGAAATGTTTTTACTATCCAGTATAAAACTAATATAGGAAGGAAGTGGAATTTTTTATTAGAACAAACTCCCTCGTAATAAGTCAATTATTTAGTCCATATAAAAAGATTTATCAAATCAAAAGTTCTCAATTTTGGAAAATTCCTTTCCCATGAAACAAAGATCAATCAAAAATTTTAATTCTCCTCTACTTATCTCTTCAAAAAAATTTCGCACATACTACTAATAATAATTTCTTGTGATTGACAACATATGGTAATTTTAAACTATGAAGTGAACATAATTTAATAAGGGACACACAAACTTTGATAAAAACATAAGTTAAGCCAAAATTTTAAATATTATTACTATCCCTAAAATTTCCGCACATAATACAGACAAGAATTTCCTATGATTGCAACATGTGACAATTTTAAACTACAAAGTGAACATAATTTAACAAGGGACACATAAGCTTTGATCAAAACTTGGGATGCAAATGAGTCGAGTCGAGCCAAGTCAAGCTAAGCCAAACATCTATATGTTTAAACTCAAGCTCGCTCAAAGCTCAAGTTTGAACTCGATTCAAACATGAGTTTAATCGAACTTATTTAAGCTTAAATGAGCCTTACATTCCTTCAAATTCCTAATTAAGCCTAAGTATTCAAGCTTGAGCTTAAGTTATATTTAATCTTAAATGAGCAATAAACGAGCCTAAACAAGCCTATAAAAATTTAGTAAATTTTTTATATCTATATTATATATATTATAAAAAATAAAAATATATTTTATGTTAAGCTCACAAACAACTCGGGCCAAGTAATAAAAAGCTCAAGGTCAGCTTATTTAGTAAACAAACTCAACTCGTTTAAGCTTATCTTGTTAAAATTCGAACTTGAATCAAATTTATTACAAATCGATCTCGAACTATAGTTGCTCATGAATAACTTAACTCGTTTACACCCCTAATCAAAAACATAAGTTAAACCAAGAATTTAACTATCATTACTATAAAAGATTGCTACAGCTTCCCCAAAATTTTATATTGCTTGGTCAAGATCAAGTAACATAGTATCAAGCAAACCATATATCCATAACTATCAAATTGGGTTCCTTCAAATTCTCACATGCCTCCCTAGAAATGTCAATATTGTTATCCTTTTTGTGTATATTTGTGAACCAGCAATAGACAGGCATATTTGGATTAATCCTCATCTTCAATTAAGGAAGTAAATGAAAAAGGTTAGAACTTGTAGCCATCACCATGGTAGAATTTATTTTGAAATTCTACCTAGTGAAGACAAAGGGCAAAAAGAAAAATAGAACTTATTTTGAAATTCTACCCAATGAAGATGAAAGGCTCAAAGAAAAGCACTAAAAGCCTCCATCATAAAAGGTACGAAAGCAGTTGCATAGGCAAAAATTGTTAGCACTACCAACCAAATGGCCAAGTTGTCATACTTATTATAACCACAATTAGCAATCTTGATGAATGAAAGATAAAGAGGTTGAAAGCAAACCAAGGATCTAACATACAAAGGATTAGTTAAACTCACCTCTAAGTAAGAACTTTCTTATAAAAATAGTTGAAAGTTCAGAATAGGCTAAGCTACCATCACCGTAACAAAATTAAACAAGAAATAACATAGAAAATAGGGTTTCACTACAATTTAGGAAACAAATCATGGCTAAATCAACCTTAAAACCCAAAGTTGAAGATATGATGTCGTATTTAAAATTGTTAGTCAATATTTTACCCAAGAAGGGGGTGAATTGGGTTTTAAAAAACTTTTCAGCAATGGTAACAATGATGACTCTTTGAAAGAATGAAAGGCAAAGTTAAAGATATAATGTATGCAAGTTTGTCACACCAATAGAAAATATTAAGAAAAATAAAGCAATAATAGATAAATAAAGAGATAGAGAAGAGAAAAATTAAACACTGCTATTTATAGTAGTTGCAACCTTAAATATCTAACACTCCAAAGTGTACATCCACTACTAAGCCTCTCTGACGTGGATTTAAACTTTAAATCACTATCCTTTCAAGCTTGAGGATACTTGGAGAAGCCTCAATACAGTCTCTATTTTTCTTTCACAAGTCCCTTTGAGAATCCTCTCTCAAAGCCTTAATTTCCTAAGAGATTCACCACTCTTGAATTCCTTAAGAATGCCTCACCCTAGTGTACACAACTAAAATAATTTAATACAAGAATATAGCTCACAAACTCTAGAAGATAGATTACACAATGAAGCACTATGAAAGAAATTTTTCAATCAAATGAGCTCAGGGATTTTTAGGTTGTGAATAAGAGAAAAGATGTTTCTTGTGTCTATGTAACATTGTAAGCACTCTCATATATTTTTGAATTGAAATGAAATGTTTATATAGAGGTTGGAGGAGTGAAAAAGCTATTACTCTAAAAATATAGTCATTACGAAGCAATTAGTGCCTTGTGAATCAATTAATGAATCGATTAAGGCTACCTTCAAATTTTTTAAAAAGTCTTAATAAATCAATTGGTGAATCAATTCATACTTGAAAAAGTTGTGTGATGAATCAATTAGTTAATCAATTCACTCAACCCCATTTCAGCTCTAAATGTGCAGAATTGATTAGTGAATCGATTTATCCTTTTCTAAATCAAAGTTCGAGTAAAAAACATAAAATGAAGAATAGGTCCATCAATCAATTCTTAGAAAATGAAATTCATATTTTTGAAAGCATGAATCAATTGGTGAATCAATTCATTTTGCATTGAAAGCTCTCTATATGCCTAGAATCAATTGGTGAATCGATTTGAGCACTCCAAATTACTCTTTAGATGCCTAGAATCGATTGGTGAATCAATTTGAGCATTCTAGTTTGCTCTCTGAATGCTTAGAATCAATTAATGAATCAATTCATGCCTAAAAAAAATATTTTCCCATAAAAGCTAAAATGAAACACAACAAATTTCTTAAAAATACAAACCAACCTTATCTTCTAAAGAATTTAGACACAAAATTTAATGTTTTCTTTTTACGAAAAAATTTGAATCCCTCAATGATTGATTCCTCTTTCACAATATTTCTCTATGAACCTAATTAGAATCCTAACTAATTTTGACAAGATCTTCATCCTTTGATCTTCACTTTTTGCACCAAGATTCTAATTGAACAAATGCTAAGTCCAATGGTATCAAAGTGTTTTATTATCATCAAAACTTCTAAAAAGGGGCTAAGGTTAACAAAAACCACACCAATTAAAAACCCAATTGAATGGATCATTTGTTGAATAGAAATCTCACTAAAATTGAATTCCTTATAATATTGCCCTGCCCTAGTAGAATCTAGTTCCACCTCAAGATGTATCTCTAACATATTAAGCATATCGTAATTGTGCCTTTGGAATCTTTGAACAATATCACAAGGAAAAAAACATCAATAATCATAAAAAATCTCTAAGCATTACCTCTTTTTTATTTTAAATAAATAGAATAAAACTAACAAACAAAATTTAAGTGTAGTGACCTTACAAGGAAAATTCACAATCATAATTTGCCATAAAAAAATACAATCATAAAAGGTAAACATAAAGTATGAAACTGACATGCATATGTAAGAGAAATGTGTGCATACTTTAGAGAAGTTCAATGTTTCTAATTAAAATATTAACTTTTTGGAACAAATGATCATACACCATTCAAGCAAAAGCAGTACCTCTATTTAAAGCTTCTTTAATATGAAAGGTTTTATGAAGAGCATCTATGGAATCACTATTAATGCCAATAGTAGAATTTGCACTTCATGAATAGTAATTAAGATTAAGGAAAATCAAGAAATAAAATCAAATTTTAGCAATCAAAAAAAATTTAGAATCATACATGAAGTGGTTTTTAGTCCCAAAACAACTTATTCTCACCAAGATTTTCAATCAAGCTAAAAAGCATATAAATCATAAAATGATAAAGGTATACTTGAGAGTTAGTGCACCATTTAACAAAAATAAGGGAAAGATACCCAAACAAACTATTAAGGGAAATCATCTATGATACAAATTGGTACCTAATAGCAATATGTAAGATAAATAAAATGATCTACTCTAGCATTAAGCATAATAATAATTGCAAAGGTAGGTAAAAAAGAGAGTGATACCTTATATCTAGTGAACTCCCAAAGAAGCCTACATTGAAGAAACTTAAGATAATACTTGGCAATAGGATATATATCTTTATCTTCAAAGAGTTTAAAAAAGGTAATTTTGAACAACTTCCACACCAAATGGATGTGGATCTTGGTATTTGACTAAGCTAATAGTATGTGCATCTTTGAGAAAACATAAGAAAAGATGTGTTCAAGCATACATGCCTAACTAGAAAAAGATCCATGAATAGAATAGTCTTAAGAAGAGATAATAAGAAATATAGCAAAATGAATCAAAAACAAGGGAAGAAAAATATAAACACTTTTAGAAGTAACGAGAAAATGAAAGCAAAGAAGAATGAAGTAAATAAACATAAAGAAAGGATATAGAGGCCATAGTAGACATTCCATAGCAGCAATAGAAAGAATAAAATACAAAACACATCAAACTAAAAGAAATATGAAAGATATAAAGGCTATAAAAAATGATATTTTAAAGTAATTGGAGGGAAAGGTAAGAAATAATATTTAAAAAATGTTTGCCCAAATTTTGATTTTCAAAATGCTAAGGATGAACTTGATCATGAAAGGACAAGCAAATCATGTTATTAGATTATGAATAAACAAAAATCATGATAATTATCAAGCATGATTTCCTATAATAAACCAGATTATTTTAGAGATAATATCCAATCACACAAAGAATTTGGAATAGGTATAACATAATAAAAGGTTTCAAAATATATGCTAGATAAATGGAAAAGAACTTAATTAGTGTAAAGTGAAATAAAAATGAATAAAATCAAACTATCAGCATAAAAGATCAAAGCACAAGATAGGTAGATCAAATTACCAACAAAACATAATCACCCAAATAGCATGAAATCAAACAAATTGCAATTAGCATATTCAAGGAAACACAAAAAGGGAAACAAATCAATAAAAATAATCTAAAAACAGGAAAAAACTTGGACAAAAGTTAAGTCCTATATCTTAGAGTCATTAATGGAACATCATAGGATTGCACAGATGGAATCAAAATGAAGAATGAACAATAGTTCAAGAAGATAGGATGCAATTATGGAACCACACAAGTAGAAAAATGTGGAGACATATCAGATTGCAAGGATGAAGTAGAACTACTTGCTAACTCTGAATAGTGACAAAGGACAATAGTACTATATACAAGCCTTTTATTTTATAGTAGATGATAAAAATGTTTAAATTTATAACTTTTATTATACTATTTAGGTTCCACAACTATTTGTTATTTCTTATGGGTGGTCTCGTAATTGTAGCAATCCATTTGATGTTAAATTAAATCTTTTAATAATCTTACATTTGAAGTATATCTTTCTAGTTAAAAAATTATATTTATTTATTTCTTGAAGAAAAATCACATAAGCATTATAAATTATAATAATTTGTTCTAAAAAATTAATTTAGTAAACAATATATATAATCTAAAATGCTATATTATTAAAGTACTATGGTACTAAAAAAATATTTAAATTTTATTCATTATTAATATAAATCAATTTTACACTATTATCTAATTTTGTCTTGCCATATCATTAAAAAACTATCATGTTTTTAATGATATGTCATTTTTATATCTATTAATGTGTAGAACATTTTACACTATCAAATTTAAACTCCTCAAATAAATTATAAAATATACACATGTTCTAATATATTATTTTTCCGTATAAATAATTAATTTTTTAAACATTTTTCTTCAAATAACTAATATCATCAACTAGGCAAAAAAATTAATACAATTAGCTACCTACTAATTTAATGCAATAGCTCAATAAACTAACAACTAATGTATATAGCTAATTGCTAAACATGACATTACAATGAATAAAAAGATGACATGTTATTAAAAAAGTAATAGATTTTAATAGTTTTTACTATAGTAAGAATGTTAATAGTTTTTTATTAATGTAATAACACACATACATAAATGATAATGTAATATTAATTTATATTAACAATAAATAAAATTTAAAACCTAAGAGAATTATCCAAAAAATTGTCAAATAATAATTATTGGTAATTATTCCATTTAAAATCAAAGGTCTATTCATTTCTTGGAAAACATCTTTCATAAGAAAATCTCATATATTCTTATATGGATAAAGGAGCAACAAATTATTTTTATACCTTATTGTCAAAAAAGATAATACCTATAACTATAGTAATGAATGAAAATAACTTCATTGTTGAAAAAAAGAAAATTGTCTTCTATTAAACTTCCTACATTTAACATGGAACTATTACATCCCCTAGAAAATTAAGAATGATTTTATTTATTTTGATAATATTTTTATTTTTGTGCCAATTAATAAATCATTGTAGATGTATTTAAGACAAGAATTTATTTGGAAAAAATAGGATATTAAACTAAAAATAGGAAGAATAAAATTTATTATAAATTAGTGTATAATTAGAATTAAATATGGGTGTATTAAAGAGATTTGAAAATTGCTTTTTTATATTTTATCCTTAAAATCCCCCTAAAATTATCAAACTACCCTTGGATGCATACAACCCCAAAATCCCCCTTCTCTCCTTATTTTTTCTAGAGACACCCACGGCTTCTGACTCTTTTCACATATTCAAGAAACCATTCACAATCTTTAGCTAACCAGAGGAAATTCTACCTACTTTTAAGTTTTCATTAAGGATTTGATGGGATTTAGATTGAAATAGAAACTTAGGGATTTGTGCTTATCAGTCTTGTTTTTGTGTTGAATAGGATGCTTCAACTACTCTTCTTATGTCCTTTCATCTCCTTAATTGCCAAGTAAGTAGATAATCCATTTAAATTAAGTATTTCATAAAAATATATGCTATTTAGGTTTTAATGTTGTTTGTTTGTGAAATTTAATATAAGAGTATGGAAATTTGTTATTGGATTAAAGCTTTTTACTATTTTCAAACTGAAAGCTAATTATAAATGATGAAGTATTGGTGATTCTAAGTTGTGATTATTGAATGAAATAGCAACTTGTACAATAAGGTCCAATAAAAAAATCAAAAATTCTAGTTTATACTTGAATATATTAATCAAGTATAGACATAGGCAACAATCCTAGTAGACCATACTTGATTATTATAGTCAAGTACCTAGAAAATAGGTAGCCCTTGTAAGTAAGCACTTGACTAGGGTACTTAAGTATGGTCAAGGGAATTATACTTCAAAAGCCTATACTTAACTATTATAATTGAATATGATTTTGTAGGTGGTCTCTGGACCAATATATTTGAATACTATATTCAATTATAAATTTTAGAAATGTAATCAAGGTTTTTGTAATCAAATTAGTAGTTAAATATTACTCTTATTATCTTAGTTGATTATATGATGCATGACTTATGCTTATGGAACTATACTTGATTTATAATTATGATTAATTAGATTTATTGCATAGTATTATAATTATGCTAAAATTTTGTATAATTATAGATAGTATAGTCATGTAATGAAAAAGGTGTCAAATGAGTCAGAACTCATGAGTCGATTCATATCTATCATGAATTTTAACAAATTTGAACCTCGAAAATTGAGCTCTTTTTTTATGCTTATAATACATGTTAATTCATCACGGATCCAATCGATTGTGAATAAAATCATATCCACCAAGTCTACAAACTTACAATCAAAACTTAGGGGTTGGTCTAGTCCATCATAGGTTTTAGACAATTTAGATCTCTAAATTGAACTCATTTTTAATACATGTAATATAGGCCAATCTATCATGGGCAATATGACCATCTCTTCTATGCCTCTATATAATGATATGGATGAACTTATTAAAAGCTACTATTGATGAAATTATGGGGAAATGATTCATTTGGAATTATTGTAACTCCATTGTTGAAATATTAGAAAACGATATGTTTTTATGACGAAATGAAATGGGATGATGAAATGAGATGATATGAAATAGTACCTAATCTAGGAAAATAATTGTGAGAGGATAAAGTGGGATCTCAAAGAAACAACGATGGAGTCTGTAAGGGAATAAAGATTACGTGGGAAACATAAAATGGTTTAATTATTTCCTTTCCCTTATTTATCCTCAATATTTAATATTATTTACTATTAATGAGATATTAATTGTTAGATAAAATATAAAGTGTCATGGTTGAAAATGTGTATGATAAATTTCCAATTGAAAAGCTCTTCATATGAGTGCATATGTTTGGATAAGTAGATTATTTAAATACCTTCATTGTATTTATTTTATTTACTTATAGATAAAATTGTTAATGATGTGAATGAGATTGCTATGCAAGTTCTACCTTGGTATGTTTTTGAAAAGGTTTGTGGTATCTAATTACAATATTTTGGTTCAACTTTTCTAAGTAGATTATTCACTTATTGAGTCAATGACCCATTGTGTTAGTATTTTCTCCTTACAAATGTACATGTAGAAGCTCCTCCATCCTCCCAACAACTTAAGAGCAAAAGACTCCTTGAAGTCATACGTAATGCAACCATAATTAGGTATGTCAAATGGGCCAGCCTGTATGGATATGAGTCGGGTCTATAAAAGGCTGGTCCATATTACTTATATCCAAAATAAGTTCAATTTTAGGTTCAAATTTGGCAAAACCTATAATGAATACAAACCAATCTATGGGCGTTAACTAAAAGTCCGTAAACTTTGCGAATATAGGCTGGTCCGTCATGGATCAAGTCCGTGACAAATCAATCCACATTACCTGTATTTAAAAATATGCTCAATTTTTAAAGTCTAAACTCTTGAAAATGGGTCACAAGCCGATCCACAGATCGTAACTTGTTTTACACCCCTAGCTATAATCTTTGATAGTACATAATTATAAATGGGTTAGGCCTTGTTAATATTTTTTTTTATTATGTTACAATAAAACTATGGTTGTTAATATTTTGAAAATATTTATAAAATGTGTTGATTCTAGAACTTGTATAATGATACCAAACATAAGATTAGTTTAGCTAGTGGAAATCAAGAAATGGGTTCTATATTGATATGGTCAAGTGGATTATAACAAAAATATAAAAATATTTTTTTAATAATTTATAATTATATTTCTACAGAAAACATTTTCCTTCAAACTTAGGAATTCAGAGGGTAATATTCTCCAATATAAGTTATATTCTCATACTTCCGTTATAATTACATTTAACACTAAATAGTGAGTTCTACATTTACTAAGACCAGCAATCTCTTTATTTTTCAAAAAGGCAAATGTTAATAACAGCTCTACAACCAATACTAAACATTAAATATGTATCTCCAATTAATCAAATTAATTACTTTGTTTTTATTTCTATCGATATAATAAATATCATATATTAATTAAATATTTTATTAAAATAGAAATAAATTATTAAATATGATTCTATTATTAATTATATTATCATTTATTATATAATTAAAAATAAAATATTTAACATAACTAATCAAAGATATATATTTAATATTTAATAACAATCCCAGAAGTTATTGTTATTATTTTTCTTCCAAAAAATAAGAAACTGTTACACATTGACATCCGTTAAATTGTTATGCAGCAAGGACCAAAATATTCGTATTATTTGACATATTATTTAATTAATATATACTTACAACAGCAACTTACATTACTCGTGAGACGCCTTGCGTATATGTCGGGGGTCCGTACTTGTCCCTTGTACCTTGACATATACGTAGATATGAGGAGTAGAATTATATATATTTTTATATAATTATATAATTATTTTAAATAATTATATAATTTTTATTAATATTTTAATTTTAATATTAATAAAAAAAACCTGATAAAAATTATTTATTCCTCTTATTTTTTATATAAAAATATTTTTTAATATATATATATTTATATCTATATATTATATATTATTCGTGATATTTTTTATTTTTTATGATAAATATTATTTTTATAATTTATTATATATTAATTTATAATTTATTTTAATTTATTTTTTAATATCAAATTAATTTCTAATAAAAATTTAAATTTAAATTTAAATTTTTTTATCCATCACCAAAATTTATAAATAATAAATTATTCCAATATGACAAAAGGCTCCTCAAAAAATTCTTCAAATTATATTTATATGTTTATAAATTAAACATTATTATCATTAAATGGTATCTAGACAAATTTATTATAATTTTTTAAATAATTAAAGATCTAATTTTATTGAATTATTTTATTATATATCATATATTTTAACTCTTATATCATATTTTAAAAAACTTTAATTTTAAATTTTAATATATAATAATTAAAAATAAATATAATAAATTAAATTTAATATTTTTATAATTTTTTTATATATTTGATATTCTTATCTTAAAAAAAATAAAGAGGCGTGCAGTACTTACATGTGCGTGTGTGTGGACAGGGGCGCGCGAGAGAATTGCCGGCCACCAAAAGGTTGGCAATGTAGACGAAAAGTATAACTGAATTAGTGTCGAGCGGCTTTGCTGGCCACCAAAAGGTTAGCAATATGGACGAAAAATATAATTGAATGAGTGTCGGGCAACGTTGATAATGAAATATTAAGAAAATAAGAATAAAATAAATAAATATAAAAGAAGGAATGGGACAGTTAAGTAAGACAATACATATGGCATGTGTCAGACCAATCAAACCCAACATTTTTATTTTTGGAAAGATTCCAGCACCATTTATAAAATAGTGTATTAGATTATTTGATTTGATTATATATTAAATTTATTTCTTAAAAAAATTGAATCTCACATATTAAATAATAATATATTAATAATTAAATTTAATAATATATTAATATATTATTACATTATTAAATTTAATGATATATTGTTATTCTCATATTATTATTTAGATAAATTCCCGTTATAACCAATAGAATAATATAATATTTTTTAACGTTGTGTTTCGTGATTTGATAGACAAATAAATAAATATATATATATGTTTATTAATAAGTATATATCTAATAATTTTGTCATTTTTAATAAAAAATATTATCCAAAATTTTTAAATTAGTATTTATTATCTATTTAATTAATCAATTTATTTAATTAAATACATTTTAATGAGCTTTTTAGAATATAATCATAATATTATTATATGTCAAATTACTATATCATTTTTTGAACATAATTTCAAATTCATTTTATCTATTTAATCAGAATTTATATATTTAATTTTCATTAATTATATAAAAATAATATAATTATGTATGATATATTGATACGAAAAACCAAAATCTAATAATATTATGATATTTTTTCAAAAAAGTTTACAAAAAATATATACCGTCGTATGATATATTGATATTTTTTCAAACTAATAATTTACTACCGTCGCGATCGACACGTGCTGGCGCACACTCAGCCCTTAACATGCACATTTTCCCAATCGGTATTTTTCTATTTCTGCCTTTTCTTCCCTTCTGCTGCACTTGAAAGTCAACAATTGGTGGAAGGAAAAAAAGCCCATGGAATCACCGTTCAAGTCAGATGTTCTGAAGGGCAAGGTTGCTCTTATCACAGGAGGAGGATCTGGAATTGGGTTCGAGCTTTCCACACAATTTGGCAAACATGGTGCTTCGATTGCAATCATGGGTCGACGAAAGCAAGTGCTCGATTCTGCTGTGAATGAACTTCGATCAATTGGGATTGTGGTAATTCATTTTGGATGCACTTTGTTTTTGTATATTATGGCGTGGGTTTTGGATGCTGAAGTTTCAATTTTTATTGATAAAACTCGCTTGTATAGTTATAAATGTATTATATGCGCCCGGGTATGTCTTTTGGTTGATTATTGAGGACACTGAATGGATGGAAGGGAAATATGAAATTTCGTAGGCATTGTTTGGTAAATGAAAATAAATGATAACAAGAGAGGAAATTAGCTTCCTAGACTCTTGAGACAAATGTATATTTGCACGTTACTTTCTTATCAATAACTGTGACGTTAAATTTATTCTCTAAAGTGCATTTTGTACTTTAGAGTATCTCGTTCCAGTCTATAGTGAGGTATTATCATGTTATCTTGAGTAGTTGAGCTTCCAATTTGTAGAACTAATGCTGGCTAGGTGAAAAAAAAATGGCATTTTTTACATCTGAGGACGTTTTGTTAATTTGCGAAGAGATAGAAAACTCTCTCCTACCTCTGACAGCACTTTGTAATTCAAGTTGGTGCATCTATTTTAGAACTGTGGGGTGACTGTTTATTCTTAAATTGATTCTTGTGTGCGTGTATGAGTGATAGTGTCTGCAAATACAACTACTCCAGTGGATGTTCGTAGTATCTGTGGGGAAAAAGGTTATTGGGGATTTTGCTACGGAATTTTAACCCTTCTCTGTTTCACTTAGGCTGCAGGTTTTGAGGGGGATGTTCGCAAGCAAGAAGATGCAGCAAGAGTGGTCGAATCAACTTACAAGCATTTTGGAAGGATTGACATTCTTGTGAATGCAGCAGCAGGAAACTTTTTGGTATCAGCTGAGGATTTGTCTCCCAATGGATTTCGAACAGGTTCCGTTTCTCATAATGTGTCATGGTTATGTTTTTCTCTTCTCACTGTGCATACTGTTTACTTAGTGAAAATATTGTCTGCAGTTATGGATATCGATTCTGTTGGCACATTTACAATGTGCCATGAAGCACTTAAATATCTTAAGAAAGGAGGATTGGGAAGGAGCTCTTCTGGTGGAGGAACCATATTGAATATTAGTGCTACCTTACATTATACAGCTTCTTGGTACCAAATTCATGTTTCTGCAGCCAAGGTTTGTTGCACATTTTCTTAGATGTTACATACTTCTGGGTTTGCATTGAGTTTTAAAATTCTTCATGTTCGATAGGCAGCTGTTGATGCCACTACAAGAAACCTAGCACTAGAATGGGGAGCAGACTATGATATTAGAGTCAATGGGATTGCACCAGGTCCTATTGGTGACACGCCTGGCATGAGTAAACTGTCCCCGGATGAAATAAATAGCAGAGCCAGGGATTACATGCCTCTGTATAAACTTGGAGAGAAATGGGATATTGCCATGGCTGCTCTCTACCTTGTGTCAGATGCAGGTTGGTGACCTAAGTTATTCTCCATTTTATTGCAAGAAAAGGGTTTTCATCTGTTCATGTATCTCCATAGCAGTCATTTGATAACGATCTTCTCCCTGCTTTAATTGATCGTCTATTTCATTCATGCAAGAAGAACAGATTAGGAATGTTGTTGTACTGTAAACTACGGTTCTCTAGACTAGTAGAACAACAATGCTAGTTTCCATCATTTTTATTTAGCCAATTCTACTCTGTATTGAGCAAAACTCAATGCATACATGAATTGATCATATTAGTAAATTGGAAACCATTAGATTAACTATTTTTTCCCTCAAAAAAATGTAAAATTCAATATAAGTCATTAGATACTTAATACATGGAAGAACTCATCTTTTTATTCACATAATCCTACTTCCCAAGGTGAGGGCCCATTACAGGGCCCTCGATTGTGTTTGACCAAGTGGGATTAAGTGAATGTAAATGAGTGAGACTTGTATATTCTGTAGTGAAATACTAGAATGGAACATTGTTACTCCAGTTGCTTCTGACTACTTAATTTTTTTTATCCAAACCCCCCCCCCCAAACAACAAGTTTATATTTAGAAATTTGACAACTATGTTTATGATCTAGGTAAATATGTCAACGGCACCACTCTCATAGTTGATGGAGGGCTGTGGCTGAGCAAACCTCGTCATTTACCAAAAGAGGCAGTGAAGCAGCTTTCCCGAGTTGTAGAAACAAAGTCCAGAAATTCGCCTGTTGGTGTTCCCAAGAGCAAGTTGTGAACTATCATAATGTAATCTCATCATTTTTTGGTGTTAGCCTCTCTATTGAACGCCCAATAATTAAATATATTATCATTGAAAAATATGATTTCTTGTATAATTGATAATTTGTATTGAACTTCTTTTAGTCATAGAATTCTATTAAACGTGGTTGGAGTGATAGCTTTTAAATATTGGAAGCTAATGCTGTGTTACCCTTTTAGTCTAATGGAAGATTAACATAATAGATTCTCTTGATTACTAATGAAAAAGTTTCTTTCAGATGTACAAACTATGAATATATATATATATATATATATATATATATATATATATATATATATATATATATATATATATATATATATATATATTTGTGTTTTCAAAACTGTTTTCAATATTTTTGTTTTCAAAAAACTGTTTCTAAATTGAAAAAAACAAAAAATAAAGGATAGTTGTTATCACAAATAAAGAAATATTTTGTTTAATTATAAAATTGACATTAAGGAAAAAATATTTAAAATCATTTTTCTACTTTTAAGTTATACATTTAGTGTTTTAATTTTTAAAAATAAATTTCAAAAACAAGTTTTTAAATGGATTCTTTTTTGAGAAAAATATATATATTTTTAAAAACAATAAACAAACGGATTCTTATTTTCTTAAAGTTTTGTGAGAAACATTTCTTTTGCGAGAATTTTTTAAAGTTCTACGTCGGTGTGTAATTTCACAAGCCGTTTATGTCATCATAAACTAGTATATATTTTAACACTTTCTATGAACGAGTTACAAATATGAACGATTTTTATATTTCTTGTAAGACACACTCTTTTGAAAGGGTAGTTCTTCAAGGAAGCATCCGTTTATTGCAGCTTCTTATATAAATTTTTGTCATTCTTTTTTATAAACTTTGCTATTTTTTATATACTTTTTAAATAATTTTGTAATGTAAGTATAACTATTTACAACTTTATATTGCAAGATTTGAGGGGGGAAAAAGTTACAATATCTTGAGAAAAAGTTACTAACCTCATGTAAAAAGTCGCATCTCAAACCCTAAACTCTTGTATAATTTTATGAAAAAGGTTGCCAACTTTATTTAAAAAAATTATAAAATTTATAAAAAAAAAATCATAAAATCGTACTGAAATAAAAACCATTTTGAAAACGTATAAGCACGACACAAAACCAAATAACGAGATTCAACTCTCAATTTCCAATAGCACTACCGTTCAATCAGTCCCTGCATTCCACATCTCGAATTATTGAAGCAGAAATACTCGTATACATATACAATAGGTATTTTCTATGCATCAAAAATAGCACCTTAAAGTTGAAAATTATAATTTTTAATATATCAACCACTAATTGATGTAGAAACACGCATTATAATCGGAGTTTTTTTTATGAAATTCTTACCTATAATTTCACGTCTGCATCAAACTTTTACATAATTAGATAGGCCCGTATGAGTAGTACTATAGAAAGTTCTATTTCTTTTCATCATTAAATTATATTTAATATATTAAAATTTATATTTTGAATTTTAATTCACTTATTTTAATATTCAAAGAATAATAATTTAATAATAAACCACTCAACCTCAACCTTTTAAGAGGTGAAACTCTCAACAAAATTACCCTATTATTACTCTTAGTCAAGATCATCATTGTTAATGAGTTCTACATTAGCTTACACAGATCTTGTTAATAAATGAATTTGAGTTGGCCAGAAAAATGGAACTTCGAGGGCTCAAACATGCATCATTCTTTCCAAACAACCGCTAGCATGCTTAATGGTTTCAACCAGGTCAATTAATACAAATGTAACACAGCAAAATTTGAAAACAGAACTTCAATATAATGCCAATTGGATAGGGAAGATATACAAGACAAGCAACAAGTATGCATCTGGCCTCATTTCAAAAAATTGAGAGGGTGCTTGAGAAGATTTTTGCCAGATCTTCAAGGCTAAAAGGATTAGCATAAAGAATTTATGGATCAAGACGTCGGCTCGTTGGCCAGTAAGATGTGGAGGTTTAGCCAACAGTTTCAGCATATTTACCTTTCTACCTTAGTTTTCCCATCAATATTTTGTGTTGGCAGTTGACTGTATATGGAGAGAGTAACACCATCACTAACCTTGCTGCTTGGCCCCGCCTCCCTCGAAAAAGCACTGGAAGTGGGAATATGATCATAACATCTGAATGTGTCAACATCTATGGAGTGGAGCAGGATAGATGTCTGGTGGTTGATACCGCACTCGATCATTACAAGGCAATGGTCCCTCCTGAAATTTGATAAAATTATAAATCAGTACTGGATTGCAGCTGTAGGGAGGGATAAAAAAGGGGACAACCCTAAACCAGTAGCTAAGTGGAATGTAGTGCCACAGCTGAGACATGAAAAATGAGCAGAAAAACCTGTTTCCGAAGATATTAGTGAAAAGGAAAATAAGTCAAAAAACTGTACAGTGCTGCTAATTCACAAATGTTTAGATCTAAACAAAGGCAAAGAGTAAATAGATAGAAATCATGCCAATGTAATCACCACTTTCCTCAATTCCCCACACCCCAAAAGTCCCCTACTAATGTCTACTTGTTTCTCTGCTGTCTTGTTTACTTTTATTTAAAATAAGAATAAGAATACATTGCAACTGGACAAGTCTAGAATTAGATAAATATATACATGGATGGTGTAACTCCAGGCTCCAGAATTATCTGCTATATGCTCAAATGTGTGTGTGTTCCTATACAGAAAATGGTAAAAATTTCCAAACAAGCATCCACAACCATTTTTTTAACACTAAAATAAGTTGTAGGGAATATACTACCTGTTCCAAGTTGATCTGGAATGGCTTAACAAAGTCCTCAAACATTACGGGAGAGAGACCCTTCATTTTCCCTCGAACCTCCTAAGGAGTAAATAGTAGTAAGGTACCCAACAAAAATACATCATTTAAATATTTAGACAAGAACAAAATCAGAGCATCAGGCCAAACAGCAAACCTACTACCAAATTATTCAAGCTAAGTTATAAGATGCCAGGACATGCAAAACCAAAAGTATAAACTTGTAAACAACATATAAGAATTTAGCTGCTCTCCCATTTTTTTATATCTATTTTTTCTATGCATAACCAGGATTTCATTTCTTTTTCTTTCCAGCTATTTATTTATTTATTTTTGCCAATTCATATTTGTTTTAATGGATATATAATAACTTTTATAAGTGATAAACAATAATGAATTAAAGAACAGCACGAGGGAAAAACCCAAGCAACAGTCGGTTACATTCCCATGTCACATCCTCCACAAAAAGAAAAACTAAGTTGGCTTCGGAAATAGGCGCATTACATACCAATCCAGTTATTCTTGACCTCTCCAATAGTTCCCTAGCAACCATGTCGAGTATGTGTCTATTATTCCTCAAGCCATTCATAGCAAGTTCTTCAGTCTCTTCAATGTACTGTCAGCACAGTCAACCAAATTTACAATGTGTTATATCTAACGAGGGGAAAAAAATAACTTATAGGGATCACATTAGTAAACAGCTCAATAAAGACATACTTCAGATCAATTACGAGCCCAATCAAAATGTAACTGTAAACTGCAGAAATGAATGCAGAATGGTCCAGTTGATATTTTATTATATATGTCATCTTGCCCAGTTGCCCATTTCAACATGTAAATTTACAATCAAGAAATGGCTGTAAAGAATGGTCTGGCTGTTGCTTGCCATTAAGGTCATCTTGCCCCTTTAACATTTCAAGACGTAATAGTCCTTCTAGACAAACAAGTAGATTAATAGATCAAAAATTTCATTAAAATCATATTCCTTTCCAACATTATTTCTTCTCCTGTTAACCAGTTTCCACTTCGTACACCTTTAATGCAAATGAATCATATTCAAGTTATATCCCACTGTGTGTTGACATCCACAGGACATGCAAATACAAATTCAACACAGCAGGAGGCCTCATTAGATTAAAGATTGCCAAATTTACAATGAAGCAGGGAAGGCTTCCAAGAATTCTTTTCAAAGAGCAAAAAACCCTTCAAGATAAAAGGTCAGCAAAATCATAATTACCCTTGTCAACTCCCGAGTAAAAAGTTCAGACACCTCTATTGACATATCAGCAGGAATCACTTGAGGGTCGTCCCACTAAAAATGAAAAGGAAAAGGTTAAGTATTTCACATTGGCGAGAGAGGGGCAAACAGTGCTGCGAAGAAGAATATATACTCTATATCTTATCAATTCACCATCTGGACTGTCTGGTCGATCAATTAAGCCAACCCTTTTTGTCAAAGCAATTAACCCCAACCTTTTATTTTGAGGGCTGATTACCATCTCCCTAGCAATCTGAAAACAAAATTGTGAGAAGAGAACTAATTTGCTTAGGACAAATATATTAACATGGACAATTTACCCGAAGATGTAAACTTAAGAAACTATTTTAGGGAAAAAAAAAATGTCATTCATAAGACCATATATATATATATATATATATATATATATATATATAACTCTCAGATGAGCTACATACTAGATGAAATCATAAGATACTAACAGCTATGGTAGAAAGGACAATTGTGGATATTTTTTCCTTCCATATGTCCCTCATATTTTTCCAGTTCATGCATCTATTATTATGTCTAATATGCTAAATTTACTAAGCTGCATAGTCATGTTGCTATTGTCATCAACTCAACCTACAATAACCTCATCTGTAGCATTTAACTGAAATAGCAATGATCCCCTAAAATGATGCATCAATTACCTTTGTTATCCTTTCTAGATCGTCTCTTCCTCCATCCGTAATATCATCTCCAAACACAACACGTTCAGCACAACGACCACCATGGGCCACTACCATTTGCATCTTCATGTAGCCAAAGGTTGTATAACCTTGGTCTACCATATCTTCTCGAGGGTAGAATACAGATATTGCAGTTTCCTGCTCAAGTGGAACACAGCCCTTATAATGGCAAAAGCATAATCATTATATCATTATATCATTATTTTGCATATTATTGTAACCAGACATCATACCTTTCCACCAGGCAGAAGCTGTGAAAAAGCGTGCCAGTCAAATTGAGGAAATAAGTGTGCTAAAACAACATGCCCAGCTTCATGCACAGCAAGCAGTCTCTTCTTTTCTAAAGATACCTAAGGTATGGGAAAAGTTCATAAATAAAGATCTTTATGGCATCATGTGCGTAATAATAGGAACTAACAAACACATACACTTTCTTCACATTTCTGTTGCTCTTCCTCAGTGAGAAGGACACCCATGCCCTCAAGCAGTTGTTTATCTAATACATCAACAATGTCTTGCTGGAATATTTGGGGATGCCCTTTTCTCACCTGCAAGCAACAAGAAATTTCTATTACCAACAAAGAAGAAATAAAAGCTTTAGCTGAATAAGTGGTATATCATCCAGTCACACAAATCATTCTCAAGGATAAAATGACCACTTTTTGAAAAGAGACTGCTTGGGCATAAACAAAAATAATTTACTCCATTGAAAAACAATTTTAAAGAACCACCTACCGACATTATTGCTGCTTCATTTACAAGGTTTCTTATGTCTGCTCCAGAGAATCCCACCGTACGGAAGACAAGCTGTTTTAGTGTAAGAAAGAGAACAGTGACAATCAGCACCATGCAGGTCATATGTCATTTATAGACTAGAACTACAGCAAGAAAGCACCAGTTTGCAGGGCACGGAGCTAAATAGGCTCTAAGAGGGGCTTGTATAACCACAACCCCCCTTCCCAAAAAAAAAAGTTATTTGCTTTAGGTTTTGAGAATATTCTATACAAAAACAGAGTATCTGTATGTCATACTCTGGCCCCTGCAATAACTCCATGCTATGTTTGCAGACAACTGAAGAATATACATCTACATGACATTGAACCAGAATGGGTACACTCACACATACAATAAATTAAAGACTAGTGGCATAATACCAATATAAAGCTCTTCCATAGGCCCGTGGCCCTTGAGCATAGCACATTTCATATTTGACCAATAAAAAAGTTAGTGTGTATTGACATGAAAACAAGGTTCAAATAGTAAGAAACTGAATGCCACAACCTTGAAAACCTAGAGAAATTAAGGCTTCATTTTTTTTTCGAAAGATAATTTTCATAAGAAAATCCCATTTTGTTGTATATGAGTCAAGGAGTACCATGTATTTCTATGCCTTGTGACTAGAAAAAAATGATTCTGGGAGACATGGTAATAGAATAAAACAAATTCCTTTTGAAAAAGAGGAAATTATCTTCCACCAAACTCATTACATTTAACATTGAACATTTCAACCATTTTCTACCATCTTAATAATTTATAACTATATTTCTACAGAAGATGTTTTCTGCCAAAGCAAATGGAGTCTAAACTGTCCATAGTACATATTGCGTTGCTCAAATTGTCAATCTTCCCAGAAGCAAAGCCATTTATTTTGGTTGGGGATAGCTTAAGCACATTGAAATAAGTGGACTGTCTGTATTTAATGAATCCTCTTCCTCTGTGGAGATATGTGCACTGTAAGAAATAAGCCAAAAATACAGACAAACCATATACCTTCTCAAAATCCACATCCTCTGCAAGTTGCTTTCCTGCACTGTGTACACGAAAAATTTGGACCCTTTGCTTTGCATCAGGCAAACCAATGTAAAGACGACGGTCAATACGTCCAGGACGAACAAACTCAAGATCTAATTCATCGGGCCTATTTGTGGCACAAATGAATATAACAGCTTGTCTAAGGGATAGACGGTCAATGCCTGTTTTTTCCTTCCTAATATTATGAATAGACGAGATAATAAGATTAGCAACAAAGAAATAATAATAAAAATAAACACTTAAGATTCAAAGTTCAATGAAAATTGCTAAGGCAAATGCACAAGTAAAATTGTAAGCCAATGTAAGAGAGAAATCTGTTAATGCTCTAATTCCTGAGGTGGTTATTCATCCTACTTGGTGATTCACCAAAAAGAAAAAAATTGTAAGCTGATGCTGCACAAATTGGGATTATAACAGTAGCATAAAAAGATAATGCTTCAACACTTTCAAGAATGATTTCAATGGTTTTCATTATAAAAAATTACATTCATTATTTTTTTTTTAATAGAGGAACAAAAAAAAAAAACTGACTCGAACAACATATATTTGGAATGAAGTGCAATAAAACTACTAAACTACTAACATCAATCTTCTATGTTTCATAATCCAGAAATATTAAGATATAGAAAATTCACAAAAATACATTCTGCCTTTGCAAGGGCAAGGATGGTTTTAAGTCCTAGGGTGAGTTTTAAGGGTTAGTTTTGTGGCTGCTCCACCTGCTGAATCTCTGGTTTGACCCCTCTCATGAGTCTCATCCTCTATTAGCATTCACCACTGCATCACCTTTAGCCATCTTGGCGCTAAATTACCTAAAGGATGAGATCATTCTTCTTCTTCTTCTTCTTCCTCCTCCTCCTCCTCCTCTCTCTCTCTCTCTCTCTCTCTTTTTGTGGAATAGAAAAACAAAATTTTATAGAAAGAAAAAAGAACACAAATGTGGATGATGAGGAATCCTCAAAAATTAATACAAAATTGCTGCCCAATTTCTATGCAAATCAATCAAGCTCAACCCTCTAACAAAATCATTAGCTTTTAACCAAAGAGAAGCAACAAATAGAATCCTATCCTATAAGAGAACATTTGACAGAGCCTGATTTCTGAAGATTCTAGCATACCTTTCCAACAAAATGCACTAAATAATTGCAAAACAAGCACAATCCCAGTGATATAAAATAATAGATAAAAAACAACCCAGATTTGAGGGGTGCACTCAAGTGATATCAGAAGGAAGATAATTTGGTCCAAAGCTCCAAACCCATATCACAATGCAAAAAAGGATTATTGGTGGTCTCTGAATTCCAATAACACATCAGACATATCTAGAGATAGTGCCTTATAAACCCTACACACCAAAAGCATATCATTAGTATTGATCCTATCTAGAACAGCAACCCAAACAAAAACTTTAACCTGATGGAAATTTCATCTTCCAAAAAAGACAGAGAAAAAGGCAGAAATTGACCAAAAGGATTTTTTACTTAAATATTGAAAAGAAAAAAAAAATCTTTCTCGTCTCAGAACCAGATGATGCTAAGGACCATGTGCACCTATCAAAAGAGAGGAAAAGTCAAAAGAATCTAGCAAATTCATCAAAATAAGCAATTCAGAAGCCTCCCTATCATTTAAATTCCTTAAAATGTGGAAGTTTCAAGAGACATTAGAACCTTCTCGTTGAACAAAAGAAGAGATAACAACATTATGAAGAGTGGATAAACAATAAAGATGTAGAAAACGATCCAAAAAAGGAATATATCCCAACCAAGGATCCTCCCAGTACAGGAAAAGAGAGCCACCCCCTACATTACAATTAAGTAGAGGAAAAAAGGAAAAATGAACTTGTGAAATGAATTTCCAAGGGCTTTTGTGAGTTATATTTGAAGCATCCTTAGCATCCCAACCATTTATGTGTCAACTATACTTGCTCTTTATCACCTGATGCCATAAGGAATCAGGCTCCAATGGAAAACACCACAACCGTCTGCTCACCAAAGCAATGTTTCTAGAGACCAAATTCCCAATACCCAAACCAACTTCTTTAGGCTTGCAACAGATCCCGCAATTAACCAAGTGATCTCATCTATTACCATCAAAACCACTCCATAAAAAATCTCACATGATTCTGTCTATACTATCATCCACTCCTACTGGAATCTTAAAAAATGGAAGACAATAGAGTGGAATGCTCGACAAATAAAATTCAATTAGAGAGGATGAGATCATTCTTAACTATAGAACAAAACAGAAGCTGTCATATCAGACTTGATATGAAGAATGTGGTTAATATAACTGAACAGACTGCTTCAATATGAGAGCAGTTAATGAAGGACAGGAGGATTGGTGGCAGAGAAGGAAAAGATAGAAGAAACCAGAAAGGAATTTTGAAACCCCATAAAATACCATGAAAAACATGGGTGCAAAAATTACAGCAGGCACTTTTCATGATAATTAACATGCCTAAATATAAAAATTCCTGAACCAGATCCCCTTTTGAACCCATAAACTGAGTTATAAAAAAAGCTTTTTTTCTTGTGCCAATGCTTGTGAAAGTTGTGATCACAAAAATAAGGGCTATATAGAAGCCAACAGGAAAACTTATTCTAATATTATTCCATTAATTTATCTACCTTCCACTAATGCAGCTCCATCAGTACAAATTGATTTTTTATAGTTCAATATCTGATCACATCGCATCTTATTCTTCTTGTTTTCTGGCACCTTCAAAGAAGAAAGGCCCTTTTCTATTTCTTAATTCTCACAGTAAACACGTTGCAGTACTTCCAAAGAAGGTTGGCATAATTTAGCTGATAAATTCTTTAACTTCTAACCTCGTGTTTATATTTGGTGAACTTTGCTATCACGAGATTCTTCTCTATCTCCTCACCTTTACAACTAACAGGAAAATAAGCTTACAGGCAATGGTTACAGTTTACAGACTATAGAAGCCAACTTCTCTTAAAAAATGTAAATTTTGATTTTTTATTTTAGAAGGCTCAATTCCTCACTTAGTGGGATAAAGCTTTGTTGTTGTTGTTGTATTTTAGAAGGCCCAATCTCACACATTAAGCTTGTTTCTCTAATTAAGTGTCACAAAATAATTTCCCTTTATACGACTCTTTAGGCCCAATCTCACACATTAAGCTTGTTTCTCTAATTAAGTGTCACAAAATAATTTCCCTTTATACGACTCTTTAGGCCCAATCTCACACATTAAGTTTGTTTCTCTAATTAAGTGTCACAAAGCAATTTCCCTTTATATGACTCTTTTGCATCATCATCAACCTACTACCACAACATACTGTGACCAGCCTAAATTTCCGTTATGCAAAATTTTAAATTTCAGATAATAAACTATTTTCAAAGTAAAGAACTTACTCCCCATCAAGCTGTGAAATCAGAGCCTCAAATGTTGCCCTTCTCCTTGGATCCTTCCTTGCATGTCTTCCAGCAATAGCATCAATTTCATCCACAAATACAAAACAAGGAGCCTTCATGAAAATAGAGAATAATGATTATTCATGTCCATCAAGTTTTAACTAGTAAACAATAATGACATGGGAGGATTAGCTTGGTGGCGATTGGGGGTACAAAGCTTCTCAAATGAGGACAGCTGCAATAATTTGTGTAGGATGCAAAGAAGCAGTAGATTAATTTGTTAGAATCCTTCCTGGTAGTGCAAATGCTGTTGGCCGTCTAAGTAGAAAGAGACTTGGAAAATGCAAAAATAAGTAAAATAAAATTGCACCTCACAAAAAGTAGGCTAAGACATAAAAGCATTCTCTAGTGCAGGGTAAAGCTCATCAAGGGAAGTTTTGGGATTTGAATTTGTATACATAAGGCAATCTCAGAAAGAACAAGTTCTCCATCTTCCAGGGCAAGTCTTTAGTGATTGAATGAACAAGCACTCATGGATATGATATTTCAGAGCAGTTGGATGGAAGGATGTATTCTTGTTCATGAATACAACTCAATATTGTGACTGAAGATTTGCAACAATCAATGACATCTAATTCCTATCCATCTAACAAGTAGATAACATGGATGCATAGACATGTGTATCACAGAATACTATAAAATTTTTAATGAAAAATTATCCTTGACATTCCATATTTGCTTTGATGTCAGAATGATGTTATGCTTACATTTCTTCTAGCAATAGAAAACATCTCATTGATCTGAGCTGCTCCACTTTTTTCACTATCTGTGAACTCAGCACCAGAAGCAAAAACAAAAGGCAATCCGCTTTCTTTTGCAAGTGTCCTGGCAAAGAGAGTTTTTCCTGTTCCCGGTGGTCCAGAGAGAAGAACTCCCTGTAACATGCTTGCTCATTAATAAACATATCTGATATTGTATTTCAAGAGAAAAAGCAAAGTTTAGGAGCATAACTAGATGCAAGAATATCTAAGTGAATATTTTACCCGCACAAACTGTACACCTCTCTCATAGAACTGCATAGGGTTTCCCATATAGATCATCAACTCGTCGAGAAGATCCCAAACATCACCCCCTAGTACTACTTCTTTGTACATTGCTTTTGTGTCACCAACATCTCCAACTGGCTGAAGAAAAATAGGCGTTTAAAACTGAGAGAAATAGGCAACAATTATACAGAGGAAAATAAAGAAAAAAGAATCAGAAGCTACCATGTTCAAATTCATATGTCATGGAACTTCCTTTAAATTTTGAGGAAGCCCAAAAGAGAGGGGGAAAAAAGAAAAAAAGCATAGGGTGTGTTTGGATATATTTTTATTTTTATGTTTTCAAAAACTGTTCTCAAAAACTATTTTTTGATTTTTAAAAACTATTTTTGAATTGAAGAAAGACAAAAAAATAAAAGATAGCAGGTGTTGCAAATAAAAAGGTATTTCATTTAATTACAAAACTGACATCTAAAACAAGAAATCAAATTCAGAAAATATCTAAAAGATATTTCTATTTTTCTATTTTTAAATTACACATTTAGAGTTATAATTTTAAAAACAGATTTTGAAAATAAGTTCCCAAACAGATTCTTCTATCGTTTAAAAAAAAAGAAAAAGAAAACTGTTTTTACAAACAGTAAGCAAACAGAACCATGACTGTTCTAAATTCTAAAATGAAACAATTATGTGTCAGCACAGGTTAATTAGATACAAGATTACTTCAATTTTATGCATAGATACACTAAATTGGTATAGTTCACAATTTAGAATCTAAGCTTACCAGGATGAAATTTTCTGCATAAGCCATGTCAAAAAGTTGGTTATACTTTTTATAAAGAAAGCGCTTGGAAGTGATGTGTAGAAGCATCACAGACTCCCTTATAAGCCAAAGAATCAGTAATCCAGGCAATAATACGATCACAACTTTCATAAAATAATGGCTCTGCCTCTTCTGAAGGAGATCTACCTCAGCTCCAGAACTTGAGATAATCTCAAACAAATAAGGGTCAAGAGGGATATCAACCTAACAAATAAGAAGTAAGTTAATAAACTATTATCATTAAGAGAGATTTCTGATCAGCAGTATCACTTTGCTAGCAACTTACAACATATTCCAGTGGAAAACCTTCTTTCATTGTCACATACAACCTTTTTAAGTCTTCAGTAAAGACAACAGCTGCAACCTGTCCAAATCAATATACTTCAGAAACTTCCTTCCAGCTTGTCAAAAGCTTGATGTGCACAAGAGTTTACGATTATTATGGACTTCACATGTAAGCAAATAAAGGAGACTGCTGCCTTTATCACTAACAATTTATGTACTCAGTCATTACCAATTCACAATTTGAGTCCATAAATATGTATTTTCCACAATGATATAAAAAATAAATGAAAATAACTTACTGCCAAAATTTTGGGTCAGCTACATGAATTCTTTATCAAAACAAATTAAAAAATATTTCATGGATTTATTTTACTATACAGTCCTATCAAGGGTTACAAGCTCACAATTTCCACTACTCTTTCGATGTCAATGGTGACATGCTATTTCATTTTTCAAGTCATCGACTAGTCACAATGATTGATCCTTTTTCTGGGAGTAATAACATTGATTAATTCTTGTTTCTCTGCTTTACAGCCACACTATGAAAATTAAACTCCAAATGCTATATTGGAAACTTGAGAAACTGAACACCCAGCAGCCTCAGCTTCTAGGCTAAGTGTTTCTTCAACACCAAAGGTTTGCATTCTTTGCATGTCAACTCCTTATGCTTGCCATTGAATTTGGAAAAAATCAAGTGATTTATATTATAAAATGCCGCTTCCACCCCATGCCACCAACTCCTCAGTGTGAGAACCCCTGCATTGAAGGCAGACGTAGGGAGAATCCGCAACTTAAAATGTTGAACTCCAATTTTTGGTTAAAGCCTCTATCTGCAATCCTATATTTTTACATTTAAAACTTTTTGAAATAATTTATATTTGTTTAAATTGTTACTTTTTCTAATTCTACATTCCATATTATATATAAAGAAGCAATCCCTTTGTCTTACTTTTCTATTTCTATTAAAGAAAATTTATAAATTAAGAAAAATTAAAGATTTCATGTTATTAAATCATATATGAAAATTCATTTTAAATATTTTTAGTACATATTTTCATATGATTTTACAATAATATATACAAATTTAAAAATATACACAAAAATGCAGTGGAGGCACACCCACACTGTTGCTGCTTAGTAATAGATAAAATATGCACAGCTTAGCAACATAATATATGAAGATTTCTTCATGAAGAAAGGAAAAATTAAAAAAATGAGAATACAGAGTCTCACCTCAGAACTATCAAGCTTGTCAAGAAGATAAGTGTAAGGAAGTTTAGGACGATAACGCCACCATCTCTTGGATATCCACAATGCTCTTGTTCCCTGCGTGGCTGACAACTTTTCTACATCTTTCCGAAGACTATTTTCAACCTCTTTCATGTCAAATTCAACAACATATTTGGCATTTGAGGATTCTAATTGCTCACTAAGCCGTTCTCTCCCTAGAATCTCATTCCATTTCTTAAGTCTCTCACGCCATGTGCCAGAAGTTTGAACCTCAGCCTGTGAAGCGAACATGAAAATTATATTTTCTTGGAAATCTAAAGACAGAAACTAAAATGCCCTTGCATACATATAAAGATGAAACCAAACTCCTAAAAAAACTAATTTCAATTTTCACCACCTCAATAATGAGTCAATGGTCATAGTTAGCATTGAGCTATGTTTGTAAAATTTATAGAACAGGTTTCTACAGAATACATACAAATGCACAAAAACAAAAGTCTCACAATTGAATATTAAAAGAATATCTTATTGTAGTTTCATTTTGAAAATCTCAAACACAATAAAGAGGTTAGCCAAAAAATTGTGATTTTTAATACTATGTCATGTTCAAAGAACATAACCTCAGTCATCAAATCTTAAAGCATCAAAATAACACCACGTGAGCACTACAAAACCAAATTCAGTGAATGGATTCTTACTTGCCCCCCTTAAAGGATCTAACTCTGAGAAAAATAGTCCTATAAGAGTGAACATTCACTTTGGAAGAACAAAGCAAGAAACATTTCAACTTCAAATAGCTATATGGAGGAACCAAAACTATCTTCTGAAGATTTTTTTTTCCTATAGAGAAAGAAAATATTATCAAGGGAAAGAAAGAGTACATGAAACGAGGATATTTTCTAAGGAAATACTATAATCAGATTGAAAAAATAAAACAGATAAAAAACATACCAGTGTTTATTCCATTCAAGTTGTAAAGGGTGAGGAAGGTTGGGAAATAGGTTGAATGCCAAAAGTGTACCTTCAGCAGAAGTGTGCTTCTTAATTCTAGGAGGAGGTAGCATCAACGCATAGGACAGCAGATCAGTTATAGGGGTATTAACCGGAAGACTTTGAGCTCCTAAGTAGGGGACAAAAAGGAAAAAATATCTAGGTTCTAGTTCAAGCTCTGTAATGATCACCATATCCAACAATCTACGTCAAGCAGGGAAATATAAGCCCTTTCTACCATGACTTCAATAAAAAGATTTATTTGCAAGATAGAGGATAAGCAACAATATATTAGCCAAACTAAGATAGGATTAATCATTTGACTGAAGAAGGAAATTCTCCCTTTTGTTTCCTAGAAAACTTGTCCTAGTTTCATTGTTCACTTGCTAGGATTCCTTGCATGGGATGTTATCTCTTCCACAATATATGGATCCAGGGAGAAGTCCTTTGCCACCTATCATTATCATTTTATTGGAAATGATCCTATAGAAGTAGCAGACTATGTTTTCCATACACAGAATTTCGTATAAATTACAATCTATAAATAGAAAGAAAAGAAATATCAGGCAACCCAAAATTATTGCTAATGTCTTCATATACAGCAATTGTTAAAATCAATTTAAAATGAGAACTTAATCAATACATAACAAAAGAACCAAAAGTCAATGAACCAAGAAGAATTGGAGAAATAAATAAATAAGTTTAGACCAATTTATATATATAAATTTATGGGCAGAGGCACCACTAAACTAACCTGATATGCCCAAGCTTTTTGAGAGTTCTTTCTTCTCTTCTTTGTCTAATTTTTCATCATTCTCAATAATTTGTTTTACATTTTCAACATTAGCATCTTCATCATTCCATGCATTCTCTCCAATGTAAGAACTATCATGAACAAGCATTCTATTAGGTCTTTCAATAAACTTTTTCAATTTCAGGCCTTTGGGCATTGTCTTCCTCCACATACCCTTCTTAAATCTGCAAGTACAAAAATTAACAAAAGCTTGGGATGAACATATGCATTACAAGATTCAGAACAAGAGATGATTTCAAAGTTCAGGATTCAGATAGGTCCAAAAATGGACAAACTTCAATGGCTATCATCAGGTCAGAGGTAAACCCGGGCAACAAGGTTTTACTGTTTTAGATATTCAGAGGAGACTGCCAATATTACAGGCAAGAACGCATGAAGGAATAGGTATCAATTGGCCAAAAGAAAAAAGGAATAGGTATCAAAAGGCTAAATAAATGAAGTTTGTGAAATAATAATCACTACAGTTAGAAAAATCAAATCCTCTTTGAAAGCTCAAGGCCATGAACATAAAAGAAATTAGAGATCAAATCAAGATTTAAGCTAGTAGGAGATTATGGCAGTAATCATTCCATTTGAATCTTTCTGTTTTCAATAAATATGTGTTCACAGCAGGCGCTTGGTATGCACTGCAGTTGCAATCACTGTGTCATGACTTATTGAAGAAACTTGCTTTTTTCCCTTCTTTTCTTTTTTTTTCCTTCTTTTGTTGTCTATAGGAACTTTTATTTTGGATTTTATCAAATTCACTCATCATTAAAAAATATATATATTATACAAAAATAAATACATGCAGAAGTCATTAAAAAAAGGCATTTTAAGTTTTATCAAATTAGAAACAAATATTTTGATATAGCAAAAGAGTACACATAGCAACTATGATTGTTCGGGAATGCATTGTAACAATTGAAAATTAACTTACCTTCTAATGTTACTGGGGGAAGGCTCTGGAATTAATGCTTCCATGTAAGCTTCTGTTAATTCTTTTCTTTGACGATTTAGATAAGGCGCTTGTATTGCTGCATAGATCCCCCTGCAAGCAAACGCCACAACAAATACATAAAGAATCAGGGCACCAATTCGCTTAGCTTCCCAGTTCTTGACATCCTGAAAAAAGCATAGTGGACATCCTTTAGATTATAAGAAAGGACACAAGGCAAGATAAGGGGAGGAGGAGAGAGAGAGTTGAGTCTTAAATAAGTCCAACTTAGCAATGCAGGTTGTAAAATTCCCGTTACTTCTCTTTCGGTTATAAGTTTCAAAAAGATGCTCTAAAGTTCTAGAATGATAAGAATACATAAATACTAAATAGTAGTTAATTCCATATTGCTGATTGAACATATGCAATCTTATATGATAAATATACCTTACACACTCAAGAGAACACAAACGTTCTATCAAAAAGAAGAAGAAAGAAAACATAAAATGCATGCTTTGAGAGGTTGGAAAAGCACTCTTCATGAGACCACAAATACACAAATAAACTTCAGCAGATAACAAGTGGTAACAACGGATGTAGCATGCAATATGGGACTATAATATGCGCAAGAAATGGAGAATCAGTAGACCTCAGCATCACATTGCCCTAGATTATGGAAATTAGTTTTCTCGTTGGGATGAATAAGTCAGTTATTGAACTTAAACAGTGTTAAAATGAGGTTTGGGAAATGAGGTAGTGCAATGGCATGAAGGGAGCTCCTTCCTACTTGCTGCAGACATGCGGAAATCCTATTAATGCACTTCAACTTGGAAGTAAGCAGTAACATATTTTTATTTCCAAACATGCGTCAGACATCGTGACCAAATTACTTATCTATGAAAAATAAAACTGAAATTTCGGGGTTCAAAAAGCCAGATGTTATAATGCAAACAAAGGCATAATGTTAAGGATGATCTGCTGAAGAAACAATCCAGATTCTACCAAACTTGAATCTATGAGAGTACAAAAGGTAATTTGTATTAACAATATTCTTCTTTGAAATAAAAAAAAAAGGAGAATTGGGTAGGGGTTGCCAAACACAAAAAACGGTATCTTTTCCGTTTTGGTTTACATCAATACTCCCCCCCCCCCCCAATTTTTTAGGATACTCTCGCTCAAATTCCGATAATAAGGATAACCATCAATACGTTGCAGTTATACACTATGACTATACTCACTTGACAAAAAATAATACATGGCGGTAACTGATTATTGTTGCACTTTCCAGAAAGCAGACAAGGATTAAAACAACGAAGTCTCAGTAAATTAAAAAAATTTACCTTCCAACGTTCCCACTGGTTCCAATTTACAAACTCAGGTACCCACTGGGCCTTGAATCTCTCCAATTCAGAGCCACCCGTCTTCATTGCATCCTTTAATTGCCCCACAAATTCACCCACCTTCACATTTGCATCTTCCAAGCCAAAACCAGTTTCCTTCTTCACTATCTCTTCAAATTTTAACCAAAACCGCTTCGAACCATGCCGAAACGATCGACTAATGCTTGACCAGGAAAACCAATTTGCTCCATCTGGATTTGATGAAGCTAGAACGCGAAACTTCGATCTTCTGCGGGAAATTTTCGACCTTTCTAATTGTAATGCGGTTAGCCTGAAAAGCTTTGAGTTTTGAGAGGTTTGAGAGAGTAGTGATGATGAAGCCAGAAGTGGGTTTGGTCTATATGGGACAATGAGGTCCATTTCTGGCTTCGGAATTGGAGATGAAAGAGAAGGGATTGAAGAGTACAGTTGAAGGGAAAACAATGTTTTGGATTAGGGGCTGTATGCTGGATGAAGCGCCAAAGCTCGTCAATGGAGAAGTTTTTGGTTTTTGCACGTACAGGATTTTGGGGTTTAAGGGGTTTATCCATACTCCATAGTCCATAACATTAATATCAATATTTAAAAAATATGCTAACTATAGAGGAAAGATGAAGAAGGACAATATTACACTACACAATGTACACATAACGAGTGGGAGTCGCTTCAAAAATAGAAGTGCAAAATATAAACCCACAATAGTTTCCATAAATTAGACCAATCTTTTAAATCTTTCCAAATGTCTTCATTTAATTCGTTCGCGGATCAGCCATAAGCAAAATAGACTAAATATATTGTCAACTCTTTAAATAAAAATTTGAATTTTAAAATTAGCAGGTTGAGTTTGTGAATTTTTTAAAAAATTAATTTAAATTTTTTAAAATAATTTAAAATTTAAAATAAAAATTATAAATTAAAAAAATTATACATTTAATGCATTCTTAATTCATAATAACAATTCAAGAATAAATAATCAATAATAAAAATTAGCTCACTTTGTAATCATTAGTTTAGAAATAAAAGTATTAATTTAAAAATAATTTATTTAAATTAAGTTGATTTGAAAAATAAAATATTAAACTTGGGAGTAAATATAGAATTGGTTAGCCCTATCTAAAATGATGCTAAAAGCCTTAGTTTCAAGTGCCAAAACTCCAAAATTGTATTTATATAATAATTTAATCACTCATTATTAAAAAAAAAAAAGTTAAGAAGTGTAACATTTAAACTTAATTTTGGATGCTTAATTGGTGCTTTGTTGCTTGAATGGTAAGAGTATAACGGATAAAATACCGGATTACGTTAAATTTACAAACAATTTACCGTTTTACTGTAGTTGCGAAACATATTACCGGAATACGCAGGGCGTCATTCCAAATGGTGTTCAGGGGGCTGGGAGGCACCATTCAAAGTGGCGTCCTCCCGCCCAAGGCACCCTTGGAGGCGCAATTTGAAGTGGCGCCCCCACCATGGAGGCGCCTTTCAAAGTGGTGCCCACCAGGGGCGCCATTTTTGAAATTTGAATGGGAGGCGCCTAATGAAATGGCGCCTCCCCACCCCTTTAAATTGCCCTCCCTCCCCCTCCCTCCGCACTCCATCTCAGAAACCCTCCCAAGCCGCTGCTCTGCTATTCTTCTCTTCTTTCTTCGTAAATCTTGCAGCCACTCTCTGCAATTCCTCTCATTCTCAGTAGTTTATATTTTTCATTCAGCAATCATCAACTGTTCTTTCGTTTGTGCATTTTATTCGGAGGCATTTTCTTCCTTGGAGCAGATCTGATCTTCTTTCAAGTTTTTCTTGGTTAGTATTTTTATAATTTCTGTATTTATATTAAATTTTTTTAAATTAATTATTATGATTTATGATATGAAATGATGATCTAGGATTTAGAAAAAATTTATACAAATTTATATAATATGTGATAATTTATAATTTTTAGTGGTTAATATTTTGATAATTTTTATATTTATATTATAATATTTATTTTATGTTGATTATTATAATTTATGGTGTGAAATGATAATCTAGGATTTAGAAAAGATCTGTACAAATTTATGTGATATGTGATAGTTTATAATTTTTACTGGTTAGTATTTTTATAATTTCTGTATGTATATTATGCATTTCATATTGATTATTTTGATTTATGATCGGAAATGATAATCTAGGATTTAAAAAAAATTTATATAAATTTATGTGATCTGTGATAATTTATATTTTTTACTGAATAGTATTTGTATATTTTTTATATTTATATTATAATTTTTATTTTATGTTCATTATTATGATTTATAATGTGAAATGATGATCTAGGATTTAGGAAAAATTGAAGCTTTAAAATATTTTATTTTTTAGAAAAATTAACATGTTGTTAACAATATTTTATTACAATCATTAATTATATTTTTTAATTTATTACAATATTTGAAGTAGCTTTAATATACATTTTATTAACAAAAATAATTAATTTCATATTATATTTTATAGAAAAAAAGTTGGTGATTAAATTAAATATTATTTATATAATTTTTTTTAAATTCTTGTTGATGATAATTTTTAAATATTATATTTTAAATTTAAAATACATCAAATAAGAGTTCTCAAAGGGTTTACAGTTCGTACATAATTTATTCTTCATTTCATGTACGTTGCTGAATTTTTTCGTCTTTATTTCTTCAATCATTCTATTAAAAGTTGAAACGCAATATATTGAATAATATTAATATAATATAATTTCATATTTTTGACATAAAATTATTTTTAATGATCAAATATCTTTTTTTTTAAATTCATGTTATGAAAAACGCTAGTTGAAATAACTATCTATATATTATAGTTTTAATAAAAGTTGTTAAGAATAAGAATTAATTATCTTTTAAAATTTATTAATATTTTCTTGATATAAAAGTTCAAACACTATATTTTAAATTGAATATAAATTAGTAAAATTTTATGTATATTATTATTTTTATTCGTTTAATATATTATTTTACAAAATATATTTAATTTAGCATGATTTTTGCATAATTTTTTTAATACAATAATATCTAATAACTTTTACTTAGAAATTAAAGTTATTAAATTATCTAACATATTTTTCTTTCATGCAGAGGCTTTTTTCTGTTTGCTTCTCCGAATACTTACCGGTTAGTATTTTTATAAATTTTATACTTATATTATAATTTTTATTAGTCATGATGAAAATATTTTGTATATTAGTAGAGGAATTTGTTTAGAATGTTATGATATAAATAATCAAAAAAATTTTATTTTATATTGATTGTTATGATTTATGATGTGAAATTATGATTTAAGATGTGAAGTTATGATTTATAAAAATTTTATAGAAATTTATATGTACTGTGATAGGTTGTGTTATTAAAAGAACAACAAACGAGATAAAGAAAGGTATCCTAATATAGGTCTTAGGACTTAGGTGAAAGTTATATTTGAAGGATTTTTTCATGTAAAATCTTAATATAGTATAAGAGAGGTACTAAAAAAAATTCTAAGATATGTGAATGTAACCAAGAACCTTAAAAAAATAGGATATTGTTATTAAAAATTTGAACTTTTTTGTGTTTAAATAGTAGATATAATAAATGCACGAAAAATAAACGTACTTGAAAAAATTTTAGGTTACATAGGTTTATCCAGGAAGCATTAAAATATTTATGGAGGTATTGCAAAATAAGTATTAGACGAAGTCAGTGAATATAAAAAAGAATTCATGGTTGTATTATATTAAAAAATTCAAATAATAATGTGTACATAATTTTAGTTGCTATTTGGTAGTAGGTGTGAACGGAGAAAAAAGCCGTAAATATAAAAAATATAAGCATATTAAAAACGTTAACTTAGTTCATTAGTATAATTTAGGCAAAATAACCAAGATAAGTGATAATTGAAAGAGCTAAACTAAACCATAAATAAGATTATATAGCCAAATATTATATTAGTTTTGGAAAAGAAATAACATTTGCTTAGCCGAAAAAATAATCCTATTATTATGTAGTATTGATAGAATATCTTGCAAAATAGTAATACATTCCATTCATTTTTAATTATAGTAGTAAATATTAGTGCACTCGTTTATGAGAACAAAATTTGTATATGAGACTATCTATCAACTGTGGGGGTGCAGTGAGTATTTTGTAGCTAAAAGTAAGAAGATGAGGAAAAGTTTAATTACTTTTATATATTCAAATGGTACAATTATTGAGGGATCAATAGGGGTAATGTACGATGGACCTCCCCCAAAGGCATTGAAGTTAAGAAGATGCAGCATTATGGATGTTTTGCGGGAGAGAATTCATGCCCAACTGAAGCTTCACGAAGATCAAGCTGTGGGGAAAATTGTTTATAGGTTTCCACAGCATCAAACAGAGGCTCAATACATGGCATACGAATTGGACGACGATGAAGACTTGGCATGTGCCATAGCAAGCTACGAACAACATCCGACGATGACAGCAATAGAGTTGTACGCGGAGGTGATCACATCTGAACTGCACGCAGCCAACCTGGGTTCACAAGAAAGAGTTCCAACAATTAGATCACCTATGGTTCCAACGGCTAATGTCAGCACTAGTTGTTCGATAGTGCGGGAAGGGCTTCCGTACACTGGTGGAATCGAGTTCCACATTTCTGATAGTTATACTCCTGCATTGGACTCATCAGTTGCCAGCGTTTCCCTGCGAAATATATCACATACCATGATGGGTTCAACAAGTGTCTTACTGGCCGTAGAGGAAGAATCCGCTGGTCCTATATTGATGGATGCTCAGCTTGAGTCTGGTTTTGAGGATGATGAGGTGTCTTGCATTAGCGATGATGATCGTGACAATGATGACGAGGAACGTGCCACTGCACATGGAGACAGTGTTGCAACGCGGCAGGTGAGGAGTGACAATGCTGCATAGACATCATGTGGTGTCCCTCAAGCTACTGTCTTCTCTTACATTGATTGGGATGCCATGCAGAATCCTAATGAATTTTCGGAAATAATGAAACCAAGCTATGATTACGACATGGAGGACTTACAGGTTGGGCAAGAGTTCGATTGCAAGGAGGCTTTAATTGTTGCAACCAAGCATTACCACATCAGAAGGCACCACAGTTATTACGTGGAGGAGTCGGATACCAAAAGATTAAGCGTGAAGTGTGAAAATTATAGGGACCAATACAATTTCCACCTCAGAGCGACCAAACTGAAGAATTGTAACACTTGGACAATAACTAGATTTTCAGGGCCTCACACATGTGTCAATGCCAGTTTGACACAGGATCACATGTCTCTGGACTCCGAGTATATCAGTTCCTTGATACTCGAGATGATTAAAGTTAAGCAAGATGTTCCAATCTCGCTTATACAAGAGAGAGTGGAAGGCATGTACAGGTATAAGATTTCGTACAGAAAAGCATGGAAGGCGAAACAAAAGGCAATTATCAAGGTGTACGGTGATTGGGATAAATCGTACGAAGTGCTTCCTAAATGGTTGGATATTTTAGGCTACTATGACCAGGCGCTGTTCAAGTTGGAGTCACACGAATTCGTCACAGCTGACAACCGTGTTGATCCGCAGAAACATATTTTCAACTGAGTTTTCTGGGCTTTCAAGCCATGCATTGCCGTATTTTCCTACTGCAAGCAATTCATACAAGTTGATCGAACGCATCTGTATGGCAAGTTCAGGGGCGTGCTATTAATTGTTGCGACCCAGGACGGTAACAAATGCCCCGTTCCTCTTGCCTTTGCCATTGTTGACAGGGAGAACTATGAAAAATGGAGTTGGTTTTTGGTATTATTGCGGGTAAATGTTACGAACAAGCAAGGAATATGTTTGATATCAAACCGGCACTGAGTTATAAAAGATGCTGTAGCCACCGAAGGTCTGGGATGGCAGCCTCCTAATGCTTTTCACCGGTACTGTATCAGACATATTGCCAGCAACGTTCGCAAGAAGTGCAGGGATGACAATGGGAGGAAAGCTGTCCTTAAGATTAGGTATGCGTTATAGCATAATTTTCTTGTTGAACCTTTCATCTATAAATTTGTGTATCTGGTAGTTCAACCTGGTTAACCTATTTGTCTCCTTCTGTTCAGCGTATGAGCCCAGTTGGGAAAAGGCCATGGAGAGATTGGAGAACCTCAGCAAAGTTAACGAGGAAATCCACAAGAAGTTGACGGCTATTCTGATGGAGAAGTGGACGCTGGCTTATGATGAAGGCAGAAGATATGGTCATATGACGACCAACATTGTAGAGTGCATCAATGGCCTGTTCAAAGGATTAAGGAAGCTACCAATCACAGGCCTTGTTCAACAAACATACTACATGTGTCAAGTACTTTGTGGAAATGGCAAAAGAAGCACATGCTGAACTACAACAAGGTCACATATACGCAAGCAGATTCAGACAAGAGCTTGCGACTATCCAGTCACGTGCTTCTTCTTACCACGTTCGTGCTTATAATACACAAGGGACTAGGTTTGAGGTGGTGGAGGGCCCTGATATGGCAAGGGGGTCATGTGGAAAGGTCGTCCAAGTATTATTAGATAAAGGGCAATGTGAATGTGGACAATTCTAGGCATATAGGTATCCTTGCGCTCATATTATTGTTGCTTGTGCCTCAATCAACATATCGTGGGAACCATATGTCGATGCTGTGTACAGGCTTGACACACTACTCAATTGTTACAAATCTGAGTGGTGGCCTATCGGGGAGTGGTCGCAATGGAATAACCTACCACCATTTCCTGTCCTGGTTCCAAATTATGGAAGATTACGTCCAAGGGGACGACTAAAGTCGACCCGAATCAGAAATGAGATGGATTGGCCTCAAAAGAGCGGTGTAAAGCAAAAATGCGATCATTGTAAGATGGAAGGACATAATCGTAGACGCTGTCCACTGCTACATGGGGAGGAAGGCCCTTCTTCACCTTGATTTTTATTATTTTCTTTCGCATTTATGTTACAAAGTATGTTAACTAATATCATAAGTGTAACGGTCGCACACTGTATTTTTTTTTTATGATTGTAAAATTGCACGTCAACATGTATATATATGTTACCCCATTACTAGTAATGTGAACCGACCATTACTTAATCGTCCAAGTGTATACGAATTGGTTAAAATACCTTTATATGTACTATTTTATAAACTTTTTCCTGCTTTATCGCGGTTTCGAAAGTATTTACTAAAGTACGCAAGGCGCCACATGTGTGTTGAAGGCATCTTTCAACATGGTGCCTTTGCTGCACCTAGCCTGTCGGGGGGAAAGGGGCTGGGAGGCGCCATTTCACTTGGCGCCCATTTTATTTCGCATTTCATAATATTCAATATTTAATTAATTATAATTTATGACATTATTTACATATATTATAATTTAAATTTAAGATATATTATTTGCATTTAATTTGTATAAGTCTGTTAGGTTAGTGTGTGTTTAAATTTCATTCTAATGCAATGATTATCGTGGCAGATGGCATCCACATCCTGACGCGTTGATCCAGGACCACGGGATCCTTCACTGCTGATGGCTCAGGCCTCACACATATCCCAGTCCATTTGGCAGGCCATGTATGGATATAGTTAGATCTTAATTAATGCGAGTATAAATCGTTTACGAATTGTAAGACGTGATAATTGGTTAATTTTTTTCTTCTGCAGCCTAACCGTGTGCTCAGGATTCAACGAGCTCATCACTACCATCACCAGCAGCCGCCAGAGTTGATTGTCCCCTTTTTACGAGAGGCTGGCTTTTACGGCTTGCCGATGTGCGAGTTTGTGCTGATCGACCATCAGCTGATCAGTGCTTTTGTAGAGAGGTGGAAGCCGAAGACACGCACCTTTCACATGCCGCAGGAAGAGACGACTATTACCCTGCAGGATGTTGCTTTTCAGCTCGGCTTACCCATTGACGGTCGAGTAGTGACGGGGCCCACTGTGTGGGGATGGGCAGGCCTGATAGAGGAGTATTTGGGACTCCAGTTACCGGTGGATGAGAATGTCATCAGAGGGGACAACTGAGGATGAGTTGATTGGAGAGACATTTCACTCATCTTCCAGATGATGCGGATGAGGTGACAGTGCAGAGATTCGCCCGGGCTTACATTTTACGTCTCATTGGTGGGACGTTATTTCCAGACCATTCCGGCACATATGTCCACCTCATGCACTTACCCTTGATTGGACACTTACATGAGGCTGGGACGTACAGTTGGGGATCTGCCTGCCTGGCCTATCTGTACAGAGAGCTCTACAAGGCCACCGCGCCAGATTACAGGGAGATAGGAGGGTGTTGCCTACTATTGCAGCTCTAGGCATGGGATAGATTTCCCACTATCGCCCCCGCGATAGCTGCTTTAGACATACCAGAGGGGGATGTAAGGATTGGCCCCTTAGCACGCAGGTTAGAAAATTTATCAACTCTCACTTATAATTAAGTTTACTAGGAAATTATTTAACTTTGTTATTGTACTTCGTAGGTGGCACTATCAGAAGATGTTCCAGGATAGTCCGGCACACAGCCTACCCCATTACAGATACGTGCTGGACCGTCTTCGACTTGACCAGGTATGTAGGGGATAATGGATGTCTTTATTTTAGGGTTTTGTCCATTCCATTATCATATTTAAGTGACAACCTAAATTTGCAACTTCAGATCGCCTGGATCCCGTACACTGAGGAGGTCACCGCATCACTGCCTCAGTACTGCTTTGCCGAAAGTGACACATGGACAGCAGTGGTGCCGTTCATTCACTTTCAGATTGTCGAGTGGCACCAGCCTGATTAGGGTTTTGCGGCAGTTTGGACTACGCCAGGCTATTCCAGAGCCACCGAAGCAGGTGGCGGAGGTCCATTGCCTTCACTTGTCCGGTCGGTATGATGAGGAGTGGCACATTCGCCATCAGCCTGTATATTGCACTCTGGGATATTTGGCGAGACTTGTGCGTTAGCGCCGAGCCGACGACATACCTAGTTCTGGGACCACGATCCGATTACATAACATGGTACAGACAGGTTACCAGGCGATGTATTACACTCATTGGGGGAGCGCTAGACCTTGTGGTAATATTGCTACCTAGTTTTCTGTATCTGATTTTCTTTAAATGCATTAATATTATAACTAACTTTAATGTCAAAAATTTACACAGGTAGATGAGGTTTCCACACTACAGGACTTCACTACCCCTAAGGGCCAGGCTGTGTTCTCCTTTGATGCGCTTAGATCAGCGACGGAGTCCATCCTTCATGCGATTCAGCAGGTTGATCATGTGATTATTGACTCACATATGGAGCCAACTCCTCAGGCCCATCATATCCTAGACCCTGCGGAGGGTGACCATGATCAGCCTCGCTCTCGCCGACGACGTCGCACTGCTCCACGACATACGTCGTAGGCTGATGTTCCGTCCGCTTCGACAGTGCAGCAGCTTCCACCTTCGACTGCCCAAGAGACTATGACGATGATGCCTGATGTTACTGCCCCATCTCATGAGTACCCTACTACACCTGATGATCATTCATCCTCCACCATGTTCCCGGTTGCACTATATGGGCCGTCGTCATCCCAAATGTACCAATTTCCTCCTGGTGTTTCATCCTCATTCCATGCATTTCCACACGTACCAGGAGTTTCATCTACATTCTATGCCTTTCCTTCCGATGCTGCTGCTCCATCGCAGCCATATCGTCCTGCATTTGATTGGCATACTCAGGATCAGGGATTAGCACATGGTGGCATGATAACAGATGACTCAGAGCTTGTAGATAGAGGTAGAGGTGGAGGCAGAGCGGGAGCCAGGGGTGGAGGCAGAGCAGGAGCCAGAGGTACAGGCAGAGCGGGAGCTAGAGGTAGAGGAGACACAGACACCGGGGATTTGACTCCCGAGCCTGCGCAGAGGGTTAGTAGATACGGCCGCTACATTACCGATCCTGAATGTGGGACTGGACATCACTTACATAGACATTAGCTTTCTTTTCTATGTTTATTGTATATTTATGTACATTTATCTTACTACTTTATTACCAGACATCAACATTTAGGATGATTTTACTACTTTATTGCCAAACATCAACATTTAGGATGATTTTAATTACTACGACATTTTTAATTGCTTGCGTAGGAACAATTACAAATAATAATATATTTCAAAATCATTGCAATATTTAGTTTTTTTAAAAAAATGATGACAAGGACATCTCCTAAATATAATAACTAACATTATTAATTATCATACTTTCACAACTGTTATAATTATCTACTCTTTTTTTATTTATCGTGTGAAAATAAATAAATAATATTAATTATCATACTTTCACAAAAATTCAAGTCTCTTGGGTGCACAGTCGACACGGTTACCAGCTAATTAACTTAAAAATGAGGAGCGAGGGTGCCGTAGGCCAAAGGTGCCATATCGCCTGTCGTCCCTTCCCTTCAGCGCGAACGACGCCATTTTGTCTAGCGTACCTCTACACGTCATTTGGCATCTCTCCATCGCTATGCGTATCTTCTGTGCTTATTTTGATAAAATGTTTCGAAGGAACGAGAAAACAAATAATAGTTTCTTAAAAAACAGTTAATCGGTACTTTTCCCTCTCATTGCCAAAATATTTTATCATTGTGACGAAATAAAAAATAACTAATTCATGTTACAATTTTGAATTCATTACAAAATGAAAAAATCATTGAAACGAAATAATCACATTTTTTAAATTTTTCAGCTATCTTCAACGACGTCAGTTCGCATTTACTCTGTTACAAAATAAAAAATATTTTATTCAGATAAATACAAAGTGACAAGAATATTATTGGAATAAATACAAAATAAGAAAAATATATTTATATCGTTATATTTCTTTTCATTTTTAACAATCTTCAACTTCGTATATAAAGAATATTATTGAATAATTCAATAAATTTACTTATGTGTAATAACATATTAAATAATTACTTGTAATAATATAATTCCAAACGTTAGAACTTTATAATTTTAAAAATTGATAAATATTAAGTGTCATTGGATCAAATTTTGAGAGACATTAATATAAATTATGTAATTATTCTTTATTGATCCTATATTTTTTAAATAATATTTAATTATTTACAAAATATTTATTATTTTTATTCATTATATTATTATCATTAACTACTTTTTTTTAAATTTCTATAATAAATTTATGTATTAAATATCAAAGTGGAGTTAATATATTTTTATATGACATCAAATATAATTATAAAATAAGTAATTTATTTTCAAAAATTTATTTTGAGTTACAATCCTATATTATTTATTTTTACAATTTTTATTTTTAAATGATATCAAAATTAATTATTTTTAAAAGGAAAATTTGCAAAAAATGGACCGAGGACGCCACCTTGAATGGCGCCCTCAAAGGGCCCCAAAGGCGCCATCCTGGATGGCGCCCCGCCCACATGGCGCCAATCCAAATGGCGCCTCCCGCCTCCGTGCGTAATTTGGTAATAAGTTTCGAAAAGATGGTAAAACGGAAGTAAGTTTCGTAAAAAATGTTAAATTGGTATTTTATCCAAGTATAACTGTAACATCAAAACCCAAAATTTTGTTTGAATGGCGAAAATAGAAAATCGTTACTTACGAATTTCGAAAAAACACGGAGATATTTTATGGTCAAAGGTGAATTTTGACTAAGTTTGATAGATTTAAATATGAATGACAAGATTTAAAAATCAGTTCAAGTATAGTGTCTTTTTATCTTTTAAATGCAGTCTTTGTTTATTTTAAAACTATATTTAAAAATGCATTCTTTTTAATAAATCAGACTTATCATTAATTTACAAAAAAATTAAAGCCAACATACTTGTGATTGACTCCGATGACACATAAGCCTTTAAATCAAAATTTCATTTAACTTTCAACAAAATAAGCATGTGCTTGGCACATACGCGTTAATCTCCCTTGGCCAAAAAACGCTTTTGTCGTAACATTTGTTATTACTCTACCATTTAATAAAAGATTAATTGTCGCAATTTTTACTTTCAGGGTATATTAGCCGGTCAATAGTATTGAAAAAATTATTCCGAATATACATCACCCTTCAATTTACATCACACACAACTTACTATTTACAAATATATTTACATCACACACAGTTTACTATTACATCAACAACCTACAAAAGCGAATACTATAATGCTCCTAAAATTTTAAAATTTAAAGTGATATAATAATTTTAAAAATTATTAAATTAAAATTATTTAATCACATCTGTTAAAAAATAAATAATTTTAATTTAATGATTTTTACACTTGTCATATTTCCAAACCCTTGAAGTATCATAACAAATACCACTAAAGTCTTGTTTATTTCAGAATCAATTCGGCTCCTATTGGTGGGGAGAACTAGTGTTTTTCTTGTTTTTAACGTGTGCATATCCTTAAAAAGACGATAAAATTAATGTTAGCCTTCATGTTTAAATGGGGTAAATACATATGTCGCAGTAAGAACATTTAAGAATTTATCGTTGCATAATACCCACAATCATTTTTCAACCTGGGCATATATTTTCACAATGTTGACAAACAGAAAATAGAGGAAAAGTAGTGTCAACCATCCATCCCAACATCACCTTCTCTATTCTACTGGTTCTGTGCAGGGATGGTCAGTAGATTCCCTTCCGCATGCACCTTCTCTTCGGCCATATATTTACCAAATTATTCACTGATTGATGACTTATGCATCTTACTCGTTTGCCATATAATTTCTCATTGACACAGCTCAAATATTCTGCAGAGAACTTGAAGTAGACACAATTGAGGCCACCCATTTGAATTTATAAATTTTATACAGAAATGTTTGACATCATTCCCCAAACCATAAACAAAAAGGGGAGGAAATTGGGAAAACAAGAAGAAATGATGATACACAAAGGGTTCCCACACTACTAAATTTACCAGCCACAATGCAATTACACAACTTTGCAATAAAGGAGACAGAAAATAGAAGAAAAACAATTGATATTAACACATGGAAGCAAAACTAGAGAGCTAATGATGGTACAAGTGTTATAGCTCAGAGAGAATGGCAGGTATGTAATGTGATAACTCTGCTGTCAGAGACTGAAATCCGTTAACAAGCTGTGTATGGAAATCCTGGTCTTCCTCCCCAATCAACCGGAAATGTACCCGGATGGCACGTTTGCAGACAGCCATGAATTCAAGAAGAGCAGCAATAAGTTGCTGCAGTTCCTGCGATCGCAACCTTGTTGCAGGTTCACCAGACAAGAAGGCTGTGCAGACGCTCAGGACCCCACTATTCACCTGCACATATGCAGCCAGCTGTAAGACATGACAAACCATGGCAGAAATGAAGCGTCATTGCTAGAAAGGTTGAGACATGCAAAAATGGGTAATAATTAGCAAAATGCAGCATAACAAGAAATAAATGATATTACATACTTGCACTGCAACACTGCCTTGAAGGATTCTCTGTAGACTCTGGAGACGAGGGAGTTGATCACCTTCAGAACTCCGAGGTTCTTCAAGCTCATTTCTCAACGCTGCAGTCCTTGTCTCAATCATTCCAATTGCATTCTCTACTGGGGAGAACTCTAGGGATTCAGATTTGGTTACCAGCAACCTATTTACTAAAGCAGGAAATGAACCCTCAGTCTGAAGAACTGTGCGTCTCTTCCATTGGTCTTCCAATCCACCTTGATTCTTGCCATTTTTTGTGAATGGGGTATCAAACAAGAATCGGTCAAATACTCGTGCACGAACACTTCCTGTAGATAGAGAGAAAATTCTCTCCCTTCTACTCCCCAAATCCTCATCTTCCATGACTGGATCAACTGCAGTAATCTGCAGATAGCAGACTCCAGGCTGTAACTCCTCCGCCTTCACTTGTCTAGAATCAGGAATAATATGCAGTGTGTGATTACCATCCATTCTAGACTCATAGATGTGACTTAGTTTTTCCATGATGTCACCGAGACGTACATCACGAGGCTCACGGTATACATACTCCTCCTTGTCAAGTTTCCCAAATCTATCACCATAAAAGCCAACTCTGTAGTATGTAGCATCAATGAAAGGAATTGGGCTAGACTCCTGTTCAAGAATTGACTCATAGATACCGGTGAGCAATGTGTGACATTTGGCCAGCTGTCCATAAGCCCTCCTGCTTTTGTAAACTGGGATTACAAGTTCCAAAATGCTTGCGCAGAAATGGTACAGCTCAGCTTGTGAGAAAAGCTTATTAGCAAGCTGCAAGTACTTCACGGCAGAGTCAACAGTCAGTTTTGAAGCACCATATCCCTCTACTTCTGCAGCAGATGCTTCCGAGGTGATCTCACTGCTGACCATAGGACAAATTTTACGCAGAGCAGCTACATGGTCTTTGCTCCAAACACCATCATTTCGGGCAACAAGGGCCTGCATGAAGTTCAATAAGCTAACAACCATAAAATCCACCACTTTCTAAATCATAGATAACTTAGAGCATTCACCACACACACACACACACACACACACACACACACACGAGAGAGAGAGAGAGAGAGAGAGAGAAGGAGGGAGTGGGTAGTGGGGAGTGGTGAAGAAAATATCAAATAAGAAGCAAATAATAGAAAATATGTTCATTGTATCAGGTAGGCACAATTAAAGAGTAATTCTTACATGTTAAAATAAGGGACATGCACAAAATAAACCATGGCTTTACCTGCATTACAACACCAGCGACAGCCACAGCACACTGAGCAGCTTCAGCCCAGGACTGCATTTCTTGATGTGCATCACATAGATGCAGTAACCACATTATGTGAAGATCAGGGACAGGGGCAAAAGCCATGGCCAGCTTATAAAAGCCTTCAGCAGCAGCATATCTGTCCATATTCATCACAGGGCCCTGAAAGATGTCACTAAGAATATCAAATGACAGCAATTTCAATAGGTGAAGTCCTCAGGAAGCAAGCAATAAACATATTAGCATCCGGATTGGACAGGACTGTGCCACAGGGATAAAAGAACAATCTTAGAAGTCTCAATATGTCATTGGTTACACTACATTTGGCTGCATCATACAACTAAGTCAAAAGTCTCAATTACACAGACATCTACCTGGTCAAATGATTTTCAAACAAACAAAAAGGTGAAAATGTTTGAATAATACAAAGTTAGAACCCCCCCCCCCCAAAAAAAAAAAAGAGAAATCGTCACTCCATGCTTGCCAGTCTACTGAGAACTAATGGAAAAATGGGTCACTTAGCTCTTCCCCTGCCCCCATTAATGCACCATGTTATTGACAGGGAGCATGTCATTGCAATCTCCATTCTCCAATACCTCATCAGAGCTACTGTATCACTATAACTTGAAGTGATGAGAATGAGAGTACGCTAACAATTTTACTGACAATTGACACCATCTTCCCAACGTTATTTCCTCGCTCTAACATCAGTGGTATTCTCCACAATACATCATAGGCATCAGAGTGACCCACATATGAGGTAGGTTTCTATACTCTAGTGTTCTGAATTATTGACCTAATAAAATTAAAAACTAAATCTAGTCCATCTTAAGCTAGTCTAAATAGGTTGCATTAGCCATATAATCGACTGAAAGAAGCCAAAGAAGTTGCTTGAGTAGTCCGCACTCACCAATAGGGCATGCTCTAAGCTGGCATCTAGGGCCAAAAGAAGACCGTCAGAGAGATATTTCACATCTGACCAGGACCACCTGTTTTCTGCTGGTTTTTCTGGTACGGCTACAAGAGCACTCTCAGGTAGTCCACACTCCTTCAACAGGAAAGCACTTTTGGTTTCATCTGCCATTTCATCCAGAGATTTTCTTAGGCGCCGTGCTTCACCACTCTCTTCTAGGCTTCCATCAGACCTCATCTGAGTCACTTGCACATCAGACATTAGCTCTGATAAAGTGATAATCAACATTACCCTCAACCTTGCTGTTTGCATGAAGTGATGAAATGAACTCTGCACAAAAGAGATTGCAAAACAGGCATTATTAGAATATAACATGAGAGTAAGGCACGATCCAACGAAATCAGAAAACATACCCTCACAAGTATCTGAAGCCCAACGACAGCCCTTTTCCTTATGTTTTCATTTCGGAAAACTGCAAGCCGGAGAAGATGGAAGGTGACTTGCTTCAAGAAACGGTCATTTTCCCTTGCCATCAGAGTAGCTCCATGTAAATTAAACACACTATCGAAGACAGGGAAGAATGCTTTCCAAAATGCCAATGGCTGATTTCGAGATAAAAAGCTGATGAATATGGCTGTAATACAATCAAGTTTTCCATAGTCAGTGGCAATGCTATGGGATGCTGCCATCATGGAGAAAATCTCAGTCACTTCCAAAACCTGAAGGCTGACAGAAGCACTCAGATTTTCCTCCCAAAGTTCCTGCAGTGTACAGAGCCCCAAAACAAATACGGATATATAAGCTACCAACACAAGTAGGACAGATCATATTCAAAACATAATGAATATATAATCCCAAAATGACCAGTACAAAAATCTAATGGATCTATAGCAGTTGAGGATGAGTTGTACATAACAAGATAAGAACTTATAGTCCATGATTACAGAACAACAATTAAAGCCATATGTGATATACTACTACAAGAATTTTAGATCAACTAGTGGAAAATGTCACATCCTTTACTTTGTCTGACGAGAAAACCCCACGATAAGTAATAAAGATCTCCCCGCCAAAAGAAGGAAAAAAAAGTACCAGTTTTTGCCTCAAAAGTGGATGCAAAGATTCTCTAAGTGCTTGAGAAGAAGCTCCAATCCTAGAAGATTGTGCCTGAGCTAGTGCTTCTCTCAAGGAATATGGCTGGCTAGGAGAGCTTAACTGAGAATTAACTCTCTGCCACAAATGTCCATTATCAGGTGTTCCCTGAGGCTGCAAACAAGATTCAAGGCGTTCACAAAATATGAAGATGTGATGAGATACATTGGCATACTATATCAAGCCAAAGAAAGGCTGTAGATCAAACAATGAACATACAACAAACAACAGAGAATATTAGGCTGTAAATCAAACAATGAACATACAACAAACAACAGAGAATATTAAGGCTGTAAATCAAGCAATGAACATACAACAAACAACAGAGAATATTGCTAGACATAAATTATAGAAATTACTAGTGACCAAGCAGCAGTTGACTCACTCTCACTTCCTGCCTTGATGCCTCCGACAGATAGTTGTTTATTGCTGGAGAAAGTCTTTCAGAGTATTTAGGGGATGCAGGTGCCTCCCCCACAGCATTGCGTGAACTTGAACCCAGTAACATGCCATCAGCAGGTTTTTTGTGCTGCAAAGTAAATGATAAGTTTAATAGAACAATTATCACATTAACAAAAGGAAAAGTTTCAAACAAAAGAAAGCTTGGGGCCTAAGCAAATATGCCAAATTGCTCATGATTCCAACCATGTCAACAAAAATGGTATGAAGACAAACATAAATGTTCAATAACATTAGGATATACAAAACTTGACACCAATTAATTGCATGGTCAAGACAAATAACAAAGCACTACAGAAAGGTTAACCTCAAATAAAAGTAGGCATTCCTCCATGAGCCTGAAAAATAATCTGGTTCGTGCAATGCTTTGCTGCCATGTCTTGACAAGTGATGCATCATCAAGGTTGCGAACAATTTGCAAAGTTACAATTAACACTTCACGCTTTTCAACAGCACTCAGGTTGTAGAAGACAGGCATTTCATCTAATATCTGTATAGACCAAGAAATCACTTTAGAAAAATTGAAAGTCAAGGAATAATGCCCAAGGTGTAATGATAAAATGATCATATACACTATGGAATTACATCATTTGGCATGTTATATTGTAACACATTATATTTAGCTTTGTTTAATGGCTTGGCATCTCCATTGAGTGGTCCATCTAGTAAACAGAGGTGATTTAGTTATTCTTGGAAAACCTTTAATCTGATCCGTGAACATGAAATATAAGTCCCCAAAAGCACACATGGGATACCAAACAACTGTAATTCAAGTCTCCACAAAAGCAGCTCTAGTACTAATAGGAAGCATGCAAGCAGACTGACATTTGCTCTATTTTTATTAAGATGCAGGCATGACGATACCACCCCCCCCCCCAAAAAAAAAAAAGCAAAATGATCATGTCCCAATAGTACATCAGCAACGAATATTGTTTGTTTCTTCATGCTCCCATAGCTTATCAAGCATTCCATGCATGAATGTTTAGAAAGAGTACTCTTTTTTTTTTTATTTTGGATCTTTTGAAGAAGTTCAAATTAGAAGTGCAACGGAAAGTGGACAGAAACATATATAGATCCCAAGACCCAAATGACAGGCCTTCAACCACCAGTTGTGAAGGACCTGAAGTTACCATAGTATCAATACTAACAATTAACAGGAACACATGAATTGAGACAACCACTTCATTCACTCATTCAAATGCTTCCTTCATTGCCAAAGACACAAATCAAAAAGTCTAGTTTGAGTGTTTGACATTACCCAACAGCCACATGCTCTATTAAATTTCTAAATTTTGGTGAAGAAACTTTTGGTCTTATATTTACAACAGTTTTTAGCGGACAGTGACAAATGATTCATATCTTGACATCAGAACATAATTTCACTGACAAGTGTTAACATTCTAAGAAAATAGATAAGCTGAGAAAGAGAGAGCTTTTAAATTTATTAAAATAACATGTTTGAACTTCACCATTAGTCAAATTTTAAAAATAGCCATATAGTGTTGAAAACTAATCATATGAATAAGAAAAGAAGAAAAAAAAAATGGAATTCAGTCAACATAAAAGGATATACTGCCACAGTATTAGATTAGCATTAACTTATACCTGTCCAATAAGTGGAAGGTATAGCTGAGCAATATACAGCTTATCTTCAGGCTTTTGGTATCTAATATCGAACTCATGCTTACACAAGAGCACTACCAAGATTCTTGCAGCCTACAAATGGATAAAAAAAAAAGTTCAAGGTTAGGGTTCAGTAAGATTCAAAGCAAGCGTTAATCAAATTTGTGCCAATCAAATGAAAAGTACAGAAACCAAAACACAACTCTTTTGAGGAAAATAAGAGAGTTTACTTAAACTATTCTGACTAAACTCACCTTTGCCCGTAAAGATAAATCTTCATGATCCCAAGTAAGAAAGATTTCTTGTATTAAGACAGACGAAAGGTAGTTCCTATAACAAGATAACAACATTGGTTAGACATAATATTTTGTAGTTAGGATATGTTATGGGATTGTTTGTAGTGCACCCAGAGTTCAGGGAATCGGAATGTGTGCATTTCATAGGAACTCGATAAAAATAGAGCATTAGAGTTGAAGTCTTCTGTATTCAAGCTTCACCGTTCTATAACATTATTGTATTTGCTTTCCCAACTCTCCCTAGCCTCTTTATAGTTGTTCCACAAACTCACATCCTAGATATTTCTTAACAGTTAAATATACGAGTCACTGAACTGCCGTTTATAATTCACCCTGGTTCCCATTACTAAGCAACTTAAACCAAAATAATACCTATCTGATGGGTCTCTCCCAGGCATTTCCACAAAAAGATCATGATCACATATGATTTGCAGAAATGAAAGCTTGCACTCATGAAGAACTGATTGACATACTCCAGAGAATTTATCTAGATATAATGACACCTGCAACAGACAACAAACCTCTAATGATGTCATAAAGAATCACACTACAGCATAAATAAATTCTTAAAGAAAGAAACAACACTTCTCGACAAAACAAACCTAATACCTAAGCCACTATAAAAAAATAATAATAATAATTTGCCCCATTCTATCAAGAAATAAAGACATGATGCTATGTAACCCCTTTCTAACTTCTCATTACTATTTAACTCCCAAACTCCCACATAACAAGAAACAAATTCAGCTTTAATGTGTAGATCAAGTTGATGGAAATTGCTGCTGCCAACCTTCAACGGACATTACTTTGGTCAAGAAACTTCTATCATCTCCACATCCTAATTCATAATAAAATTGTCTTTTTTAACTTCACAGGCCAACAAAAAACAGTAACAGCAAAGCCACTTCTTGTTCTCTATTTTATTTCTTAACAACAAACAATCATAGATTTCTAATAAAAACTAAATTTTTTCTTAATTCTCCATATGTAAGTATTTGAAGCTGCCAAGGGAAGAAAAACTTGTCCACAGGTTTCGGGCAAAATTATATATTGTGATGATAAATAATTCTCATGTCGATGATCCACTTTATTATTATTCTATGCCCCACTCCCTTCAACAAGTTCAATAAAGAGCATAATGGCCCTATTATTCTCATGGAGAGAAGAGCCTATGATCAGCTAGCTTTATGTTCAGGAGGATTTCTAATCCTCCTCATCTATGTAATCCTGCTTTCCATCTTCCAATGCCATTTCTTTTTCCAATAAAACAAAGAAAAGAAGCAACTTAGCAGACATATCAAGAATAAAATAAATGACATACACAAACCAGGCTTAAGCATTAAATTAAACTAAATGACTTTCGTACAATTAAGCTAGCTTAACAGGCATTAAAAGTAGTGTGCACCAGACAAAAATATCAAGTCCTCTTTGTAAATTGTCAGAAACCAAAAGAATCCCATATTTTTATAATTAATAGGCAGAATCACAGCCATAACAACATAAATAATACTGTCCCACAGCAAAAGCATAAGCACACAAAAACTGAAGAGAAAACATACCAACTCAAAAACTTGGCGAGGCTCAATTATGGACAAAAGATCATAACAAAAGAAAGCCAGACTACTGTTCAAGCGCTTTGCCAAGCTTAATCCCTTCTTACAGCGCTCGTGCACCTCAGTTAGAAGGCAATCATACAACTGTATTATACATCTGAAAACCCCTTCTTTTAACTGCATTGGTGGGATATCTTCGCCTTTCAACAAAAACAGAGCAATGATTCAGTGATCCTTAAGCTAGATCCAAGACAACCAGAAAAGCAATGCTACATACAGAGTGATTTCAAAAAATCAAATTCTAAAATAAAATGACAAAATAATCTTGCAATGAACTGTACATAAAAATCACAATTTGAATGCCAAACTTAGATATTTCCTAGAAGCAATTATACAGTGTATGGGCAATTTTTCGATCTAACACCCTTCTTTAATGCAAACTGCAGAAATTTCAGCCGCAATATGAAATGATAAGCAAGGTAGATATGGATTTACTAAAGGCAGATTTCCACATTACACACTACCGCAAAAAAACAGTATATAATTTTTTTTCAAAATGCAGTAATTCACATTATTTATCTAGGGTGACTAGCCAGGTGGGCACAATAATTGGAATTCTCGGATTTACCTAATCCAATAATTGGTGCAACACATACACATAGAACTTCTAGGTTTATAGATGTTTAAAAGCAGAGGGTGCCAAAAGAGACAGAAATGAGCTTATGTAGTACATGGAGAAGACATATAATCTGATTCCAATTAAAAATATAATATCTATCATATCAAACGTTGAGTAGATTTTGGAATTTTATTCTATTTTTTTATGTAATGCAGCTCCTCAACTTCCACTTAAAGCTCCATTATAAAAGGTTTAATACAAAAAATAGGGTTAAATTTTTCTAGAAAAAATATATGATCCAGAAAAAAGATCAACAGCACTAGGAGTAACATTACTAGCATATGAAGGTACCTATTGGAAGACTATGATAGAAGAGGCGAGCCTTCTCCAATGCCATTGATTTCACAATTAGCTCCAAGAAAAACCAGGCCATTGCCAAAACATCATCATATACAGGTCCAACACGGTAACCTTTAGCCTGCAAATGAGCTCATTGTTTAAAAACTTAAGGGTGAGATAAGTAGATGTTTCAAAAACCATGCTATTGACAGGATTTCGCTAGCAACTTTGTGAAAGAGTGAAGGCTAAATCCAGTCTTCACATCAAATACAATGAAGCATCATAATCAGAATGGCAAGGGGTCAGATAATAAATACATTTTATGTGGTTAAGCCATGCCTACATCTTACAGGTATCAAACAGTGGCCTCATTTCTCAAGGTAAAGGAAATGTCAGAAGGCTGGATGATCATTGACAGATGTATTAGAAAAACCATAGAATGCTAGCCTATTATCAGAAGTATAGCATTGCTTCATGTTACAGTCATGGGTTCACAGAGCAAAATTTCGTATTGTGCACAGTTAGCAAGGTTAATTTGAGAAGCAGGGAACCTAAGCTTTTTCATTATTCTGTTACATTTAGTATGGATCTTGAACTCTCCCAAATTGAAACACTGGAAATTCATGCAGTACTGAAACTCCACCTTGTTACAAGAATTCTAAATTCAGTGATAATATATACCAAATTATTACTTTGTTTCTGTCTTAGAAATTCTCTACCTTTTTCCTTTTCCCCCCTTTTATTTTTGAAGTGGTCTTTCCATTTACCACAACATTATATAAAAATCTTAAAGGACAACAGTTCCATTAACACACTTGGGCTCAAGTCTAAGCGATCAGTTGACATGTTAAGTCATCGGTTCCGTCATAAAAAGTTTAAATACCAATGAAAATCTATATATGAATAGAAAAGAAGCAGGACCATTTTTTTATTTACATTTTTTGTCTTGCACTAATATTTATTTTTTGAGTCTCTTCAACAAATTGCTGCAAGGACGGACAGCCACAGTAGTAGACAGCAACATTTTTAGATACTTAACAATCTAATTCAAAATTTTTAAACATCATGATCATATATGTGCATGTGTGTCCAAGTTGCTGATTTCCCGTGCAATATGTAAAATGTTCAGGATGATTGATGGTGGTGATGATCATCAAAATGAACATTCAATACCTTACTTCGTGCCAAACTTCCCCAAACAGTAGACAATCCAGGATATACTGGTGGTTGGCGACCACCAAAGTCATCAAAAGCACAGTCAACATAATTGACAAGAAAGTGATTTCTCTCAGCATCATCAACAGACTCCTGCTGCACCCTACAGAATACGCTTTCCAATTTTATTATCAAATTAAAATTCAAAGGTAAAGTAAAATTTAAACAAAGATCCCACAACTCTACTTTAAGATGGACATGTATACAACCACCAAGCAAGAACCTAGTGGTTTAAACTTTAACCTTGCTCAAATTAACAAACTTCATATTTTCTTTTTGCTGGGAACAATTCTCATATTTGGGTTGAAAACACTGTCAGCTATCTAGAAATATCACTTGTGCCAAGGTGGTTTTAAGACACTACATACAGGTTTCCCCCATTCTTGTTACTTCTGTCCACCAAATAAGTAGGCACATAGATAACAACACCCCTCATACCCATTTTGCAAAATCAAGGAAGAATGTGAAGGATTGGAAGGCTCTTTACACTTATGTGAACTCAAATCAGTACCATAAGGTAAGAATATCAGACACAGGCCATGACACACAAATAATATATTCGCATCAATTCTTAATAAAAACTAATTAGCCAGGAAAAAAAAATTGTACAGAATCAGAGGATAGGGGGCTTTAAATTTCAAGCTCTTATGTAAGCCCCAAGGTGTGTTGTCAGGTAATAATATATGAACATATCTGTCTGCACACGTGGGCTACAAATATTAACTTATTTAAACCAGTTAAATGTAGATAGAGGACATACCTAGTAACAATATTAACCATGGCCCTGAACGCAGCAACCTAAAAGTAACAGTGAAAAGATGAAGTTAAATCAGAAAATCACTTACATGTTGGGTTGGGGGAGGGGCATCCAGAAACAGGATAAACCAATTCCAAAGGGAAGTGTACAGTTGATACAGCAGCAAGACAGTTTAACAAAAAAAAAAAAAAAAACACAAAAAGGCTAGCTTATGTGCAAACCTGAAGCGTTTCTCCACCGTTGCCTATAAGATGAAGCAGCATATTCAAAATAGGGTGAAGAAACTGAAGTAATGCTGTGGAGTCGACATTTTTTAAGCTATTAATAGCCTGCACACAAGAAATGTCTATGATTAGACAACTAGAGCTGCCAATAGTCAGCAATTGGTAACCATCTTTTGCATATATAATTACACACTAGCCTGTTAGTTTTCTAAGTTTACCTTGACTAAGATATAATTTGAAGAGGAGCAGACCGTGTGTCTTATTATTATTAAAAAAAGATATAAAGCAAGAATAGTACATCAGAAGAGGTCAAGCAATCCTTAAAAGAAAGAAAATTTTAAAGAGTCTAAAAACTACAGGAAAATAAAACCAAGAAAACCACCCAACCAAAATTCCAGAACAGATTCTCAATCCCTTTGCAAATGAGTTGAACTTATCCCTCAAAAAGAAACCATGAGCTTTAAGCCAACGCAAAATAACAAACATAATCTTGTTCCACACAAAGAAGACATGCTCAAATTGCTGTTTAAAATTTCTAGCATTATGTTTCAACCATATACACCATAAACCATGCGTATTGTCAACCACATTTGTGGCACTGGTTCAAATATTAATATTACCATCTTATTGAGTATCAATAAAACTTGTATTTTCACAATTAAAACCGATAATAAACAGTATGACCATGACCATCAAATAAGACGCATGTAAGATGCCACAAAACCATGATCATAGAAAATAAAGCCAGACAAAAACAATACCTCTAGAAGCTCAGAACCCCAAGGAGGGCTTGTTCGAAGAGTGTGCCGATCATATTCAAGAAAGAAATCCCTAATGCGTTCATTGATAGGATACAAAGATGAACATAGCCTTAAACGAAGTCTGAAGACACTTTTTCCATCTTCCAAATAATCCAACCTTTCCTATTAGAAAGCAAGCAATTAAAAGAAAAATGGCCTCATTTAGAAAGTACAACAAAAATATTCAGCTTCTTTCATTATACACACAAATGCATGGGGATAAATCCGTTGTATAACTTCCAATAAAAGTAAAGATCACCAAAAAAAAAAAAATTCACCATTGGGATTAAAATATATTATTTAGATTGTGCCCAAATTTTCATCAATCTAAAATTTTCTCCATCCCATGAAACATAAAACATACTTACCAGATATAAGAGAATATCAACAATTTGGTTACATGCTTTTTCTCATCCAAATATTCTTGGGTTTGGAGAAAGTTATATTCTAGACAAAATTATTGACTGGTGTAAGGGTCCCAAATCTTACAATACATGCATGCATGTATGTAACTGGGATAACAAATTCAGGGTAAAAGAAATGCATTAACCATGAAAGTACAAGAAAAGCAACCCCCGCAGCAAGAATTAGACAACAAATGCTGCATTAGCAAGCCAAAACATGAAGCAGCATATTGGAAATGGCAATAGTTTTTGAGTAAGCCAGAAGAAGCCAGAAAATATCTGAAGACACCAGTGACTGGTATGAAATGTTCATAAGTATATCTATGTGAATTATCAGTAAGCCACACAAGAAATATTCATAAAGAAAGCAGCATCTAACTTGTGACACCAACTGAACCAGCTAGGTTCAAACCTCCTAACAGAAGCCAGCAACAGAGGAGAACGAGAGAAGGGAGAAAAATATGTAGAACATAAAAAATTGCAACAAGAAAACTTTTATGCTCATATAATATACATACCCTTCCTCCATCCTGAAGATAATGAGGAACCAATTCTCTCATGATTGGGAGAGACATTTCTGATCGCAGCCTGCACAGATAATTTATTAGTTTTGCAATACAAATTTAAGAGCCACAACCTCAGGACATACACAATATATACGAATCAAACAAATTCCCAAATGCAAATTTAACTTTAAATGGATTATATGGGGTCATACTATAAAAATGGGCAATGGAGGGGCAGTGAGAGAAGTCATTAAGGATGATGCAACTTTTCTTTTCCAGACTACATGGTCCTTAGTTCCATCTAATTCTTATATGTGCAGGTCTTTTTTTAGGTTTTGGTCAAAAATGCTTCTGGTCAATTTTTATCTTTTTCTAAGTCTTTTTGAAAGATCAAAACTCCCTCTTAAGGTTAACGTCTTTGTTTGGGCTCCTGTTCTAGATAGGATCAAAACTAATGATATGCTTCAAGTGCACAGGCCTCACAAGGCACTATATATATATATATATATGATGTGTTTACAATCATTCGTATTTGTATTGGGATAAGGCTTGGGATTTGGGAACCAAATTATTCTCCTTATTTAATATCACTTGGGTGTGCCCCCAAATTTGGGTTGTTTTGTATCTATTAATTTCAATTGTGGGGGCAATAAGGATAAGAAAGCCCTTTGGGAGTGTGCTTGCTTTGCATTTATCTAACCCTTTTGGTTGGAAAGAAATGCTAGAATATTCAGAAATCAGACTCAGTCAAACATTTTTTATGGGATAGGGATCTTGTTTGTTGCTTCTCTTCGGATGAAAGCTAACAGTTTTATAAAAGGGTTGAGTGTGTCTGATTTGCAGAGAAATTGAGCAGCACTTCTGCATTAGCTTATGAGGGGTCTTTCTAGTCCCCTATTTACTCTTTCTTCTTTCTATAAAATTTTCCTTTTCTATCAAAAAATTTAAATAAAAAAAAAAATCAGACACACCCAAACTTATGAACCAAACATTCTAGTGACAAGAAATGAAACTGATTCCATTGCCAGAAAATTATTGATAGCACCTTTTTCTCTTCACAAATTATTGATTGAACAAGGGCTAAAGGCTGCACTGCCTTATTTGCATGCGTTCTTTCCTTCCAATTTTTATTTTTTCTTTTGATAAAATATGAAATTTTATCACTGAGGAAGGAGACACAAAAACAAAGACAGAGGACTACCTATACTCTTAGAAGTCATATGAAGAATCCAGAAACAAAATAGAACACAGAGTAAAAAAGCATAGGGAAAACAAACAAGCCAATCCCAATGCAATCAGATGGAGAAATCCTTGTCTGGTTTTCATTTTCCCAGTTGAAATTACTAGTTACTGCATTAGAGCATAACAAGATCAATGATTCAAATTAGGAGCAATCCATCTGCTAGGAGCATTAAAACATGTAACCTTTTTAATTTATCAGTAGTAAAACTTAAACCCCACATTTTAAGAATCCCTATGATTGCCCATCACAAGTCCTATTGCTCAGTAATCACAATTATTGCATTACACATTGCAACAGAGTAGGCCCATTTTGGTAATGCAAAGCAAGCAGCAGCCAAAGGGTAACAGATATTATTAAAACTAACCCATTTTGGTAATGCAAAGCAAACAGCAACCGAAGGGGAACGGATATTATTAAAACTAACTTTATACATAACAAAGGAAGAAAGGTTACATCAAAAGGAAGATACTTACTGAGCATGAGAAGATAATGGAAGTGCTGCATATCCAATTACCACCTAGAGGAAAAGGTTAGAGAGAACGAGCAATTTAACAGCTGATAAATAGCCCAAGACAATCTGACCATATATAACATGGATTAAGAACAAGAAGTTAAGCACAATACACAAACAGAACTTACAGGCTTTGGAGCTTCTGATTTTGTTTGCAAATCAACGTGATAGAAAGTAAATAAAAGGTGATGCACAGGCGTCCACACAGCTGGAAGGGAAAGTTTAATTTCATCGTGGTAGTTAGCAACCCTTGCCCCAACAGCAACTTGGGTGTGAGCCCACTTCTGCAGTGACAAGCCAGGATCCCTAGGATACACGGCCTTGCATCATACAAAATAAATAAATAAAGATAAAAGCTGGGAAAAATAGCAACATGACTGGACATAGAAATACTAATGAAAGCCATTACCTCCAACGGCTGTCTTCGTATATCACCATCATCCTCTCTAAGTTCAATCCGTATGAACAAATTCCTCTTCCTACCCAAACTTACGGTCAATGGATACAGATAAAGGCAGTGAAAAAGTTGTGAAAAGGGCTCGTTTCTTGTTGTAGTGCGAAAGTCAAAAGCATGGAACTATAGGTTAATCAAATAAGAGCAGATTAGCACATAGATGGCATATCCAAATGAAATTAACACAGAAGCCCAGTGAAAGAAAAACAAACTCAGCACAGTGATAATCATATCATGCACATGAAAGACTTGCAAATCCCACCAAGATTAACAAGGCAGAGAAGTGGCATTCAGGTATTATCAACTCTCAAAAACCTAGGCCCTGCCAAGGAATATATTAAGGGCCAATTTCTCCTACCATCAAACATGTCGTCCAGGGCAACTTACACAACAAGATGTCCATCAGTTATAAATGAACTACTAGTTGGATGTGTCCAATTTTTACATTATTGCACTACAACCCACAACCATATCCATGCAATTCCAGGCAACTTACAGAACGGTTTGTAAAAACAGAATCAGCAACTTCATTCTGAATAACCAATAAAAAATGCTATAACCAATATTATCACAGACTCACAATAAAGTTATTATAATGATCACATATCAATCCATCTCTACAAGTACCACTATATTCCTTGTATATAATCTCAAGTAAATTCAAGTTAGAATTATTGAAATGCACTTAAATCATGTTACTATGAAATTCCTGAGACAGCAGACTGACTGTAACAGAAGAAAGTAAATGATCTTAGTGGCAACTGAAATTAAACAATGAAATTGACCGACATATATACTTACATCATCAGCATTAAAATCTGGAACCCCATGTGGATTTGCTCCATTTCCAGAAGAATCTTTCCCATCATAGTAATTCCACTTGGATAAACTTCCCTGAGGATCATCACAACCATTACTAGCATACTTTCCAGATGATACATCTGCAATGCGGTCCCCTGGGTCGACAGAATCATTGGTTGCGCTACCACTTTCTGACACATTATCCAAATCAGCTTGACAAATTTGGTGCTTTTCAATTTCCAGTCGCAAAACACCTTTGACAGGTTTATGCACTTTACGCTTAGGGTCCTAGACATTTTTTTTTTTGGTTGAAACAACAACAAAAAAGAACAAATCAGTGGAGAGCACAACATAATACTACAAGGAACCACTAAAATATAACAGCACCATTTGTATAATCCTTTATTCATTCAAGACATTGTGATGTAACTTCTCATGATAAGAGACTGAGGAAGCAACGAGACATTTTAAGACTACTAGGCTCTCTGTGCACAATGCCATGAGTGCCAGAGCCCATTTTGTTAAATATTCTCTGTAAGGTATACAAGGTTGCATTTGATGTAGACCGATAGTTTTCTCTCTCCAATTCCTTCTACACTTGAAAAAACGGGTGACAAATGACGTAGATTTAAAGTAATTGACAATAATTTTTTTGAGTATTTGTTTCAGTTCACACTGATAGTAATCATCTTTATACAGTAGTATAGACGACATGTCAAGCCACAAAATATATTTCCACCACAATCAAATTTTTTCAAGGCCCTGAGACAAGAAATTACCAATAAATTTGAAGTTCACAACGAACACCATTAACCAAAATTTGCATGCATTATGTCTATTCGATTAGAATATTATCAAAGTTTACACCAAATAAAACCTGATATACAAGAATTATGGTCACTCACCTGAAGGGATTCCTCAGTATAGCTCTCTTTAACTTTATTCAAGTTTGAAATCTCAACAATAACAGAGTTTCCGCTTGAATAAGCCAGTTTTCCATCTAACAAAATCTTTGCACTGTTTTCTAAAACACCTTCATGGGAACTTGAACCAGATACACTTGGGGCAAGAGGGCTACTAGGGGAAGCAGGCCCCACAGAAGCTGCACCAATACTGCCATCAAATAAGGATACAATGGCCCATGCGAAGGACTCTTTGTAAGGCATGACTTGAGACCACACCTGCAATTTTTGCTTTTCTCTCTCAGTCAAATGCACCTGCCCAAGTAGAGTGAAAATTAAGATCTAAAAGTTTTTGCAAGACATACTGTTTTTGTAAACATGTTAACCAGCCAATTTATTATAAATAATATCACCGTGCTTCCATCATCAACAAAAAATTATTCAGAGAACATTATTGATTTTACAAGATGACCCAAATCCAAGCTTGCACATTGCATTCCCATTTCCTGCTGCTTGGTTGTTTTTCCCTCCTTTTCTAGTAAAGAACTACAAGGAATGACAATCCTTACCCCTCCTGTTTTTGAAAAAGCAAATGACAAACTGCTCCATTTTATACTCAGATCCTTCTTTCTACATTTAGGCCCACTCATTTCTATCTCCATAAAATAAAAACTATTTTGAAAAGTATTAGTTAATAGTTAAACAAACCCATTCAATGGTCCACAGCAGCAGCTTTATATTCTATAAACATTTAAAAAAAAAATACGGAAGATCAAATTTGATGTCTATATAAGATTATGATGGTAATGCTGATAAAGAGTATGAAGCAGTGTCCTGATTAAAGAATAAAGGTATCAGTGCATACTGGATCTTTACGCGAATAAACAGAAGGGGTAACCCCGCCTTCTTCTGTAGCATGCTTCTCCAACTGGATTAGCAAGCAGACTGATGCAGATGGAGCATCTAAATAGAAAACTCCACGAGGCTCATATGAAATTTTGCCCTGCAAATGGTAAGAATAATAATGCTCTCCTAATTCTAAAGATTAATTGATCTCATGTGAAAATAGAGAGAATTTTTTGAATTTGCTAAAATTGCTCTGGTATAACTTACATCCTTCATTTCAGTGTGCGAGATGCAGAAGTGAAAGTCTTCTGACAACTTTTCTCTTCTCTCCCTATTATACAAACAAATTGTACCATAAAAGGGCTCTGCAAGACAGACAGAACTTGAAAATCAGAAATGTTGAATCTGCTTTCAGTAAAAGCACTAAATGGAAGCAGTACAAAGTGGAGGCAACTCAACAACTTTATGACAGTGCTCACCAGCCAATCCCGCTTGAAGTGACAAGGATTGAACTTTCACAGAGATCTTCATTCCACTGAGATGCCCAATAGGAAATGAGGGGGAAGAAAATTCAGTTGGAACAATATAAACCATGAACACTGGTAAAATATTACTCTGCAACAAAAGTTTAAGACTTGCGTACTGTGTTACAGGAGTTTCAGGTATCCTTTGCCCAAATATCAACGACCTCTCATTTTCCCAATCAAATGCTGGTTCATAAGCAGGAAGAGGAGACTGACCAAAATGCTGCAATTTTGGTATGAAGAGAAAAGCATCAGTGCTGATTAATTTTTAGACCAGCAGATGAACTATGCAGCTTAAACTAGCACAAAGTCAACCGGAATTAAATCCCGACAACCTTTGAAACATCAGAATGTAGTGGGTCCGGATCTGCACCTTCCAAAAATTGCCTTCCAGATGTACTAGGGATGTCATCCTCAGTAACATCTTCAGCTTTAGTTCTCCTTGCACCAGCAAGACGCATTTCTGCATACAGCAAAAAGGTGAGAACTTTGGTGCAATTACATTTTATTCTTTTAAAATTGCCAGTAATTACAGTTAATAGAGATGTCAAGCACAATCTACAGTAGTAATTCATACAAAATTACTTGCAAAAATGCAGAAGGCGACCCCTATCAAGTTACTCCAGTAAGCAAATAAAATTCGTTTTTGCAGGAATATAGCTTCCTATATGAATTCTTATATGATGAACAAAATAATATATCAATAGGACACTGAATCTTTTAAAACCCAGTTTAAGTAAAAGATTATTAACAGCACTAACTAGTAGAAGGTAGAAGCTAATACAAAGAAGCCAAAAGGTGAGAGGACAGTCGGAGAAAAACATACCAGTCTCAATATCAGTATCAGGCCCTTCATATATCTGATTCTGAAATGACACCGGAACGACACTTTCATAGTGCCCATACTTGTTCTCATCCTTTACCCAGTCAGTAGTGTAGCAGTGAACCAGCTCATTCAAGTGCGGCCATTGCTCCAAATTTTCATCAAACTGCGTGCACAGACAACAAAGATTACTAATTAGCAAAAATACACTAAAATGCAAAGAGCTCACATAGGTTACTATCCTCAAACACATTAACAACAAAATAACCCCACACATTGTACCTTGTTGTGCCACTTGGTGGTGGCCGGAGTAGAATCCCGCCGTTGCCGGAGGTGAAGCATCGCAGATCTAGGGTTTTTCTCTTCACCTAAACCCACCAACACCAAGCTCAGAGCTTCCAAACAAAGAAATCACCAATGGGTCCCCTCAAACACTAAACTTTTCCACAAATTCCAACATTTCCGAGATCCAGAAGCATAATCTGAAGAACACCAGAGAAGAGAATTCCAGCACCAAGCAGAAGGGAGGGAAAAAAAAAAAAAAAAGATGCCGAACAAAGCCAGAAAACCACAGTCTACAGTGAGTATGAGAGAGAGTGGAGAAAGTCAAAGCAAGTCCAAAGAGAGAAAACGCCAAAGAGACTCATATGTACAACACAGCTGCCTATGCCTTTGGTATCGGACCCATTGCCCCCAATTTTCTAGTGTCGTGCGCTGGTTGTCTCTCCTGGTTCTCTATCGTTGCTTACAGCTCTTTTTCAGCAGCTTTTTTCGCTTCTAAGAAAAGCAATTATGGTGGTCTTCTTGTTGCCTTTATGAAAAAAATTTCTTGTAATTTTATCTTTGTCCTATGAGGATAACCTATTCAACTACGAAGGAAAGGTACAGCTCAAAATTTGAAGCTCAGAACACTATTTTATGTTCACTTTGGCTTCAATTAAAAGGGATAGGTTTAGAGTGAAATGTTTCTTTGTGTTTTTGTTCCAATCTTAGCCGGCAAGAGTGAAATATTATGTATTTAGGAAGAAATTTCGATACAGCATTATAATGATATATTAAATTTAAATTTATTAATTTGTGCAATACTATGTAAATTAAATGAAATTTAATAATTTCAAAATCAATCATGGTAAGATAATGTATTTTAGTATACACCATACATTCATCAAAATCTTGTAATTTTAGCAATTAAAAAAAAATGAGTCTTATAATTTTAGTGGCATTGTTAAAAGGGGGTGGAATTAGAAATTTTTAACTGCGAGTCAATATATATTTAAAAATACGAGACTTATATTATTAAATTTAAATAAAATAAAATATTATTTTTAATATATCTCTTTATGTGTGTTAATTTATATAATAAATAAAATTTTAAATAAGTTTACATTTATTGAAAGTAAGTTTTTTATTTCAAATGATATAAATAATAAATATGAGGTAATCTTATATAAATTATAGGGCTAATCTATAAAATTATTCTGTATTTACAGTAAAAATAATTGCCCGCCCCTGTTTGTTGATAATAGTATGATATTATTTTTTTGAATTTTGTATTTTAACATAATGTGCGTATTAAATTTAATTATTACTATTTCCATAAAAAAATTCTTATAAGATATTTAATGTTGTACTATTAGGAAGATGGAAATAGGCATGGTAATACCTACACGATTAAGTTTTTTGTTTTTTCAAAAAATGAGCAAAGACAAATAAAAGAAAATTATTGGAGTACTTTTCAATGATTATCTTTTTCTTTTCATTTAATTTGTGTCCTTTTCTACATTAAATTTAAATACAGCAACTCATGAGGCTGGCTGAAGATTGTTATTAGGGGCTCCACAGTGTTGTTCAATCCTTGGCGGAATGTCCTATGAATAAAATAAATGTTTATTAGCAAAATATACAGAGAAAACTATTAAATCACTGCTTATGAGATTCAGTAGATTTTAATTTAGCATTAATTTCGAAATTTTCAAGAAATTAATATTAAAAAAATTGTTTATATCAATTTAATATTGAAAGATAGAATAAATATTAAATTTTTATGAAATTGATATAAAAAATTTTCAATATTAATTTGATATCCATCGATTCTTTTAGATAGTAATTCAGTGATTTCCTTAAAAGAAATATTATGTAGATGAAGGTTAAACTTTCTTGCATCAAGTCGCATACTACTTTGAATTCCAATGAAACTTATGGCCCTTTTTCTCTTATCCATGGATTACGAAAAAATATGAAAGGAAAATAAGTAGAAGAGAAAAAGATAGAAAGAAAATATATAGAAAAATATTATTATTTGTTTTTTGAATGTATAAAAATCTAAAGAAAATAATAAAAATATCAATTTTTTGATCCATTTAGTTGAAAAATAAAAAATAAAAATAATTTTTTAAATAACAAAATTACTCCTACTTTAAGTCAACAAAGTTATTTAATAAACTTTACAAAAGAATAATTTTATAATTATAAAATTCTTTAACCCTTTTTCTATACTTATTTGGTGAGAAAATATTTTATTGATTTCAAATTTCAACCTTTTTTTGCTTTTTTACATCAAGATTTTCATAATATTTAAACACTAAAAAATTAATTTTCAACAATTTTCCTTCCCTTCTTTTTTTCATAGACCCAAACCCAAACAAAGGGTTAAATTGATATTAACATAAGAGAATAAATTCTATTCGTTGTCGGTGTATAAAAAATTTACACAATCAATTAATTATATCATAATAATTCATTGATTTTATTTAACAATTAACTAATTCTAATAATAGTTAATTAATTTAACAAAATACACCAAAGGCATCTCCTCAAGCTGTTAATACTCCACCCCTAACATGCATTTTAAATAAAAACACACTTAATAGATATAAATATATTTTGAGTCATTATAAATCCTTTTTTGACATGGTCTAGATCTCTAATTGACATCATAATATACTAAAGTGATGAAAAAAAATGTGAAAATCATAAGTACAATTTTTTTAAACTCTTTCGGCTTTTCGACACATGTTAAAATTACTAAAATACTTTTAACTTGAGAAAATCAAAAGAAATAGTATACGAGTCAAATTAATCCTAAATTTTAACTACAAAAAACTTTGTAATATATTTAATTTTGCCACCAATTTTCATTAGCATATTTACCTATCAAAATTGTTATAACTATCAACTTGCAATATAATGGCAGAATTATTGATCTAAACCTTTTTTTTCTTCAAATTTTGTATATTTTGTATTTATTTAATTAATTTTTTTACTTTAGACAATAATTATTTGCAGATAAAATTAACGAGGTGTCACAATATGATCGATCAATTGTGCAAAATTTTTATACACCAGCACTGAATAGAATTCATTTTCAAAACGTAAAAATGAAATAAATAGATGTACAAGATACAGCTCGAAGTTGATGGCTCTTTTTTCATAGAGGTAAAAGAGAAAATTTAATTTCACTCTGTAATATTCATTGTCCTCTCGCTGTCTTGCACGATACTGGTGGGCGACGTTCAGAAATGGGCCTCATCGATTTATACGAATGTAGAATGTGAAAAATGCGAGTGTAGCAAAATGTTTTGCTCGAAAGGAAACATTGGATAAATTTAGAAATAATAATAATAATATACATAATGTGATAATTCACGATATTGCATTCTAAAATCTAAAATAATACATATTTATTAGTAGCATATTATATTAATAATTTTTAAAAAATTTCAAATATTATTTTAAGTAAAATATAAAAAATTAAATTAACAATTTTTTATGATTTTTTATTTGTGAATTTGTTTGATGAGTGAAATTTAAAGAGCCAAAAATTATTAAATAATTGATTAATTTTACTTATACAAGTAGATATTTTAATTCAATTTTTATTCTTTCAAATAACTTTTTGTTCTTATTTTTATACATTAGATAATTAAGTAACTAATTTTAACTTAAAGTTTCATTCTTTCAAATAATTTATTATTTTAATTTTATAAGTTAAATAATTAGGTAAGGTTCACTTTTCATTTGTCATTTCTCACTAAGATTTATGATTATTCATAGGTAAACTAGTAAAAGTATCAATGAAAAAATTGAAACGTTTAAATCAATTGAACATTTGGAATCTAGCGATAATCGTACTATAATTTTATATTTTAAGACAAATTATCATTTATATTGCATTAAACATGATTATAAGATATAAGTAATAGTATAATGATATTAAATTTAACCATTTACAATTTTTTATGCTATTAAATTGTTAAAAGTATTTACTTTCATAATATTTTAAGCTAATAAATTATCAATAAAATATTTTATTATTATAATTAATTTAAGCTAATAAACCAAACTGAGCTACTCGTAAACTCAATTCAAGCCAAATTTAAGTTGAAAAAATTGGCTCGAATTGAGTTTGAGTTGAACTATAGGCTAGAAAAATCTAAAGCAAGCCAAGCTTAAGTTAAGATAAACTCAACTCAATTTGACTCATTATTAACCCTATTTATAATATAAATTTTGTTAATCAATATTATTAAATAGAAATGATTGATCCATCTTAATATGTTTAATAATCAGGTTAACTCAACATGACACGAATATTATTCAAATCATATTTGAATTGTTATTAATCTTTGACATAATATAAATATGATAAGTAAACATGAATTGTCACCCCTAAATAAATTCAAGGGAAGCTCTAACTTAGTCTAGTTGTGGTTTCTCATAAATTGACATAAAAAAATGGGAATTTATTTTGGAATATATCATTTATGATAAAATTATTAATCTCACTCTTGAAATTGTAATGCACTAATAAAATGATTTATGATTTATGATTTATATGAAGTTACAATTTTATTTGTAAATAATTATCTATATATACAATCTCATCCCTCTATACAATTATTTAAGAATGAAATTATTTATAAAATGGATAAAATTATTTATACAAATTATTATTCAAAGATAAAATTATAATTATTTATAATTTAAAAATAATTTTACCAATCGTTTATAATTGTAGAAATAAAATTAATAATTTTATCTATCACTCATTTTTACTACATACTAAATTCAATTGTATCATTTTAGCTTCATACATATTAATATTATACAGTGTTAAAGACATAATATCCGCCTTCTTTGATTTGTTGATGGAATAGTTACTAATTGATCAGATGTTGCCATGGAACTTCCATTTCTGGACATGGTTACCTAAGTTGCCACATCAATGAATGAGCCATCTAAACTGCAATTCGAGAAAAGGAAAGAATTGAAGCAGACATCTTTAATAAGGTTCAAAAGTTGATAAAATTGTCTGAATGGTAGGGGGGGCACTTCAACCAAATTGTTCCATTGCTCCATGTGCCCGACTCGAAAATAGTTCGATTGAACTCAACTTGTGATTTGTTTTTATTAAATTTGACTAGAAGTTTAACTTGTTTAGCAATTCAAATTGAGTACAGTTTATTTTTGCTTAAATCATTTAAATTGTGACAAAGTTACATATACATATATTCTTTTGTATATATATTAAGAAAATACAAATAGTCTATTCTTCTTTTTATTAAGTATTAATATCAATAAAATTATTTCTTTGTTTTTAACGTAAGTGCCGATAAATTTTATTTTTTTAAATTAACTTATGCTTTAAATTCATAATTTATTAAAAAATTAGATTTTATACAAAAATAATTAATTTCTAACCAATTGAACTCAAATCGAATAGGGATCTAATTTATGATTAAACAAATTATTTTTTAATCATTATCGATCTTTGCTATTTCAAATCAAGTTAAACATATGCCATTTTTTTTTATTATAATTCAAGTTCAAGTTGAGTGAGCTCAAGCTCCTACGATTTTTTTTTTTTGGGGCCATGTACAATTAAGTCAAAAACTTAACTTAATTTGAATCAAATCCACTCTTGAATGATAAAAGCACAATGATAATCTAATCTATACATAGAATAAGATAGATTGTTGGATAAAAAGGTTTTTGAGGAAACCCTCAAATTATGAAAGAGTTGATCAATTAGTATTGAAAGATCTTTTTATATTAATTTAGTATCAATGTCAAAAATTTTGGCATTAATTTATTTTTTTTTGCAAGATTTTTATGTGTAAAAATTATTTTAATGCTAATTTAATTTAAAATTTTTAAAATTGATACTAAATTAATATAAAAAAATTTGCAATACTAATTTAATATTAATCAAATTTTTTAGATAGTGATTTGGTGTTTTGCTCAAAGTCCTAGTACATTTGGCCAAAAAAGGAAGATGAATATTTACTTCATTTATTGCTCTATTTTTAATTTTTAAAATTGAATAAAAGATAACTTACATAAAAAATAAAATCCAGATAAAATTTCTTTTGTTATAAGATTTTTTATTTAGATTATAACACATGTATTATTGGTATATTAAATATTATAAATAATTACAATTTGATCATTACAATAGCTATCAAAATTATGATTTTTTTATAATAATAGGAGTGGTTAAATCATTATATAGATCAAACCTTAAATACAAATAAAAGCACAAAACCTTAAGAAGACATCAAATATTAAAAAAACATATATATTTTTCAACATGAGATAGTTGGTAAACATGTCATAGGAAATATCATAACAAATATTTAAGGAAGAAATCAATTGAATTCTTGAAATTTGATATTTTTCTCCCTTGGTTTTGCCGCCTAAAAATTAAACCATGAAAGTTTTTTTTGCTCCGAATGATAGACATGATTTTGATTGCAATTTAGCCTAATTAGAAGGAGTATTATTCTGCACCAATGCATAAACTAAACCTAATCTATTTTTTTAAAGGAGAAGACTGGAGTTCCATATATATATTTATTGTGATATTCCCGATTATAATGTTATTTGTATTATTTTTTTAACTTATAATTAATAATTATGATATAATAAATATAATTATTAACTAATTATTTAATTAGTTAAGAATTAAATATATATAAATTTATAATTGAAAATTTTACAGCAGACACCAATAAATTTTATAGGTGTTTGCTACTTCATCTAAGTTTTCCTCCTTTTTTTCTAATTGAAACCTATGTGATCGAGCCAAAACAATAAATTTGGGGAAAAATCTAATAGGAAAAAGGTGGAAAAAGCATCTAAGAGAAGGCCAGAAAAAGGAGGAATTACCCCACCAACTGGTCAACTTCAATTTCTTAATATATATGTGTGTGTGTGTTTTTGTAAATTGTTGTTGTTACAAGATAACAACTCTAAAACGTAACCTTGTCCAATGGAAAAACGAAAAAGTCAATGGTATGGGCCCATATAATTATAAAATCTATTCTTTTTTAGTATCACGGGTTTATATTTGACGAAGAAGTTTAAAAAGATTAAATTCTTCTGAATTTGGTAAGCTCAATGTACAGATTAATATATTTGAACGTGTTAAAAAGAGATCAATTATTGACAAACCTTAGCCTCATATCTCCATAATTCTTTCGATAAACAAAAAATCACTTGCATAAGTAAAATTCTAAATATAAAAATAAGTATTATTGCGAATTGATGTAGTAGTATTTGATATTATTTTAAATTTTTTTCTTTTCGTTATCATGATTTCAAATTTAAGATGATGTGTATATACATTAAATGGCCTAACGCTAGGTTAGCATGATTTCAAATTTTTTCTTTTCGTTATCATGATTTCAAATTTAAGTTTCATCCACTTATAGTTTACATAATTATACACCCATATGTTTAGAGATAAAAATGAGCTAAGTTGAATAAATTAAGTTCATGAATCAAAATCTGAATTTGAAAAAAATGACTCATTTGATAAATAAATCAAACTTTGAATTGTAGTTAGATTTGATTTCTAAACCAATTAGATAGTTAATTAAATTTATAAATATATCTTAATAATATTTGTAAAATAAATTATTATATTATATATAACATTTTATATTATTTTATATTTAAATGAATTTATATAGCATTTTTATAAGATTTTAAACTAAATAAATTAAACGAATTAAACTAATAGAACTATAATAGGAGTTGACTTATTTCATTTTATTCAAGTTTGCTTACTTAATTCTAATTCATTTAATTAAATGAAGTATCGAGTTAAGTTGAATGATTCTTAAAGTTAATTCAATTTGACTCCAAATGATTTTAATTCATTTGAATATAAATGAAGTTTCGAATCAGATTACTTCTTTTTAAGGATTCTTCATTATACATTTTTATGACATGTGATCATTTTGTTTATTAATAATATAAAATATTTTGCAATAAATTAAATTTAAGCTTGTGTTATTGTTATTATTATTATTATTGTAAACTTTTAAAAAATCAAAATGACAATATCTTCCCCAAATTTTATTATTTTCCAAGTTTATATAACAACCCCCGTTCTTTTTTTATTTCTACATCGCCTTGACCCTCAAATGCCTCACATTGGTGTCATCATGTAAACGTAAGATCAAAATGGACAACGCTACGTGTTGCGTGTACACATGATGTTGAGTCAGCAAAAGACACATAGGCCATAATAAGAAGGAATTTAGATTGGGTGCATTCCCTTAAAAAGGTGTGGGATAAATTTTAATAAGACATAAATGTAAAATTTTTTATTTAAAATTTTGAATGTTAGTAAAAAAATAATGAGTTTCATAATAAAAATTATATCCTTATTTTTTTAAAAAAATGACAAAAGAATAATTAAAAAAAGAGGAGAATCTATATTTTTAACTAGAAGGCGTTTGATGAAACATGTATTTGGGAAAGAGATTGGGATTTGTAATAGAAAGAGTGTAAGATAATTCAATTCATAAAAATGGGAGTGGGTTATCTGTACCTTTAATGGAGCTGGTGGCAGATATGATAGTTGTATGACCTAAGTGGTACATAGTGCTTGCAGCTACTATCCCATTAACAAACAACTTATAACTACTGATTGTTTGTTTAATCATTTGTTGTACTGTGTGTCCAAGTCAAGCACAGTGATCTCATTTTGATTAAGGATAACTACATTTTAATTAGAAACGAGAATGATAAATGATTGTCCATTAATTTAGTTATATAATTGATATCATCTTTAGAAGTGACTAATCCTCTTTATATATAAATATATATATATAATAAACATTATTCAAATTTTATTTAGAAACATTAATCCATAATAGATATTACATTTTAAGGGTAATTTAGTTCGTTTCAATAGTACGGAAAATTATATTTCTCAAAAAATAAAAAATTGATGAATTATTTGATTGGACATTATATCATAAATTAGAGGATATAGAACTTCCTACAGAATATGAGAAATTACTTACTTACCTCTCTTAAGATAAGTTATATTTTTCATATTATTTATAAATATAATGATAAAATTATCTTTATTAAATTTAATTAATGATAATTAAAATTTATTACTTTATATTATAATAATATTAGAGAAATAAGAGTCATTTTATTAATATTTTTTAAGATATTTAAAGTTAAATTAAATAAAATATAGAAAGTTACTTTCTTTTAGTATAACTTATTATATATAGAAAATTATTTCCTACAAAATTGAATTTCTCACAAAAAATTATTTTCTATGCAAGTCAAATCACTCTTTAAAGAACCCGACAGTTAATTTTGAGAAGGAATATGAACAACTGACTAATACTACTTTTGATTACAGGAACTACTCATTTAGTTGTTTTATGTGCAGCTTGATCGCACTTTTTAAAATACCAGATCAATTCGACCTCAGGAGATATGGATAATAAACTTCTAATTTGTTCAAAAACTATCCTAATTCGCCAAAAACATTCAATAATTTTCAATAAAGCTTCAATGGCGATCTTACAATCATTTTCAATGAACACAAATTTTTCTGAAAATTCGTAAGCAACCATAATAATTTTATAAATTGTTAGCAGTAGTTTCACAACTAGCACAGAAGAAGAACCATAATTATCATGCCAGATACCTCCTTTTAAAAAAAGTTCGATTAAGTTTTGGTAATCAAACAATTCCTGTTGTAAAACAACATAATAACGGTTGGGATTGGTCAGTTATAAAAAAGATCTTAACCGCCGGAAAATCTAAGTATTACTGCTACTTTCTTCCCTTTTTTTTATGCTAATTTATCTGTCTTTTACAGAAAAGTAGAGGGAGTAAATTACCAATGCTGCTACTTTAGGTAATTTCGATGCTACTCCAATTATATATATATATATATATATATATATATATATATATATATATATATATATATATATATATATATATATATATATATATATATATATATATATATATATATTAATTATAGATCAGAATAAATCTTATAAAGAATTCGGTACATATCAAGTACCCCCTTCACTATTTTTTTTATTAAGTATCATTTTAGAAAAATAATTGTTCTTATTTTTTTGTAATTTTAGAAAATTAAAAATATATTTATTATTTTTTGAAGTATTACTCCGATGATTTAAATAATTAGTCAATAACTTTATTTACTAATTAACTTTTAATAGATGATATGTTAATAAATTATAACTCATTTCTTCTAAAATTAAAATTATTTTATTATCTTCTTTAACTCTTATATGTAAGGTTATATTAATTTTAAATGGCACTTAAAAAAATAAAGAAAATATTTCCTTCATTCCTTTTTATTAATCACATTTGAAAAAATTTATTCTCGTTTATTTGTCACTTTGAAATTTTAATAAAATATTAAATATTTTTTAATTTTATATTTTTTATTAATAAATAGTTTATTATTTTATCATATTAATTCACTCGTATTTATCATATTAATTCACTCGTATTTATTTTATTATATTTTTTATTTTTAATTATTTTAAATTTTATGTATAAATGATAATTTTAAAAAATATATTAAAAATAGTTAAATAAAACTATTTTTAATATTTATAAAATTAATTATAATGAATAAAAAGAAATAGATGAAATATTAGATAAACATTGATTTTAGTAAAAATAGCCGAATGGCCCAATTCAGATGCTTCAACTGAATTGATCTTACCTTCCCCACAAAATAGCCTCCTCAAAGCATGAAGTCTTCTTTGACCTCTGACAGGGTTCAGACCAATCAATCTGGTCCCAAGTGGCCCGTTCCATTGTAGTATGGTCATTCGAGCTCACTTCCTTCGGTTGAAGTCATATCAAAGGCATAATGTTTCATATTTTTTTGGCAATGAAGAGATTTTCTTTAAATTATTAAGGCAAGTGTATATTAATTTTTAACTTTCAAAATCATACTAAATATCATTATAAAATTTCATAAAAATCTATAAAAAAATAAAATATGCATTAATTTTAAGCAATTTTCATATATTACTATATTATCTAAACACATATTGATTTAAATATTAAAGTATATTCAATGGACGTAATCTAACATTTAATCCAACCTCTCAAGACTAGTTGAACAAATCGGAAACCATTACACGTGTTTGCCACATTGGCTATAATAACTTAGGGATCACTTTTATCAACAAGCTTGGCTATCCTAACCTCAAAAGCAATAATAATCCATAAATAATTTTTAATTCAATTCTATTAATCATGTAAGTTAACTTCTCTTGCATTAAATTCATGACATTTAAGATAAAATAACTAAACCTAGATGACAAACTATTCTTTTAATTATTATCAGGTAAATATATAAAAAAAGTATTGAAATATACTCTTGCAATTTTCATGAAAATTTATATATTTCTTACAATTTTTTTAATAGAAGGTCAGATTTGATATTATTTTAATTGATAGTATTGTAATTTTTTTGTCTACTTGTACTTATTATATATAAATATATAAAATCTATATAAAAATTATAACATTTATGGAAGTATTACGAAATTTTATATACAAAATTACCAATTTTACGTCAAATTACACAAAAAATACACAAAATCTCCGTTAAGTATTAAGAATTTGCCTGTATTATTGATTATTTTTAGTATTGTTACAACTCTAGCCATTTGTTCATTTTTTGGGCACATGTTACAATTTCGAACCTTTTATTTTTCTTAAGTGCCAATGTAAATTCTTATATATAATTAATTTCTCATTTGCCAATGTCCATTGCCAGCGACTGATAGGCCTTTGATTTTGAAGTCTTGAGGTTTTGCTGTCTCCAATTTCAGTGAATGATTGACAAAAATTACCGGACAGGAAAACACGGTATGGAAAGTTTCTTAATAATTAGAGAGCCCTAAGATCAAAGTGGACCTCTTGAAATGTTAGAAAACTAATTTAATCAAGGATAATGCGGAAAATTCAACCTTCTAAAAAGTTTGTAGAATATTTTTTTCATTAAATTATATTTAATATATTAAAATTTATATTTTTTATTTTAACTTTTCGGATTAAAAAAGTAATTTAACGATAAAATATCCAATCACATAGTAGACTGAATTTTCTGTAGCATTTCCCTTAATTAATCTTGAAATGCAAAGTGTGAAGTTTCTAACCACTAAGCATACTCTATTAATATGGTTGAATTTAGTGACAAAAAGTATAAAAAATAGAAAAAAAGTGAAAATAGTATAATAAAAATATTAATATTTAATTTAATTTAATTGAAAAGTAGAAAAATAAAAAGAGTAATTTATTGAAAGATAAAATTACTCATATTATAATTTAACAAAATTATTTAATAAATTTCACAAAAACATAATTTTGTAATTTTCAAATTTTCTACTATTTTTTTACCCATTTTTAATATTTTTGCTTTCTTCACCGGATCTTTCATATCATCAAAACACTTAAGAATTTATTTTTAACTTTTTTATTTTTTTTTAAAGATCCAAACATCGGGTAAGAGAAAAAAAGTAACTAAAGAAGTTTTTAGGTTTGATGGTTATCAAGTGTTAAAATGTTTTATTTGTTAATTATGTGCTAAAATATTTTGGCTTTTACCATTCAAGCGTTAATAGAGTTAAAACCTTCTTCAAACAGTTCAAGGGTTTACAAGCGACATTTGATGTAATATTCAACCTCTTAAAGTAAAAGATTTAAGACTTAATTCTCACCATCCCTCCACCTTTTAATTAATAGAAGAAGATTTTAGATCAATTTTTTAATTAATTTATAGGTGTTTATTACGATACTTCAAGAGTTTTAAAATCTAAAATAATATGATAAATTTTAAAATTATTAAATTAAAATTATTTAATTATATAATAATTTTAATTTAATTACTTTTAAAATTATCCCATCATGTTTAATTTTAAAACCCTTGAAATTCACCTAACGTATGGTTTATAATATGTATTAGTCAAATGAGAAGCCAATTATTATTCTTTGAAATTTATATCTACAGAGAAGTTAATAAACATGCCGACTATCTAGATAGAAAAAAGTAGGAAAGAACAACTAAGGATGTGTTTGGATACGTTTTTCTTTTTGTGTTTTTAAAAGCTGTTTTTAACAACTATTTTCTTATTTTCAAAAATTATTTTTAAATTGAAGAAAAACTAAAATTAGAGGATGATTAATATTGTAAATAAGAAAATATTTTATTTAATTATAAAACTGATATTTAAGATAAGAAAAGTTCAAAAAATAACTAAAAATTATTCTTATTTTCTTATTTTTAAGTTACATATTTAAAAAATAATTTTTAAAAACAAATTTTACATATAAGTTGTCAAATAGGTTCTTCTATTTCTAAAAATAAAAAATAAAAAAATATTTAAAAATAAAAAACAAACAAACCCTAAATTTCTCTATATTTTGTAGTTCACCATTCGACGTCATTCTTTTTTTATGTGAAGACTCTTTAGTTTATTTTTCTAGGTTTATTCCAAGTAATGTAGTTGCTACCTGTGTTGGTTAGTTTGATTGCCTGTCCTTTGGAGAAAAAAAAAAGAAATTTATTAATATGTATGGACATAACGTTATAACTTAACTTTTTTTTTCTTTTATTTTTTTTTTTTGGGGGGGGGGCGGGGAACTAGGCCTTGACATTTTAATCTCTTCAAACAAGTGCATCTTCTAGCAAATATTTCCATTTTTTACCATAGCATGCATAAAATAATATTTACGAGTTGCTGATGTAAGAAACGCTACGTCACTAGAATAAGATACCAAGAAATTTGACGCAATAGTAATTGAATCAGTTTACTTATTGAAATTAAAATATATCAACATTTATCTCATTTAATAATTTTAATTAATAAATTTAAATTATAAATTCATTTATGAAGTTTAATTATTTATTAATTTTTATTAAAAATATTTGTGATTATTAGTTAAATATTTTATTAAATTTTTATTATCATTTCATTAAAATATAATTTTCATCTTTTTACTATATATAATTATTTATACTTTAATTATTAATTATTTCTTAAATAATATAATTTATTTAAAACTTTAAGAACTTTTTTAGATGAATTGACATATTAAATTTTTTAATTTTGAGTTGAATCAAATTCAGCTAATTTATTATTTGTATTAAATGAACTAACTTGTTTACGATTTGAATTTGCATAAAGAACCTATATAAAACATTTTATATTCATTTCAAACTGCCAAAAATATGTAATTCAGATGAATAATGAGGTCATGAGATGTGTATTCATACCTATTTTGCACTGCTGCTAACATACTTATGTCTAGGTGCACCCACTTGTTTTGCATGCTATTTTTGCATGAAAAAAGGACATGAAATGATTAATCACTAAAACTGATGGCCCCATAAAAAAGCATCGCATTATTTTTCAAAAGAGATAGCAAAAAATAATTTTGTATAAACGTATAAATAAAGAGTTTGTATAAGCAGCATAAAAGCAATAATAATACGATAGTACACAATAAAGTAGAACAGTATCATGGAGAGAAATTATAGTATATTATTGATTAAGTGATATATTAATACATTATTAAATTTGATTACACATTAAATCCATTTTTTTAAATTAAATTTTATATGTTTTATGGTAATATATCAATGATTAAATCTAATAATGTATCGATACATTACTGTATCGATACATGACTAAATTAATGGTGTATCATAGAATTTTTTTACAATGTAATATAAAAGTATGGTGATACCAAGCGCACCTTTTTGTTTCATAAATTCTAATTAAAATGTAGACATCTCATATGTCAAATCTAAATTTGATTTCATTTACTTATTGACTCTACTAATTTACTTAATGACTCTACTAATTTACTTAAATTTGTTTTTTTATCAAGACTTAAAATTTGTTATCATGCATGTGTTGTATAACAACTGATTGCAATTAATATTTTATATATGTGGATCCTACCATTAATGTAAGTAGTTGCATATAGATTAAATTATTAAAAATAGATCTGCCTTCGTTATGCGATGTAAGGAGTATCCATGCGATCCCTATTAGAGAAAAAATTGTTATTTTTTCATTAAAATTCTTAATACACTTTATGTTGTAGCAACAATGATTTATAATATATAAAAAATTATAAAATTTTATTAAAATCTTTAAACCTTATATCTCAAAACTTTGTGACTTCTGGGGAAAAAGTTACAAATTTTATGTAAAAAAGTATAAATTTTATAAATAAATTATAATTTTTCATAAAATTAAGCAATTCCTGAAAAAGGAAAATAATGAACATAAAAACCCCTAAAAAGTTATTGTAATAGAACATTACTTTAATTATGCCTTTGTTGTATTTGTTAGGAAAAATTTATAATTAATCAATTTTCCAAGAAGATTGTGGAAAGATACACTTTATATCTTTAAAGTTTGAAGTTTCGTTGAATGATAAATTATTTCTTTAAATTTTGGGTTTAAATATAATTTTGATCTTTTTAAAATATAAATTATATTTTTTTATTTTTTAATCTCAAATAATTTATTTCAGTCCTGTAAATATCCTTTTGTTCAATTTCTACCAAATTCTGTCAACTTTTGTTAATTTTCTATTTGATCTCTAAACACCAACTACATTATTTCTTATACAAATAACATTTTTAAGATTTAGAATATAATAAACTCTCAAAAAATTTCAAATTTTTATATATAATCCTTTGATTTTCACTACTATAAAAGTGATAAATGTTATTTAACATGTGAAAAAAAGTTACCACATTATTTTTTTGCTAAAAAATTGATGTTCTTTATTTTTGAATATATCTTAATTTTTTTACATTCTAAATATTGATATGAAATATTTATATAATATCATTTTAATGTTAAAATTTTGCTTCCTTGATAGAATATTTATAATAAAAATTAAATAAACTCAGCATCATATTAAAAATATATATTTTGAGTTAAAAAATTTAAAATATTATAATTTCACACTTATTTGTACGTTCGGGGCAAATTTTATGTCAATGTTATATAATTTTTTGATATTTATTCATTTGAAAAAAAAAACTAAAGGCATTTTGGCTCTAGAATTACAAAAATGACAATTTTCATGGATTTTTTTTCACTTTTTTCTATCTTTTAGCATTACTTGATCAACTTTGGACTTCCTTATAATATTTTATTAAACATATAATTAGTATCTAAAATTTAGATACAACCTCAAATGTTGTGTAAATGGAACACAAATAAAAATCTTTTAAAAAATTGGTGCAAAAAATGAAAAAAAAAAAGAAGGAATGAAGATATGAGAAATAGAAGTAAAAAAGATACTTTCTATATTTTGAATTCACTTTATGTTTGATACTAATTGAAAGAGTATTAATGACTTACTAATGTATAGTAAAAGACAAAGTGCATCTAGTATTTCACTAAGGGAGTTGAATGGAGACAAAAAATGATTTGGAAATAAATAAATAGGAGAACGAAATGATGACGAGGAAAAGAATGCTTTATTTATAGTGCAATAACATCATTGTTTCTATGACTTTAAATGTCAATTAAGTTTTTTTTTTGAAACAAATGTTTAAAGTTTTGTAGGAAGAAAACACATCGCTTATTTACAAAATAAACTAACATATAAAGTTTTTTTTTCATATTTTTAAAAATATTACCACTGTAATGATTTTAGACATTAATTATTTTAAAATCAATGTCTAAAATCTTATGAGAAGAAAATACATTAATTATTTATTAAAAAAATTTGATGTCTTTGGTTATTTAATTTTCTAATGTTGGTTGTTAGCATTATTTTAGACATTGATTTCATTAAAAAAATTAATATATTAACTATATCTTAATTTTTCAAATTGATTCTTCCCATCTCTTTCAATGTTGGTTCTCTTATAAATAATGTAGAAAGCTCATCAAGTGTAATGAGATCAGTACTTTATTTGACATGATGTGTTAGATCACTTATATTTTCAAAAATATTATTGTATCTTTATATATGTCAAATTTCTTTTTAACCACTATCAATTGGCTGATGTTATAATGCATTTCTATAGTAATGTTTGTTCAAAAATTTTAATACTCAAACAAAGATTTACATTCATGCTTATATATAAGTCCTTTCATATTAATATAGAGGAAGTATTTGATAGAAATTGTCATTGAGGTTCAGAAGTTGACAAAAATTAAACAAGGAGGTTAAAATTGCACCAATTAAATCAAAATATATTATTTTAAATTAAGGAAACTAAAATCACACAATTTATATTTTAAGAGGATCGAAATTGCCTTTAGACCTAAATTTTAAAGTTCTACAATTTACACACTACTTAAAAAAAATCACTTGTGCCATGAATATATGCCACAAAAAATTAACAAAATGGTGATTTTATTTTTGATTATGAGAATAAAAGAATTCAAATAAATGTATAAATAAATTAAAAAGTTTATGTTATGGAAAAATTTTGGAGTGTCCAATAGACCAGTTTAATTCATAGACTTGATTAGGCTGAATCACTTAAAATTTGATTTGTATTAATTACAAGCTTATATAAACTGTCAAATAGTCCGCCTCAAATTGAACCGATAAATTTATAATTAAAGTCTAAAGATTTATAGAGTAAATTATGATACACATTTAACTAAATTATTCAAAATTTGATTTGTTTTATGCCTCATCAAATATACATATAGAAGAATTATCAAGTTTGAATGAATTCCCATCCTAAAATTTGAGGGGATATGAGAACCAATTTAATAGCTCAAATAGAAAGCATACGTTATTATACCTATATACTATCAACCCATATATATAGCTGCATTTCAGTAAACATGGGATAGTATAGACATGCCATCAAGTTAAAGACGATAAAATTATTATCACCACTTGGGCTTGATATAATTCGAGAGAATAAAGGTTTTTTACCCTTTACTTTTAACCTTTATTCTCCACCGAAAATTTTTTAAATACTGGTTATGTTATATATACGTGTGCGTTAGTCAGATGATAAGTGACAAGTAGTATAAATGTATATCATTTTTTTTATTTAATTATATATCAAACATTGAATAATATTATATTTAATTCTTTTATTATCTTATTCTCTATTGTGATGTTCACTCATCTTATCGATTCCTATGCAATTACATTTGGATTTAGATTTTATTTTTTTTATTTAGTGTACATTTTATGTATTCAGCATGAGATAATTCCTTCGGAACTTATTTTAATATAATATCTATTATTGGTTACAAATTGAATTCCAATGTTTCTTGTGTGGCTTATATGTCTGTTAGTGCTGGATTATGAGAATAGTAATTTTATCTACCATATTGGAAAGTCACTTGATTCGTGATAATAATACGACAAATTTTATTTTTCAAAAAATAGAAAGTAGTGAGTTATTTATTTTATAATTATTTAATAAATTGGGAAAAATAAATTTTTTTAAAAAATTTTACTTTTTATAAAGTATGAAAAATTACTTATTCACCTCCTCCTAAGTAAGTTTTATTTTTTATATATTTTATTTTTACTAAATTTAATTAATAGTCACTAAAATTTATCAATTAACATTGTAATAATATTGAGAATATAATAATTATTTTATTAACATTTCTTGAAGAGTCCAAAATTGAACTAGACAAAGCATAAAGAGTTATTTTTAGAAAATGTTACTTTTTTAGTATTAACTAAATAATTTTAAGAATTTTCTAGAAAGTTATATAAAAAATTACTTCCTAAAAAATTTAATTTTTTGTGAAAACTTATTTTCCGTATAAACTAATAACTCCTCAGTCATAATCTAAATTATGATTAGCAAACTTTTGGAATGATAGGATGAGAGATGACTCATTTAATCCTATATTTTAAAATCCCACTTGGATATTGATCTAGTGAAGCAAATGAGTCATGTTTAGATTGATTCAATAAGGTAAATTAGAACCAGAGATATCCTTTTATATACTTATATTAAAATAATAATATCAAAACATACATCATAATAATATTAAACTAATTAATTCAATAATAAGTTTATATTCATCAATATAACACTAAAGATTTTTATTAAAACTTAAAAAATAATAATTATGTACATTATATATAATTTAATAATATTTAAAGTTTTTTAGAATGTATTCAGTTTATGTGTTTTCATATATATTTTATTATTTTATATTTAGTGCCATGCATGATTTTTTATTTTTGAAGTTAACTAATCAATTAAAATTTTATATAAAATATATTATATTATAATATTAAAGAAACAAAATGGCATGGTGACCACAAGATCAAATGCTCTTTAACATAGAGATTTAGGTTAGACTTCGCCCTAATAGAATTTTGCAGATAAAAGCATTCTAGCCTATCTTAGATTGATTTATTCCGAATTTGACAAATTTATGCTGATTTGATGTGGTATACCTTTCTTGTCATAGTTATATTTGTGACTAGAGGTATTTGTTAAGTATAAGTTACAAAAAAAATTACTTGTATTACAAAACTTTTTTTTTTTTCATGATAATTTTCTTACCATACTTATTTATGCTAAGAATCCTCTTAACTAAAATTCCTTTGGATAGAAGGCACAGATCGTATACTTTGATATATATCTTTCTTTCCACAGATAAAATCCGCAAAATTTCTTTTGAAAATAAATATATGTATGAATCGATGTAACAAAGATATTAGAGCAATAAACTTTGAGTGAGCTCATGGATCTAATATATTACTGTGGTCCTGCCCTATGGCATTGGAATAACTTCTCTTTTCCGTCACTTTATGTATGAAAAAAGGAAATATATTTGCATCTCAAATAAATTAAGAATGGAAAACTTTATCTTAGTGAATATATAATTTGTGACAAAAAAATATAATGCAATTTGACAATTTAAAAGTGTGTAATTAAGTGCATGACACCTATACAACCCCAAAGGTAGGAGCCAACGTAACTTTGCAAATAAGACACTCAGCATTTGTTAGGTTGAAGTCCTTGTCTATGCGGCATATGAGCTTTCATGCATTATCTTATCTTACTCTTCCTTTAAAGTCACAAAACACATTTGACTCTCAAATAGTAGGAATCTTTTCCACCTAATTATATGGACCCATTTTCTTATATATCTATCCTTTAATTAGAAAACGGTTTTCCTTTCAAGAAAACCATCTACTTTTGAGTAACTTGTGAATATTTAGCCTCTAGTTATGGAGTATAAAGTACCTTTCTATTTGCCAATCAAGCTAGCTATAACTTATTTAGTTATGGAGTTCACTTTATAAATCTAAGTAAGGGGACAACTATCATCTTATGTCCCTCTTTTTTATTTTTGGTTTCTATTTTGATATATATACTTCTAAAAATAACCATCATTAAATTTTTGTTAATTTAAGAGAAAATTATATTTTATTGATTTGTGAATTCGTTCTTTTTCATTTAATTTATATGCAGTTTCAAATATTAAAATTCATTTATTTGTATTTTTAATTATTAATATTTTATTCATTTAAATTATTTTCTTTCAAAAAATTAACGAAAAAATCATGCACGATACATATGTTTACCCCCTTCCTTAATCTTGATTCAATTAGAAGCGATTCCAAAAATGAAAAAGAAAAAAGAAAAATCTAAGTCCATTGCAAATTTCCATTTTGCCAGTTGCTCCAACGTTGATTAATAGAGTGAGACAAAGGGATGTACCCAACTATTCTTTCTGACAACTTTGATGATTAACTCCCAAATCAAAATTGAACAATGCACCATATAGATAGCAAGATCTGTATTTTGATCAATAATCAGAATGGGGACAAAGCAAGAATCCAATCATTAAATTTTGCATGACAGAATCCATGGGTAAAAAGGGAGAAATGCAGAAACGTAAAGCACTAATTCTGTTTGTCAATTGCATACGGAGCAAATTGCAAATAAGAAATCTGCAATGGAGTTATTATTTCCCCCCCTCCATTTTGGTTGAATTGCTCCTAATTGAACCAAGATTTGGGGAGTGGGAGATGCACTGGACACGACTTCTCCATTAATTTTTTTTTATTTTATGCAAAATAATTTAAGTGGGCAAAGGACTAATAATTTATAACATAGGAGGGTAAATTTTAATATTAAGTGAAAAATGTCAAAAACTTCAAACAAATGAAGTATAATTTTTTCTTTATTTATTGTTAATTTTTTTAAGAGTTTAATTTGATTCATTATTAAATAAAATCTTTTTATATCAACAATGACTAAAAATGATATATTAGTAAGAGATTTAGATCTGAATATTTTTTATGTAAGTAAATTTTATATTATTTACTATTATATTATCACATCAATAAAATTATTAAAACTTTTTTATTATTAGGAAATATTAAAATTTATTTTTTAATAATATATTATCTTTTTATTCACTAATAATATAAAAAGTTTTAAACAAAATTAATGTTTGATTGGAAGATTTTAAGAGATTGAAAACGTAGCAAAAAAAAAAGCCAATCCCCTTTTTGAATGTTTGGCTTAGGTATAATAAAATTTATTACATTTTACAAATGCTCTTCATTTAAATCCTTTGCAATTGATAAGATTTTAAATTACATTGTTCACTTATTACCATTATCACTATCATTATTATCACTGTAGTTGCCACTACTTTCCACTTTAACCAAAAAAAAAAAAAATGATACTAATCAATATATCGAACAAATTAAAGGTAGCTCAAACATATAATTGTTGAACAAAGCAATCGATCACAATATTAATCCATCATTACTGAGCATCACAGAGCTAAACAAATGTTCCTAATTCAGCATGTGTGGCGAAAGCAGGAAAACAGAGGGAAAATTGGGTTATAAGTAGACTATCATTTTCCCGGACTCTAATGTAGAAAAACATTGAAGAAAGTCAGGGGGAGCTTAGTTGAGGCGAGCTTCGATTGAGGGAGTTTTAGCAGAGCAATTTCTGATTCAGGGTGAAAGGGATTCATTACAGAGCAAAAGGGAATTTTAGTTTCAAAGCAAAGAGGGATTTTGTTTTCAATTTGAGGGAGCTTCTTTGCATTTTCATCAGCACCATATTTTGTGCGATTTGATAGCTCCAGAAAACCCAAATATTGAATGTGCTTTGTACAATCACTGCCAATTAACTGCCGACAGCTAACCCATTTTTGTGCTGAAGCGACACAGACTGTTCTCATCACTACCATCTCCAATTGGAAACGGGCCAAATGACCTGCTCAATCCAATGAGTTTGTCCAAAAAAAATATAGAATTTGTGGTTTTTTTTGACTCAATAAGTCTATTGAATTTTTTATAGTTTGATTATTATTCAAGTTAAGTTCAAGCAAAAAAAAAAAAAAAAGCTGGTGCAATTATATTAAGTTATATTTAATAATATAATTATATATTATAAAAAAATTATATCTAATAATTTAAATTATAAAAAAATTAATTTAATATAATTAAATATTTTATATATTTAAATATATTTTTATTTTTTAAAAAGTTCCTCTTTATTTAAAATTTTATAAAAATAATATTTGAATTTTTGGATTGAGTCTCAAGTCATACAAAAAAAATAATTAGATTGGATTAAACTAATTTTTTTAAAATTCAATAAGTCGAGCTCAAGCTCAAACTCGAGCTATAATTTTTATATAATTTTATTCGATGATTCGAGATGATATATATTTCTACTACTATTATTATAACTTTTGTTGTCACTATCATTATTATTATTATTACTACTACCATCCTTATCATTAAAAAAGAAATTAAATACAATAATTTGATCTCATTTCAAAGTGATGAATCAAACAATAAAAATACAAATCACAAATAATGTGGTTTCATTATCTATATGAAGCAAATAGTTAAAAAAAAATTCTTTCTTCCACTTTCCTTTGTTTGATTTGATTCCATTCCAACAAGTTGAACAAAATGTCCCAACCAATGGATTAAAGCTCTAGATCTAATGCTATAGTAACATAAGGATAGATTATAGTATAAAATTATTTTATATTGATAATAAACTAAATTCAAATCTTATTAAAAAATCATAATAATTATTTTTTTTTATAAATAATATGATGTTTTAACTATTTTTTATGATATAATAATATAAAATTGATTTATATTTTTAATGAATCAAATTTAAATTTTTTATTCTTTTTATAGTTTCTTCATGAAAAGTTGCAACAACTTTGAAAATTTCCAGGCAGAAACTATAGTTATCGTCGTTGTAATTTTTTTATATATTTGTTACACAAAAAATCTATACAAACTTCTCTACCACCAGAAAAAAAATCCTTAAAATTCCACAGGAATGCAAATACGTGATTTGCACACTCGTGGCCTCTTCTCCGTTGCAGAAGACAATCAGAAAATCACTGTTCTGATTCATGTTAAGGACAACTATGCTTCTAGGCGAGAACTGCTGCAAATGGAAAATATGATAATCATTATCAAAACTTTGTTTAAATCCTCAGTGTCTGATATATCTTGATTCCAGATTATACATATGGTCCATGGAGCATACAGTAGTTTCTCCAGTGAAGGAGATCCACAATAAGAACTTTAGTTCTTAAACTTCGTCTCTGGTACTGCAAATTAAGCAACTGCTACTCAAATACCATAATTTAGTATTTGAACATATGGAACCTTAGTTTAGCCAAATTCAAAGGAATATAATACAAGATTCAGAAAAATTTTCTTAGCATCTTCAGATCTCAGCCGATAAGATGAAAGAGGAGTAAAGGAAACAAGTATTGGAGTTCTGTCAAAGGGCAAAAGCGTGGCCAAGGTCAGCAGAGCTTGGATTGCTTTGTTTTTTGAGTTTCCGATGTCCTTGGCCAGTCGCCATACTTGATTGGCGAAATATAAAGGCCAAGGTATAATTCTATTTTGTCGATGTGGGATATTAACAGGTTCTTCTATCGTTGCAAGCAGCCTGTTCCTTCAGGCTTCAATCCTTGCAGAATTCGCATGATTGGGTTGGGATGCTTATACTGCTCGTCATCAATACACAACTACTAAAAATGGCTTCAAATGACTGAAACTTCAAAAGATTAGCTCGGCGGTGAAAATTTACGTACAATTCGAGCCAGATATTATGTGCTTCATATATATATATATATTTAAATTACAAGTTATAAAGAAGTGTTAGAAAGTTCACATTGGTGTTGACATTGGGACTCATTTTCTCAGCATGCACTTCTTTGCTTAATTTTAAACTTACTAATAATAAGGTAATAAATTAAGGTTCGTGAATTTTAATAAATTAGTTTATGTGAATCGAAATTTGTACGAATCAATCCATAAATGTATACTCATAGTATTCTTACATATATATATATTTTTTAAGTATGAGACTATAACATTTTACATTTTTTTTTGGGTCTTACACAAGAGACGGGGGAATGGGGCAAGCAAGTGGGATGGGAGGGAGTCGAACGCCCACCCTTTTATATGACACAACTTGGAGTGACAAGCACATGCCATTTTGACCAAGACTTCGGTGGTGGCTAGAATCGTCTTTGCACGAGATTATAAAATATATACTGGTTTGGGCCCAAGTTCAACCCTCAAGTTTTTCAATAAAAATTGGTCCAATTCCACTTTTATTTCACCATTTGAACTTAATTATATGACCAAGGAGAAGAATTTCATAACTAATATTTTAAATATAAGTAAAACCTATTTAGTATAAAAATATTTCTTATATAAATAATAAGAAATAAAACACCATAAATATTATTTATGTAAAAAATATTTTTTTTAAAATTAATCCATTATAAATGATCTATGTATTATATCTTAAATTTATTTATGGTATATTTTTAATTTTAATTAATTATGTTGGTTGAAATTTGGCCCAATTAACAATCAGATTGAAAAAAATTGGGTATAGTTTGACTCATTTTTTCGGCCCAAGCCGATTACTCTTTCAGACCGGGCCTCGCACCTGAACTCGGAGGTAGGCATACAAACCGTCTCTTCAAATTGTTGTGACTAAAATTGCAATCAGCCAAGTTTTGATAGTAAGATTGGAATTTCCAGCGCAGAAATAAATAAAAATTAAAATAGAAATACAAAAATATATATAAAAAAAAATAAACGTATATTTTAATTGGATGTGAGTTTTTCACATCTGGAATCTAGTTCTTTCCATAAAGGGTGTGGATAAGAAGTAGGGATGACAAATTTATAAATCCAAGGTCTCGCCCCACGAATTTTGTACGGACATGGTAAGAAAAATTATTTTCGCAAGGTCGGCTGCGAAGTATGTATTTAATTTAGGGCGGATTTCAGGAACTTAGCAATATTAGTCTATTTTATCCTGTAGAATTCTACAATTTTAAAATTATATTTTTACTCATATAATTGATATATATATATATATATATATATATATATATATATATATATAGTCTTTTAATAACAATTGCTTAGAAACACTTTTTAAAGATTTTCATTTCATTCTTTTTTAATTTAATTATTATATTTAATTAGGAAGCATTATTTAACTATTTTGATATACACTTGCATACTTTATTATTCCAATATTATTTGAATATTTATTTCAAATTTAATTATCTTACTCGTTAATTATTTAATTATTTTTATATGCATACAATAATAAATTCAAATTATTTTAAATCTTGATCATTAAAGTTAAAAGCATTTGAATGGCTACCCTCATTTTATTAGTATATTCTTCATTTATTATAAACGTGGATTTTTGTTCCGGTATATATGAAAATTTGGGTGTTCTTTTATGTTAGAAATGCCAACTTATTTTCACACTAATTTACCTATTGAGGTTTTAATTAGTAATTCATTAATGGATTCTTTGTTCTTTTTAATTCCGCTATATTCTGTGGTAATTAGAAATGCAAGATTACTGTTGTTATTTATATAAGTGCTATCTGACAATCACCTAGATGAGAATTATTATTTGTATAGGCGTATGAATAGTGTAAAAAAATTTTCAATCCATGTCAAATTTTTTTTAATGATTCTATTTTTTAATTAATTTTTTAACATATTTATTATTAATTTAAAGAAATTATTTGTAAATAAATAGTAAAAAAATTTAATACGCAACTAAAATATTTGTATAATTATTAATAATTATTTAAAAAATAAATAAAATAAAAACTAATTTTGAATAATGTATAATAAAAAAATTCACATTCATATATAGTAATATAAAGTATAAGATAAAAAGTAAATGTATTATATATATTATTCATTATTACTTATATTTTTATTATTTTAAATTCTTAAATTATAAAAAATATCATATATTTTTTTTAATTTTCATTAATGCAATTGCAATTTTTAAATATTTTCATTCTTGTATAATATAATAAATTAATTATCATTACATAACTTACTTATAATATTAAATTATTATATATTTTATTATTTATTACTCCTTATTTTTTTAGTACCTTAAATTATTATTTAAATTATAAAATATTCACATTGTAAAACTTTTTTTGTATTCATTATTGTAATTATCAAAATTAATTATTACCTATTTTTAATTACTTTTATTTTTATATAATTTAATAATTTGATAAAAATTATATAATTTACTTCTAATATTAAATTATTACATATTTTAATCTCCATTTTTATCTAGTGATATACTTTTATTAAGTATTGAATATTTGCTATTCAGTCATTTTTTATAAGAATCTAATTAAATAATTTTGTAAATATTCAAATTATTTATTTTTAATATTTTAAATGATTTCTTAAATTATTAAATGTTTCACATTATCAAATAGTTTTATTTTTAATATAATTTAATAATTTAATTAATGTAATTTTTAAAATTTTTGTAAATTTTATTGTTTTATTTTTTACCTAAATATACCAAATGTTTAATGCAATAAATATATCAACGGTCACAAAATATTAATTTTATCAATTAATATAATAAAGTATTAAAATAAATTTATATTTAACTATCATATTAATATTATGAGATGTTTAAAATAATAATTGTATCAAATTGTACTAAAATAATTATTTTTTCAAACCAAATATCGTATTAAAATATGTAAAATAATAATTCATACTCATTTTATATTTAACACAATAAATATACATGGCCATTATATAAAATAATAATTATATCAAATTGATTAATGAAGTAAAAATTTATTGTTATATATTATATCGATACTATTAAAAAGATTTAGAGTATAGCTTTTTTTAACATATTTCAATAAATAGTAAAGTAACAATTAGGAATTTTAATTAATAATATAATAACATAATCTGATTAAATAATAAAATAAATACAAAAATTAATAAATAAATATAAAAAGATGGTAGAAAATAAAAAGAAAAGAAGAGAACATACCTAAATTCCGAGCTCCACCCACGTGTGCAAGAAATAAAAGAAATGGTTTACGGGTACATATTTATAAATTAACTATATACAAATAATAAAAATTCATTTTTATAGGTATTTTTTATCATCTTAATTTGTCCAAAATGAGGGTATATGCATTATTTTGCCTTTTAAGCCAATTGAGATAATAAAAAATCATCTATATAACAAAAAAAAGTCATCTGTATTATATTTGTAATTTTAACCTATTAAATTTGAATTCTATACAAATGACAAAAATGTCATTTGTATAAAGAAAAATATTTTTTTAAATTAAAAAACTTATTCCCTTGTATAGAATTTTTTAAATCTGCCATCTCTATAGAACTTTTTAATCTTTTTAATTTTTTTAAAAAAAATTTATCATTTGTATAGAATTTTTTTATTTTTTTAGTTTTAAAAAAATTGAAAAACCTATATAGATGACAAAAATTCATTTGTATAAATTTTTCAAAATTTTTTATTTAAAAAATTGAAAAAAATTCTATATAGAGTTTTTGATTTTTTAAATCATTTAAAAAATCAAAAACCTATATAGAATTTTTTAATTTTTTTAAAACAACATTTTGAAATGCACTATATAGATAACAAAAGTCATATGTATAGAGTTTTTGAATTTTTTGTTTTTAAAAAGATTTGAAAAATCCTATATAAATAACTCTTTGTGGTTTGAATAAATTTTTCTAATTTTTAAAAAAATTTAAAAAATTGTATATAAACAACAAAAATCATTTGTATAGAATTTTTAAATTTTTTTAAAAAATTTAAAAACCTATACAGATGATCAAGACTATATCATTTGTATTGGTGTCATTTGTGTATTATGTAATTTTTTAGTATCAATATCAATATTCATTTGTATAGTGTGTTTAATTTTTTAAAAAATTAAAAAAAAATTATATAGACGATTGAAACTTTGTCATCTGTACAAGTATCATTTATGTATTATATAATTGTTGTAGTATCAGCATTCAGTACTGTTAAATTCTTTCTTTAATCTGATTGGATTATTACATGAAGCATTAGATATAATCCAGTTTGTTTATTTTATTTTATTATTTGCCTGAGCATTCTGTGTTTTAAAAATTTTTTCTATCGAAGTACTTACTACCGTTAGTGGAAATAGTGGATTTATTATATATATGAATCATTAGTAAATCCACTTCACTTATTTTATGTATGTTTCAATGATTTTGTAGTGATGAATTTATTTTCCTTGATTCATAATTTTTTTTAACATTAGGGAGTGGGTAGTGATGAGATATTTAGATAATATGTTAGGGTTCATACATACCGTTAATGTTAAAGAGAAAAAAATTCTTTTCTTTGTATATTGCAATTTATTTTCATGTATCTGATGGGGATTTACTTCAAGTGCGTAACATTAGCAGTGTCAGCTGTAGATGCAACCTTTTTTTTTTTTTACACAACATAGTTTGATTAGAGCCAGAGATTAACAAGAGAAAAAAATCCACACCAAATAATTAACTTTCAAATCACAAAGTCAAAGATGAGAATCAATTATTTTGTGTGTAGTTGTTTGAAAGTGGTGCATTATCCGCCAATATTTTTTTTAAAGGTTTTTCTTTTATTATATTTTTGGATTGAAATCAGTATCTTACATGTATATATAAAATGATTTTCCAGTCTTACTTGTATAAAGAAAAAAAATTATCAATAGAAGATTTAATCTTTCATTTGAATTTTCTCAAAAATTAGAATTCAATTTGTAAAATTAAATATTATATTTATTTATTTTTGGTAAATATGATATTTAGTTCTTTATTTATAAATGTGATGAATTTTACTCACTCAAATTTTATAACTAATATTATTGGTCCCTTACTTTTATATTTATTATAGTTATTTATCTATTCATTTGCTTGAAATGTTAAAATAAAAAAAAAATATTGAAGTTGATTGTTTAAAAAACACTTTAACAATATCAAATATATGCTTACTATTGTGTATGGTGAAATATTGAAAGAAATTGATCAAATAAACAATAAAAATGCAAGGAAGCGAGAAAACCTAGCTCATAGTTGATCATAGCCCTATAATTTGTTCCTCGAAGGATTATAGTTAACTATTATAGTCAAATATTCTTAGAAGTCTATAAGATTACAGTCAACTATTATGGGCAACTATTCTTAGAAATTTAGCTTTTGTATGATAATAGTTGATTATAACCTTGAATTTTTCTCATGGGGTTATAATCAATTATTATAGTCCACTATTGCTAAACATTTGGTTTTTGGATGAAGATAGTGGAATACCATAATTGACTATGGTCTCTAAATTTGTATTTTAGAAGTTCATAGTCAACTATTTCCCATATTATTTTCAATTTCAAATGTATGATAGAATTTTATGATAATGTACAATTATATGATACAAGTTTGGAAATACTTATCTTATGAATGTATTTATATATAAAGTTAGTGATGCAATCCCAAATTGGGATGTGTTTTTGAATTTATGTGTGACTTTGAGAATAAGTAAAAATAATGAACCAAACATAGATAGATAAATAAAGTACTTTTTTTAACAAGGCACATGACTCTTTGAATGTTATTCCATGAATGGAATTATGTAGTAGATTTGCTTATTTACTTTTATTTTTTTGTTTAAATCTTCGCAGAAGCTTGCTGAGCTTAGTCTTATTATATTTGATTAAATTAACTTATTTTTGCCACCTTTAATGAATTATTCTAATAGTTTATTTGTATATAGGTGAGTATTCTTATTTGCTAGTAATAATGAACTAAAATATTAGGATAGTTGATTACGTAAGAAGTCAGGGTTAATACATCAGTTATTGTCGAATATTTGACAACATTACCTTAGCTATATAATCCTTTCTCTCTCTCTCTTTCTCTCTCTCTCTCTCTCTCTATATATATATATATATATCTTTGTTCCTATAATTTTTTAATTTTTATCAACCTACATTAGGATGGATGTGTAGTTTGAGATGGATAGTGGATGAAAATTAGTTTAAGTAGTATTGAGGATACTACGGATGAATATTTTCAACTAGGAAAGCGGAAAATTAGAAACAATTAGGATTATGATTTGGAATATTAGAGCGGTATTATTTAAGCCTAGAATAGAAATTCTTAGAAGGAAATAGTCGATAATTGCATACTTGTGGTTTATGTTATAAATTGATGAGTAGGAGGCAAAGAAGAGATAAGTGTAAATGCTTTACAATTTTAAAAAGAATTAGTATCTTAAGGTGAGTATATATTTTACCTTGATAATTTATTCAGTTTTCATATTTCCCTTCCTATGTATATATAGATCATATGTTCACACTTACATGTAATTTTATAGATATAGCTACAAAATCCTAGAATGTTTGTGTTTAGAGAATTACAATTTTGATTATCTATTGTGATGTAAGATAGTGTAATCACTAGTACATTGATTTACATATCCTCTTTAATGGATTACTTATATACACACACATATATATATATACATACATACACACACATCTCTGAGTTTGTGTTGTAAAGACATAGTGTTGCTGAAGCTTGAATTAATAAATCATATTTATTTAAATTTCCTAGATATTATTGAATGGATAGTTTATGTTTGCACAAGAGAAGTGTGAAATTGCTACTTGATAATTTACTCATAATTATATTTATAAATATTTGGTTGGATTGAATGTGAATTGTGATATTTGATGAGAGTAATGCTATGGGCATGATTGATGTGATGAGATGGGGCAGACATGATTATGCAATTAATACTAGATTCAAAAAATTGTTTGTAAGAGGAATAAGACAAATCTTGGAGATTGAGACAATAATAGATTTGTGAGGGGATAAAATTAACTAGAAGTCACAGGTGACTTAAAATCCTTTCCTTACTTTTATATATATTTCATATGGCTATATAAATGATAATGAATGGTAAATGTTTTCATAACATTGATTTGGAAATATAGCTTAAAATAAGAATTTTATTATCTAAATGTAGTCCACAAGTGAGATCAAATCTTGTTGGAAGGATAGAAATTCTTTATATTGTTTTTATTCGGATATAATAGAATAAAATAGAATTGCAATAGGAAAGAGGATGTCCAAAAATTTTATTTGATAGACAGTATGAAACAAAAATGTTCATTCATTAGGAAATGACAATTTTATACCCATATACTTCAAAACTTTTTATATTTCAATACTATATTTCATTAATAAATAATAAAATCATATTAATTTTTATTATTTACAAATATCAAAAGTTTTAGTTGATTTATTTTTACACATACCAAATATTATAATAGATTTTTTCCTTATGTTATTAAAACAAGATAACAAAAACACAAATATTTTAGTCTCAGTTGATAATTCTTAACATTAATTCATATAAATATAGAAAAATTCACTTCACCGACATACGATTTTGTTCAATTTCATTTAGCTCAACTGTTAGTTTTTCATTAAAAATTACATAAAAAAATTTTGATGGATAAAGTGTTAGCGATAGAAAAATCCATATCAGAAAATTGAATAGATTGGAAATAGGTGTAGGTTAAGTGAAAATTAACAAAACTATAGATGGATAAAGTGTAATTTTTTCCTTTTATTAATTAATAAAATTGTAAAATCTGTGTTTAAATTTGATGTATTATTAGTATAAAATTTTTTACACTATCAAAAAAACAAAAAAACCATCACGTCATAACAAACATAATAAATTTTATCAACAATAAAGATATTTTAACATTTTTTATTAATGTATTATTAGTATAAAATTTTTCACACTATCAAAAAAACAAAAAAACCATCATGTCATGACAAACATAATAAATTTTATCAACAATAAAGATATTTGAACAATTTTTATTGATGTAATAATACAAAAGTGAGTGATGTAAATATAATTTATTTACATGGACAGTATTGCACCAAGTTTTAATTGAAAATCTTTTACCGCATTCACTACTATATATGTTGATATTCTAATTCAAATTTATAGTTTTTACAATATTTTCGTTGAGAAAGCCATAAAATTTCAATTATTTATGGAAGTAAAGTCCAAAATTTACTAACTAATAAAATTAGTTATATAATTTGGCTATGCATTTTACATTTCAAGGAAAACAATTACGAGTTTAATCATATATATATATATATATATATATATATATATCTTTGAAAAGCGTCTATCACCTCCAATTTTAACGCGGTTTAGTCCATCTAAGATAAGATATCTATGTTGTTTCAAAAGCAGTAGTACAGCACTGGACTACTTTCACTTCCTAATTATTCCTAAACCGATTTGGATTACAATACAGTTTGGGGTTATCGAAACATTCCATATAAATGTATACGAAATACACACTCATGCATTAGAAGTTAGAACCATACAAAGCAGTAAACATTCTTTCTAATACTTCTCCGTCATATTACTTCTTCTTCCTCTGTTATCATGGAAAACAAACAACCTTTGAAAATTGTTTTTCGTTTGCCCAAACCCCAACAACAACAGCAATCATCAGATCAAGCTCAATGCTCTCTTCATTCCAACAACAAGAGGAAACCAAGCCCTGAGAATGACGATGCAGCTGCTGCAAAAAAGAGAGTTTGCATCAAGAAACCTACAAAAAACAACAAGCTGGAATGGGGCTATTCAACGGATTTGATGCTTTACGACGATCCATGGAAGATCAAGAAAACCCTAACAAAGACTGACCTCGGTGATCGCTGGCTCAGGCTCCCCATCTAGGCGGACGTGGCCAGAAACCTCGTTCTTCCTGTTTTGGGCATCAAAACTGATGATGATGCCTTGACGAAGGAGGGATTTGCGATTAGGATTTGGGACATTAACACAGAATCTGAACACAAGTTGAATTTTAAGCTCTGGAAGAGTTCAGGAGGATACATCTTCAATAAATGGTGGATGGAAGATTTTGTGGAGAGAAGAGATTTAAAGGTAGGAGATCAGATTGGATTTCACTGGGATCCGTATAAAATAAGATTCGACTTTTCGGTTCTTAAGAGAGCTGCAACTGCTGTCAAAGATTCGGAGAAGAAAAATATTATGCAGAAGTCGGAGATGATGGAATGGGGGTCGTCTTTAACTTTGTAATCAAGAAAACAGTAGACTTGTTTATATTTATCTACTTTCATGAAGTATTAGATATAATACGGTTTGTTTATTATATTATTTTATTTATCCGAACTTCTTGGAAGGATCATTTTAATTTTAAGGATTTCTCTATAGGCACACACCACACACTATTGCCACTAATAGGGATAATGGATTTATTTGTATATATACGAAACGTTAGTAAACCAGTTTGTTATATATGGTGCAATGATATTGAAGTGATGGATTTATTTTCCTTAATTCATAACTTTTTTTTCTTAAGCATTAGGGAATAACCTTTTTTTTTTCTTAAGCACTAGCGAGTGATTAGTGGTGAGATATTTGAATAATGTGTTGGGAGTCATACCGTTATATATATATATATATATATAAACTTTTCATTCATTTTTATGTTGCAATTTATTACCTTCTATCTGATCCAGATTTGCTTTGAGTGTGTAATATTGGGAGTGTTAGCTGTGAATGAAACTTTTTTTTTTAACACAATAACAATAATTTGATTAGAGCCAGAGAGATACAAGGGAAAAACCTCCACACCAAATAGTTACCGTTTAAATCACAAGGTCAAAGATAAGAACCTAGTGTCTTGTGTGTTGTTAGGACAGTCATATACTAACCCGCCGATTTTTTAAAGGTTTTTTCTTTTGTTATATTTTAGGATTGAAATCAGTATTTTATGTGTTTATATTAAAGTTCTATTTATTTTGTTAGAAAGTATTTTCAGTAGAAAAATATTATTTACATATATATTAATAAAAAAGTGATATGCTACATTGATGACTAAAAAAAAAATAATATTTGGAAGCTTAGAAATGGAGAAAAGTAAATTTCTTTTTAGAATAGGAGAAGTTATTTTTTTCAAATTTTTTATATTTAACATTAAATAAATAAAATACTTTTCCATCATTTTAATATTTTACAATTATATTTTATAAAAAATATTTTCCAATAAAACAAACGGAGTTTAAATGATTTGTCATTCTCACTCATATAAAGGAAAACACTAGAATTGTTTATATTTACCCACTTCATTTTTTTTTGCTAAATCAGTATTCAATACTAATAAATTTAGATTTGACTCCTCTAAAGTATAAAATATATTTTATAGGGTAAAGTGTATCATCATAACCTTTAATGAGAAAATTAAGAGAGTGAAAAATTACAAATTTAAAATTTTTTTTTTTTATTATTATTTATAAGATCATAAGTCATTGATTTTTTTTTTATTAAAGATTGTGATGATGCACTTTACCTTTTAAAGTGCATCTTGCATTTTAGAAGAGTCAAATCCATTAGGATTATTACATGAAGCATTGATAAAATCTGGTTTGTTTATTTTATTTTATTATTTACCCGAGCATTCTTTGTTTTAAAGATTTTTTTTGTTGAAATACCCACTATTGTCAATGGAAATAGTGAATTTATTGTTTATATGAAGCATTAGTAAATCTTCTTTGTTTATTTTATATATGTTTTAGTGATTTTGAAGTGATGAATTTATTTTCCTTCATTCATAAGTTTTTTTTTTTTTTTTTTGCAATGTTAGGGAGTGGGTAGTGGTGAGATATTTAGCTAATATGTTAGGGTTCATATATGCCATTAATGTTAAAAAAAAATTTCTTTCCTTTGTATATTGCAATTTGCAATTTATTTTCACGTCAGTGCGTAATATTGCAGTGTTAGCTGTAGATGCAGCCTTTTTTTTTTTTAACATAATAACAATAATTTGATTAGAGCCAGAGATTAACAAAAGAAACATTCAAATCACAAAGTCAAAGATAAAAATCCAGTATCTTGTGTGTAATTGTCAGGATAGTGATACAGTATCCGCCAATACTTTGTTTCATGGTTTTTTTCTTTTATTATATTTTAGGGTTGAAATCAGTATCGTAAGTGTAAATATCAAATGATTTGCCACTTTTACTCTTGTATAAAAAAATTATCAATGAAGATTTAATCTTTCATTTGAAATTTCCCAAAAATTAAAATTCAATTTTTAAAATTAAATATTATGTTTATTTTTTTTTTTGAGTATGCACCATCAAATTTCATAACCAACATTATTGGCTCCATATTTTTATTTTTTTACAATTATTTGTCAATTTATTCACTTGAAATATTAAAATAAATAAAAAAATTAAAGTTCATTATTTAATAATACCTTAATAATATCAAATATATACTTACTATTGTGTATGGTGAAATATTGAAAGCAATTGACCAAATAAACATAAAAAAATGCAGGGAAACTAGAAAACTCAGCCCATATTCAACTATAACCATTTAACTTGTTTTTGGAAGGATTATCATCAACTATTTTTAGAAGTCTAGCCTTTGCATGTCAACAATTGACTATAGCATTGAATTTCTCTTAAGGGACTATAATTGATTATTATAGTTGACTGTTGCTAAATGCTTGACTTTTAGATGAAGATAGTCAAATATTATAGTTGATTATGACCTCTAAATTTACTTTATGATAATGTATGGTTATATGATCCATGTATGGAAATACTTAGCCTATGAATGTATTTCTATATAAATTAGTGATGAAATATCAGATTGGGATGTGTTTTTGAATTTATATGTGATTTTGAGAACTAGTTGAAATGATGAACCAAATGTAGATAGATAAATAAAATGTTATTTTTAATCAAGCACATGGCTCTTTCAATGTTATTGGATGAATGGAATTATATAATAGATTTATTTATTTGCTTTTATTTTTTTGCTTAAATTTTTGGTGGAAGCTCACTGAACTTAGACCTGTTATATCTAATTAAATTAGCTTATTTCTATCTAGTTTAATGGATTATTCTCATATTTTATTTGTATATAGGCAAGTAACCTTATCCATAAATAATGATAACTAAAATATTAGGATAATTGATTACATAAGAAGCAGGGATTAATAACATTAGTTGCTGTTGAATATTTGACAACATTACCTTAGCCATATAATATATATATATATATATATATATATATATTATTCCTATGATTTGTTTACTTTTATCAACTGCATCTTTATTTGAAGGCACATGTAATTCTTAAGGATAAGTGGTAAATATGTATGACTGAATAGAAACCTGGATGGATGTCTAGTTTGAGATGGATAGGGGATAAAAATCAGTTTAGGAAGTGTCAAGAATAGTAGGAATGAATATTTTCAAGTAAGAAGGCAAGAAATTAGAAACAATTGGAATTAGTATCAAATGGTGATGAAGAAAGGCATATAGCCTTGGTAGTGAATATTGATGTAAAAACTAAATTAGGGTATAGTCTAAGTAATTACAATGGAAGAGACGAATTGAATATGAGTGATTGTAAGGCAAAATGAAAGATTTTAGTTATTTATTAGTGGGTTGGTGGTATAGTAAAGTTAGTTTATTTGTAACATTCTTCGCTCAACTATAAATAGTATATCTATACCCTATATTGTTTCATTTTTTACTTCTTTATTAGTAAAATACCTTTGGAATTCAAGGATAAATTCTTTTAAGGGAGTTAACTAGTAATAACTGAATTAATATTTAAATTTCTTTATTTAAATTATTTTATTTTAAACTTTTTACATATTTATTTTAAGCAACTATATCATTTTAAAATTTTCTTCTTAAATAAATTTTGAATAAATAAAATTATTATTTATATATTTAATATTTAAACATTATCTATTTGTTTTACCTTATGATAAAATTCAAAAATTTAATATTTTTCTCAATAGAATTATAAATATATTTGTTTGATTAACGAGTTATTCGAAATTTCCTCAAATGACTTGTGCGACACCTTTTATAAAATTTCAGATATTTAACGGATTATAAATGTGATCATTTACGAAAATATTTATGTATGTTCTAATCAATAATTTTTCTAAAGCTTATTAAATTTTAGGATATTCGCTTTTAAGCTACTAAATTTATTAGGTTGGTATAAAAATTATTGGAATGGATGAAGAAAACTAAAAAGAATTAATTTTGGAAATAAATGGCTAGACTTAAAGGAAATTGGGATTGGTGGGTGGGGGCTGAGAATAAAGGGTATTTGAGGTTATGGTGAACCCGTCCCACAGTATAATTCCCCTTCTTTCTTATTTATTCGTCTTCTTCCCTCTCCCTCTCTCTCTTGTTTCTCCGTTACTCACCTGGCCACTGTCCTTCTCCTCCTTTCTCCCACCATTTTTTACCACCAAAACCCCATAGACCGCTGCGCTGCCACCTCTCGTTTCTCCCCCGGCCACCAGCTTTGAGCCGGGGGGTGTGCAGGAGCAGATCGTAAGGGTGCTGGCTCTCTTCCTCGACGGCGTTTACTGGCCTTTCGTCGTCCGTCAAGTCACCAGTGACCTCCAAAGAAGGAGACAAGCCTCTAGGAAGCATAGCATTCTAATAGTTTTACTTGTTTAGGCTTGATTAAAAAATTTCCATATATTAACATATTACCAATTTCTTATTTTGGTTTTAAAAAAATAAAAAAGTGATGATTTGGAATATTGAAGTGGTATTATCATAGCCCAGAATAGAAAATTTTAGAAGGAAGTAGTTGACAATAGAATACTTATAGTTTATCCTTATAAATTGATGAGTAAAAGGAAAAGAAAATATCAGTGTGGATGCTTTGAGATTTTGAAAAGAATTAACGTTTTAGTGCATATCTTACCTTCAATTGATAACTTATTTAGTTTTTCATATTTCCCTTATATATATATATATATATATATATATATATATATATATATATATATATATATATATATATATATATATATCTCATGTAGATCATATGTTCACATAACTATAAAATTTTAGAATGCTTGTGTTTAGAGAATTATAATTTTTTTTATTATCTATTGTTATTTAATTTATTGTGATGTTAAATAGCATGACTGATACATTGATTTATATATTTTATTTTGTGGATTACTTATATATATATATATATATATATATATATATATATATATATATATATATATATATATATATATATATATATCTATCTTAGAGACGGTGTAATAAAGGCATGATGTTGCTGAAGCGTGAATTAATAAATTCATGTTTATTTAAATTTGTTGCATATTATTGAATGGATAGATTGTATCCAGGTGTTGATGAATTGCTGCTTGATAACTTTGTCATGATTATATTTATAAACGTTTGACAGGATTGAATGGGAATTGTGATATGTGATGAGAACAATGCCATGGACATGATTGATGTAATTAGATGAGGTGGATATGATTATTTAATTAATTCCAAATCTGAAAAATCATTTGTGAGGGTATAAAAGCGATCTTAAAAGAATAGGAATGAGTTTGTTCAAAGGTAAAGTTAACTAAAAGTTTCAAAATAATTTGAATTACTTTTCTCATTTTTATATATGTTTCATATGGATATATATATATATATATATGATGGCGGTGGTGAATGATAAATGTTTTGATATGCATGGTAAATGTTTTCATAACATTGATTTGGAAATATAGATTAAGGTGAGAATTCTATTAACTAAATATAATCTACAAGTGTATGGTTTTCAGGGGTTTTATTACGTCCCCGACATTTTACCATTTTTCCTATTTACATGAATGGATTTATGATTGTTAGACTATGAAAATCTTCTTAGGTGCCGTTGCTCTTTTATTTGTGATAGTTTTGTAATGAATACAGGTGGAAGAACGTAATTGTTAAATTGCTTGTGACCCAAAGAAAATACAGGTGGAAGAACGTGATTGTTAAATTGCTTGTGACCAAAAAAAACAGAAACGAAATCTAGTAAAACTTTCACTTATTAATTTATTAATTATTTTAATTTCTTGACTACACCTTAGTTAATATTTCTTTATAATGATCATTGATAGATGTACGCTCATTAATTTTTTTATAAAACTCATTCCTTAATTAAATTAAGGAACGAAATTTAGTAAAAGCTTTCATCTATTAATTTATTTAGTTTAATTTCTTAACTATACCTTGGTTAATTAATATTTCTTTAAAATGATCATTAGTAGATAGATGCGCACTAAATTTATATAAAACTCAATCTTGTTTTTATTTTAAACATTTTCAGGATTAACTTGAATTATTAAGTTATGATGATCTTATGAAAATTTAAAGTGCTTGAACGAAGAATTTGATAATTGGGATAAAGTCAATTGTAACTGTAAGTCTTAATAAGTATGTGTGGAGTTTTGTTTATTCTCATGTACGTCATTTTTAGTATGTATTAGAGTCAGAAACTTGTGTCACGGGGCAAAAGACACTCTCAAAATATCCATTCAATAAGAAATGATGTTTTTACACCCATATTCTTCAAAATTTTTGCATATTTCAATATTATATTTCATTACTAAGTAATAAAATAATATCATTTTGATTATTTATAAAAATCAGGAGTCTTATTTGTTTTTTTTTATATGTATCATGTATTGTAATAGATTTTTTTTCCTCATGTTATTAAAACAAGGAAAAAAATAAATATATTTTAGTTTCAATTGACAATTCTTAACATCAATTCATATAAATATTAAAAAATTATACTTTATCCACATAATTTTATATGATTTCATTTAGCTTACCCATTACTTCTCTATTAAAATTTGAGTAAAAAAATTTAAATGGATAAAGTGTTAACAGGAAAAAATAGCCAATTCTAAGACACTCGGGGGGTTTTGGAACCCCGAGTTACGTGCTTAAAAAATAAGTCATTTGATTCTTAAGTTTTTATCTCAATCGTCCATATAAATAATGTATTTCTAGTTCTTGTGATAAATTTTAAAATGAGTCTTTATGTATTCAAAATTACAGATCAATCCAACAATGAAAATCAGAGATTGAATACCGATATTGACTCATCATTTACATCGAAAATATCTAATGCTACCGTGGATCAAAATTATTGGGTAATTAATGAGTAGTGATATGAAGCCTCATTATAGCAGCCATTGTCGAATTTTAGAGAAGGAAGGAAGAAGTTGGCCAGTCGATGCATCATCGCACAAACAATCGACTCTCTATTTATGGGTTATACGGGATTTTTCTCCAAAATTTCAACTAGTTCTAACCACGATGTATCATTGCACAAACAATCGACTCTCTATTTATGGATTATACAGGATTTTTCTGCAAAATTTCAACTAGTTTTGACCAAAGCCCACGAACAATGATGGATTTTTTTACTTCTTTCAAACTTTCTATTTCAAGCTGAAGAAGCATCTCTGGGATTTAAGCAGTTCAAGTTTTTATTTCTTTAAAATTCTCTATTTATAAGTTATACAGGATTTTTTTTCAAAGTTTCAACCAGTTCTGACCAAAGTCTTGTGAACGATGATGGAAACGGAGTGCTACACCACCTTCGATTCTAGTGGAAGAAGCATCTTTGGGATTCAAGGAGTTCGATTTTTTACTTCTTTCAAGCTCATCTTCCATATGCCCTTTGTGCCTTGTAAGGGGAAAAAATGGTTGATGACAGGGAGCCGTGCGACTGGGACATTGACTAGATTGGCACTTGTTACTGTCATTTGTGGGGTTATTTATGCAATTATTCCCAAATAAGTATGGACAGAAATACAATTTACTTTGCTGCAACGTAGCAATGTGGCAATATTTTCAGCAACCACGTGCCCTAGGTTTTGACACCCAAAATTAGCTAAAGATACCATAGTCTTCCCCGGAAAAAACACATGTGAGAAAATTAAATTGGTTGAAATAGATGTGAGTTAAGTGAAAATTTACAAAATTACAGTGGGGTAAAGTGTAATTTTTATTTTATTTGTTAATGAAATTGTAAAATCTTTAAGTTTAAATTTAATATATTGTTAGTATAAATTTTTTTTCACACAATTAGAGAACAAGGACACTTTACAGCATAAAAAATGTAATAAATTTTAGGCTTGAATGCATTTTTGGTCCTTCTAATTAACATTTTGATTGATTTTAGTCCCCTTAATTTGAAGTACTCTATTTTAATCCTTCAAAATGTATAATCCACGCAATTTTGGTCCTTCTGTTACATTTCCATCCATGATCCGTTAGAAAAAGATGAGGTGGCTTTCATTTATTTTTTTATTCTTTCTTTTCCTCTTTTTTTTTTTTTTCCCCTTTTCCCCTTTATTGACCATCCTCTTCTTCCTTTCGTCTACCACATTTCCCCGATCAGATTTCCCCGATCTGGTTCACCTCTTCTTCCTTTTGTGTACCAAATGCCTTCGCATGTCAAATTCAGAGCTTGCTGGACATTAGAGAAGTCATTTTTTTTAATAAAGGAAAAAAGCTCATTCTTAACGGAATATAAATTTAAATGTAGTGATTGTTGATTAAAAGATAAATGGAAGTAGGAATGTAAGATCTAAGTCTAAAAATACAATAAAATCAAGTGAACCATTTAGTTTGGAAAAAAATTCGTTTTTTGTCAACAATTCTACTGTATCCCAAATTTTTTCCTAAAAAATCTATCATTTGCTCATACCAAGGTAAACGATATTCCCTTGCTGTCGCCTAACAACGAGCAAGTCGCAGATGAGTACCAGCTCACAAGAGAAACTTTCTTCTATTAATTTATTAATAATTAGTTTAGTTTCTCCATTATACCTCAGTTAATTAATACCTCTTTATAATAATTGTTGGTAATATGCGTTTGCTGAATTTACATAAAACTCATTCCTTCTTTTATTTTAAATATTTTCAGGAATAATTTGAATTATCAAGTTATAATGCTCTCATGGAAATCCAAAGTGCTTAAAGAAAGAATTTGACAGTTGGGATAAAATTAATTATAACTATATGTTTTGATAAGTATGTGTATAGTTTTGTTTATTCTCTCGTGTATATCATTTTTAGTACCTGTCAGCTGAGTCTCAAATTTGTGTAATGGGGCAGGAGATCCTCTCAAAATATTCATAAACAGATAAAATTTTGTCTATTTATTTTTAAGATTAATTTGTATTGCATTCTATTCAATATAAAAATAAATGTATTTCTATCGAGTCAAAATTTGCATATTAATAATTGTGTCAAAATAAATTTATGTGTGTAGATCATGATTAAAGACAAGAAAATAAAATTTATGTTATAAAATTAAAAAATTACAAGAAATCCTCCGAGGAATATCAATGATATAAAGAAAGGTATCGAGTTAAAAATACAATACTTCTGGATTTTGTTCATTTAATGAACAGAGGTTTGAATTTCAAAGATCAAATCTGGTTGAAAGCAAAAAAATTTTTTATAGTATGTTTAGTCCAACAGAATAAAATAAAATAGAATCAGAGAATGAGAATGATAAAAAATTCTGTTTGAGAGATATTATGGAATAAAAATATTCATTTACTAGAAAATGGCATTTTTACACCTATATTCTTTAAATTTTTTTATATTTTGATACTATATTTCATTAATAAATAATGAAATAATATTAATTTTTATTACTAATAAATATCAAGAATTTTAACTGATTTATTTTTACGCCTGCAGTGTATTGTAATAGATTTTTTCTTATGTTATTAAAACAAGGTAAAAAAACAAATGTATTTTAGTCTTGATTGACAATTCTTGACGTCAACTCATATAAATATAGGAAAATTACACTTTACTCACGTATAAATTTGTTGATTTCATTTAACTCACCTATTAGCTTTCTATTAAAAATTGGATAAAAAATTTTCAGTGGATAAAATATTAGCGGTAGAAAAACACATGTGGAAAAATTAAATCAATTGAAAACAAGTGTGAGTTAATGAAGATTAGCAAAATTATAGATGAATGAAATATAATTCTCTCTTTTATTTATTAATAAAATTGTAAAATCTTTTAGTTTAAATTTGATGTATTGTTAGTATAAAATTTTTCACACCATAAAAAAATAAGAAGACATTGCATCATAAAAAATGTAATAAATTTCATCAACTAAAAAGATATTTTAATAATTTTTATTAACATGATAATATAAAAGTGAGCGACAACGTAAATCAAATTTTAACTGATTTATTTTTATGCCTGCAATGTATTGTAATAGATTTTTTCTTATGTTATTAAAACAAGGTAAAAAAACAAATGTATTTTAGTCTTGATTGACAATTCTTGACGTCAACTCATATAAATATAGGAAAATTACACTTTACTCACGTATAAATTTGTTGATTTCATTTAACTCACCTATTAGCTTTCTATTAAAAATTGGATAAAAAATTTTCAGTGGATAAAATATTAGCGGTAGAAAAACACATGTGGAAAAATTAAATCAATTGAAAACAAGTGTGAGTTAATGAAGATTAGCAAAATTATAGATGAATGAAATATAATTCTCTCTTTTATTTATTAATAAAATTGTAAAATCTTTTAGTTTAAATTTGATGTATTGTTAGTATAAAATTTTTCACACCATAAAAAAATAAGAAGACATTGCATCATAAAAAATGTAATAAATTTCATCAACTAAAAAGATATTTTAATAATTTTTATTAACATGATAATATAAAAGTGAGCGACAACGTAAATCAAATTTTAACTGATTTATTTTTATGCCTGCAGTGTATTGTAATAGATTTTTTCTTATGTTATTAAAACAAGGTAAAAAAACAAATGTATTTTAGTCTTGATTGACAATTCTTGACGTCAACTCATATAAATATAGGAAAATTACACTTTACTCACGTATAAATTTGTTGATTTCATTTAACTCACCTATTAGCTTTCTATTAAAAATTGGATAAAATATTAGCGGTAGAAAAACACATGTGGAAAAATTAAATCAATTGAAAACAAGTGTGAGTTAATGAAGATTAGCAAAATTATAGATGAATGAAATATAATTCTCTCTTTTATTTATTAATAAAATTGTAAAATCTTTTAGTTTAAATTTGATGTATTGTTAGTATAAAATTTTTCACACCATAAAAAAATAAGAAGACATTGCATCATAAAAAATGTAATAAATTTCATCAACTAAAAAGATATTTTAATAATTTTTATTAACATGATAATATAAAAGTGAGCGACAACGTAAATCAAATTTTAACTGATTTATTTTTATGCCTGCAATGTATTGTAATAGATTTTTTCTTATGTTATTAAAACAAGGTAAAAAAACAAATGTATTTTAGTCTTGATTGACAATTCTTGACGTCAACTCATATAAATATAGGAAAATTACACTTTACTCACGTATAAATTTGTTGATTTCATTTAACTCACCTATTAGCTTTCTATTAAAAATTGGATAAAAAATTTTCAGTGGATAAAATATTAGCGGTAGAAAAACACATGTGGAAAAATTAAATCAATTGAAAACAAGTGTGAGTTAATGAAGATTAGCAAAATTATAGATGAATGAAATATAATTCTCTCTTTTATTTATTAATAAAATTGTAAAATCTTTTAGTTTAAATTTGATGTATTGTTAGTATAAAATTTTTCACACCATAAAAAAATAAGAAGACATTGCATCATAAAAAATGTAATAAATTTCATCAACTAAAAAGATATTTTAATAATTTTTATTAACATGATAATATAAAAGTGAGCGACAACATAAATCAAATTTTAACTGATTTATTTTTATGCCTGCAGTGTATTGTAATAGATTTTTTCTTATGTTATTAAAACAAGGTAAAAAAACAAATGTATTTTAGTCTTGATTGACAATTCTTGACGTCAACTCATATAAATATAGGAAAATTACACTTTACTCACGTATAAATTTGTTGATTTCATTTAACTCACCTATTAGCTTTCTATTAAAAATTGGATAAAAAATTTTCAGTGGATAAAATATTAGCGGTAGAAAAACACATGTGGAAAAATTAAATCAATTGAAAACAAGTGTGAGTTAATGAAGATTAGCAAAATTATAGATGAATGAAATATAATTCTCTCTTTTATTTATTAATAAAATTGTAAAATCTTTTAGTTTAAATTTGATGTATTGTTAGTATAAAATTTTTCACACCATAAAAAAATAAGAAGACATTGCATCATAAAAAATGTAATAAATTTCATCAACTAAAAAGATATTTTAATAATTTTTATTAACATGATAATATAAAAGTGAGCGACAACGTAAATCAAATTTATTTACACCGATAGTACTTCACCCCCAAGTTTTAATCTAAAATCTTTTATCACTTTCACTATTTATATATTGATATTCTAATTACAAATTTATAAATTTTACAATACTTTCATTGAGAAAGCAATAAAATTTCAATTATTTATGAAAGTAAAGTCCAAATTTACTAGCTAATAAAAATTAGTTACATAATTTGGCTATACATTTTATATTTCAAGGATAACAATTACTGGTTTAATCATTAACTATATATATATATATATATATATATATATATATATATATATATATATATATATCTTCGAAAAGCGTCCATCATGTTTTGGTCCGTCTAAGATAAGATATTTATGTTGTTTCAAAAGCAGTATCATAGTACTAGACTGCTTTCACTTCTTAATTATTCCTAAACCTATCTGGATTACAATACAGTTTGGTGGTTATCGAAACATTCTTTATAAATAAGAAACACACTCATGCATTAGAAGTTAGAACTATACAAAGCAGTAGACATTCTCTCTAACACTTTCTGCCATTACCTCTTCTTCCTCTGTTATCATGGAAAACAAACAACCTTTGAAGATTGTTTCTCGTTTGGCCAAACCCCAACAACAACAGCAGCAACCATCGGATCAAACTCAATGCTCTCTTCATTCCAACAAGAAGAGGAAACTAAGCTCTGAGAATGGTGATGCAGCTGCTGCAAAAAAGAAAATTTGCATCAAGAAACCTGCAGAAAGCAAGAATCTGGGATGGGGCTATTCAACGGATTTGATGCTTTATGACGACCCATGGAAGATCAAGAAAACCCTAACGAAGACTGACCTTGGTAATCGCTGGCTCAGGCTCCTCATCTCGGCAGACGTCGCCAGAAACCTCATTCTTCCAGTTTTGGGCGTCAAAATTGATGATGATGCCTTGACGAAGGAGGGATTTGCGGTTAGGATTTGGGACATTAACACAGAGTCTGAACACAAGTTGAATTTTAAGCTCTGGAAGAGTTCAGGAGGATACATCTTCAATAAATGGTGGATGGAAGATTTTGTGGAGAGAAGAGATTTAAAGGTAGGAGATCAGACTGGATTTCACTGGGATCCATATAAAATAAGATTCGACTTTTCAGTTCTTAAGAGACCTGCAACTGCTGTCAAAGATTCGGAGAAGAAAAATATTATGCAGAATTCGGAGATGATGGAATGGGGGTCGTCTTTAACTTTGTAATCAAGGAAACAGTAGAATTGTTTATATTTATCTACTTTATTTGTTTTTTCCTTTTTTTAAGTAAATCAGTATTCAGTACTGTTAAATTCTTTCTTCCATTTTTTTCGTTTATTACACGAAGCATTAGATATGATATGGTTTGTTTATTATATTTTTTTATTTATCCGAACTTTTGGAAAAAGTCATTCGTATTTTAAGGATTTATCTATTAAAGTACATACTGTTAACAGTAATAGAGATTGTGGATTTATTGGATATACGAAACATTAGTAAGTCCGGTTTTAAATCCAGATTGATTATTTTATATATGGTTCAATGATTTTGAAGTGATGGACTTATTTTCCTTAATTCATAAGCTTTTTTTCTTCGTGGTGAGATATTTGGATGATATTTTGGGAATCATACCGTTAATGTGTATATAAGAAAACTTTTCATTCCTTTGGTAGAGTGCAATTTATTATCTTCTATCTGAGGAGGATTTACTTTAATATTAGCAAGGGAAAAATGTCCATTATTTTCCTAAGGGTTTTTGTATTTTAGGGTTGAAATGAGTATTTTAAATGTATATATTAAATGATTTGTAACTCTTACTCATATAAAGAAAAATCAATAGAAGATTTAATTTCTCATTTGAAATTTCCAAAAAAAATTAGAATTCAATTTGTAAAATTGTTCATGAATTTAATTTCAAATATATTGATTTTTTATAAAGTAAATATGATATTTAATCTTTCATTTATAAAAGTAGTGTCAATTACATTTTTCAATTTTCATAACCAATGTTATTGATTCCTTATTTTTATTATAATTATTTATCAGTTCATTTATTTAAAACATTAAAATAAATAAAATATTAAAGTTCATTGTTAAATAACAATTTTACAATATTAAATATACTCTTATTTTTTAATTTTATTATTTTTACTATTTATTTTGGTATTAATATGAAGAAATGAACGAATAATTAATCTTTTCTTTCTTATAATTTCAATGAATTTTGAAATTAGGTCTTATAATTTATTTATTTCTTATCGGGTATTTAATGTTATAATTCATTTTTAATTAATTCCTTGACGGGAGTGAATATTAAATCTGTTACTGAACTACTGACATGACCATTATTTTGCCTTTGTGTTTCTGACAGGATGGCGCCTACTTGAAACGGGCTTAAGTTTTATATTCTTTACGATGTCAGTGAATTTTGAAATTGTTTCCTATGATTTTAATTATTTCTAATTGGATAAAATCATGTATATTTATAATTAGTTTTTAATTAATTTGCTTCTAGATTAAAGAGCGGTAATTATTTGAACTAACAACTTTAGTTCAATTAATTTGTTCCTTTTTATTAAGAAAATGAAGGTTGACACCAAAACACCGATCAATGTATTTCTACGAATGATTTAAAGAATTTATATAATTTATATTTTTATTATTAATAGAGGGTTGTAAGTTAAATATTCAAGTGTTGAAAGTTAATCAATGAATTACAACTTTTTCATAGCCAAAATTCATTCTTCTTGAGATTATACACAAAATTCTAAAAAGTTGTAATTTTTTAAAGAAAAACTTTAAATATTGTTTTTGTTACAATTTGAAGTTTTCAAAACACAAAACTACAAAATCTCATCACTTAAAAAAATGTTGAAGGGGGTTTTTCATGTATATACAAATTATATTTGATAATATGGAATTTTTTCTAAATTCATAATAATAGTACAAGATACAACTACTATACTCATATATGATTATTGCAAGCTACTTAATGTTAAAATTATACATTAAAAGTTTTGCAACTTTTTTAAATTATAATTTTGCGTGAATTTTGACATTTTCTGTGCAAATTAAACAAGTAAAAATTCATTAAATTTGTGGCATACATATTTAAAAAATTAAACAATTAGATTAATTAAGGAAAATTACTGAAACTGTATGCACCTAATTAGAAACAAATAAATGATAGGGAACAATTTTAAGATAAATTAAAACTATAAGGACTAGGGAAAAATAAAGCCCCTTCTACATAAGCGCTAATTTGTGATGCATTCAAAGGTGAAATAATGGTCAGATTAACGGCTCATTAACAGGCCTCTTGACAAGAAGCAAATTACAAATGAATTACAATTGTAAGTAGCCAATTAGAAGCAAATAAACTATAAAAAACAATTTTGAAATTCCCTAAAGAAAGGGATTAATTTTACCTTGCTTCAAATATGTCAAGTTTGGTTTACAAAGCATTAATGGTATCATTTTGCGTTATTAGCCTATAAAAAGTAAAAAATTAGTTCTATTTTATCCTTTAAAGAAGTCTAGTTTGACTTTTTAATCTATTTTGAAATCTATTTATATAAATAGATCTTCAAATAAGCCAATATGCAATAGTCTTCATAAACAAAAAATAAGCCAGCAATCAAATTAGATTTATACATATAATTTCTTGTATGAAGATATTATTTATATTAAGTATGTTTATACATATATACAGATTACATTATACATAAATACATTAATTACTAGGTTAAATTACTCCATTACTTTGTATAGTTTCACCCAGTTTCAAATTAGATCCCTATAATTTAAAATTTTTGAATTAAATCCTTATACTTTGTTTTTATTTCTAATAGATACCTTACGTCATTTTTCTATTAGATTTTGTTAGCAATCAGTGGACAATAATCTTTTGAAATGATTTAACAATTGTTCATTTGTATCGAAATAACAAATATCATAAAAAAATAGGTTATATTTTTTTAAATAATTCCATTTTTTGAAAGAAAAGATCAGTCATTTACTGGTCAATCCATTAATCATCCTTTCGCTTCATTAATTATGGATAGATCATTATTTACGTGGGTGAATTGCTAACAAAATCTAATAATAAAATGATAAAAAGCATCCAATTAAAAATAAAAAAATATAAAGATCTAATTCAAAACTTTTAAACAATAAGGATCTTATTAGAAATTGAATGTTACTAGAAGTAGTAGAGTAATTTAACCTAATTATTAAATAAATTGACCTAATAAAACCAGAAGTTGATCTTTCAGAAAAATAGATATAATGTTATATTTATTTAAATAGACTTATTTATTGATTTTGAGATACATAAGTAAAATAGTTTATGGAAAAGGTAGGTTACAGCCTACCTATTTTCAATGGCAATGTTAACTTTAGATCTAACTTTTTTTGGACCAAATTACCAATTTCATTTTTAAAATTTTAAAGTCTTGGTAAAATAGTCCTTGAATTATTTAAAGATACAATTTTATTCTTAAATAATAGTTTATACATACAATTTTATCTCTTTATACAAATCTATATAACTTATTTCATCCTTGGATAATTCAATTGACACATGAAATTATATGTATACAGGTTATTATATAATTACAAAATTATAACATTATACAATTCATGGAACATTTAGGTAGTGTCTTATAATTTTGGGGATGATTAGTATCTTTATCCAATTTTTTCTTTTTTACACAATAACTCCAGGGGTCAATGATGAAAAGCAATCCACACTAAATAGTTAGCATTCAAATCACAAAATCAATGGTAAAAGGAAAAAAATTGCAATCGAATATATCTTGAGCAATTTAGCCTTGGGATGCAAATAAAAAATAAAATGAAAGAAATGTAAATAAGGAGGAGAAATAGTAGGTTTTTCTTCCTTTTTTGCATGAGGACAAAACAAGAAGAAAGAAGAGGAAAGCAAAATGATATTACAAAGAAATTAGATGGTTAATATCAAGCATACCTATTAGAAGGGAAATATGCGTGCAGACTAGTTGGCATTTCACAAGCTTACAAACAAAGCTAGGATTATATGTTTTGCCTAGACCTCTTCTTGAATTTTAATTTCTTTTATTAGCTCATGTTAGGAGGGTTTCTACCTCTAGAGTTATTTTTGTATAATTTTTATTTTTTTGAACTTAAGCCCCTCTTTATTACCTCTTTATTACCAAAAAGAGGAGAGAACAAAATTATTTTTTTACTTGTTTAGATAGAGAAATAAGGAAAAAAAATTAAAATTTTTAATGACAATAGGTTAAGAGAGGTTGAATTGAATTTTAAATTCTTTTTATAGCAATATCGAAAATTAATTTTCTTAGAAATTCTTCAAAATGACGTGAATATGTTGTTCTAAAAATATATTTATATTTTTACAAAACTCAAATTAAACCATGTAATCTAAATCAAGTTCTTAGAAATGTGCCAGATTTAAAGTGCTTGAAAAATTAAAACCTGAAAGTATAAAATTGTAGAAGATTCAAATGAGAGAATGTAAAGGATTTTTATAGTGGCTTGGTTGTATAACTGGAATGTTTTTTTATTGGATATACTCATTTATTATTGAGCTATCAAATATAATTTAAGGTATTTCATTAGTTTTCAATAAGTTACACTACTTATCCTTACAATGCCTCACCTTTTTACATCAACCATTCTTGTTCTTCTCACAACAACCATTTTCCAAGCTTAATCCCTATGCTTATTACAAGCTACTAAGATCTTCCTAAGAAAGACTCTTTTTTTTCTCAATCTCAAGTTTGACTTCAAAACCACAAACAATCAAGCAGAATATGAAACAATGGTTGCAGGATTAAGATTGATAAAAGAAGTTAGAGCAAAGAAGATATGAAATAAAAAAGCCCACAATATATACAAAAAACAAAGCAAATCCTAGTAGATTTTGAACGCAAACTAGTTAGAATTACTTTTGATTAGAAAATGAGCGGGCAAATGTGCTAGTCAAATTAAAGCAATGGTCAATAACAAAATAGTCATTTTGCAATTAATACATTCACCATGTATAGAAGAAGAGGAAACAATGGCAATTGATTAGGTGGAATCTTTTATGATGTTGATTAATGCTTATTTGGAAGTAGGAACTTTGTTAACAGATAGAAATAAGACAAGAAGAATACAAAGGCACGTTGCATGCTTCTTCATAAAAAATGGATAAATGTACAAAAAGGCTTTTGTTTCTTATTACTAAAATGCCTTTCGCTTGATGAAGCAAATTACATATTAAGAGAATTACATGAATGGATTCATGGGAGTCACATAGCAAGAAAACCATTAGCCCTAAAAGTCATCCGATTAGGATACTTTTGGCCTCAAATGAAGAAAAAAGCTTATAAATTAGTAAAAAGTTATCTTATGTGTCAATGATTCATTAGTATACCACATCAACCAATATTACTAATGGAAAACAATCATTTCTCTATGGTTATTCGCTAAATAGGGCATTGTTCTGCTCAACCCTTTACCCATTACTCTAAGATAAGTGAAGTATTTAGTGGTGATGGTCGATTATTTCATCAAATGGATTAAGGTCAAACTCCTTGTATCTTTCATAGTTAAGGCTATTCAAAAGCTTCTATGGAAACATATCATATAAAGGTGTCACACTATGATGACTACTCTGGATGACTTTATTTTCCAAACTGTATTAGCACTATTTTTTGTAGATCCAAACTTCAGACAATGGAACTCAGTTTGCTAGTAAAAGTACGGTAGAATTTTATTTGCTGCCAGTGATGATTATGGTGGTTGTTCTTTAAAACACATGCCATAGCTTCGTGAATAAGAGAAAATAGATTAGGCGTTGCTATAGTTTTTGAAAGAGGAAAAAATGGATTTTGTATTTGAGTTTGTAAGGCCTGTGTTTAGAGGTTTGGAGGTGTTTGGGTATGTAAAATTCGTGTTTCTGGGTAAAAGAAAAGAGTTTGAAATTCAATAAAAGATAATTGAAGCAAAAGTAGAAAGCAAAAGTAGAGTCCTCAATATAAGGGTTTTAATACCAACTTGAATTGTTGAAAATGGTTTGAGTAATTAACTATAGCTAGGAATTCTATTTATATATAAAAGTTGTAATAATTTACAATCAAATTTATGATATTAATTATAATCCTAATTAGGTTAGAAAGGAAAAATATCAATATAAAATAACTTCCTAATATGTACATAATCAACCTAAAATCATTCTAGAATGATTTCCTAAAAAAGTATACAATAATGATTTCCTAAGAAAAAATATTAATTTAAAATAACTTCTTAATATATACATAATCAATCTAGAATTATTTTAAAATGATTTCCTAAAAAAGTATATAATAATGACTTCCTAAGAAGGTATATAAACTCAACAACTATCAAATGGTGTTGAAGAAAGGCATATAGCTTTGGTAGTGAAGATTAATGTAAAAACTAAATTAGTGTAAAGTCCAAGTAATTAGAATGGAAGACTAAAATTGAATATGGGTGATTGTAAGACAAGATGAAAGGTTTTAGTTACTTTATGGGTGGGTTGGTGGTGTACTAAAGTTAATTTATTAGGAACATTCTTTGCTCAATTGTAAATAGTATGTCGCCACCTTATATAGTTTCTTTTTTTTACTTCCCTATTAACACTATATCTTTGGAATTCAAGGATAAATTATTTTGAGGGAGTGAACTTATAATAACCTAGCTAATATTTAAATTCTTTTATTTTAAAGTTTCAATGTATTTATTTTAAGCAACTATATCATTTAAATTTTTTTACTTAAATAAATTGAGTAAATTAAACTATTATTTATATACTTAATTATTTAAAAATTATCTATTTATTTTTCCTTACGATAAAATTCAAAATTTTAATTTTTTAGTGGTATTATAAATATATTTACTAGACTAAGAAGTTATTTCAAAATTTCTTCAAACGATTTGTATGATTGCTCTTATAAAATTTTGGATATTTAACAATTAATGAGAGTAATCATTTATGAAAACATTTATGTAGGTTTTGATAAATATTTTTTTCCAAAGTTTATTAAATTTTGGGATATTCAATTTTAGCTGGTAAATTTATTATGTTAGTTTAGAAATTATTGGACAGGATGAAGAAAAACTAAAAAGAATAAATTTTGGAAGTGAGTGGTCTAAAGGAAAGTGGAATTGGTGGAAAGAATAAAGTATAATTTTTTTTTATTAATAAAATTGTAAAATCTTTGAGTTTATGTTTGTATATTGTTAGTATAAAATTTTTTACATTATCAAAAAACAAGAAGACATCACATCATAAAAAGTATAATAAATTTTATCAATAATAAAAATATTATAATAATTTTTATTGACATGATAATATAAAAGTAAATAACAGTGTAAATTTAATTTATTAACACCAACAGTACTGCATCAAGTATCAAAAAACAAGAAGACATCAAGTCATAAAAAATGTAATAAATTTTATCAATAATAAAAATATTTTATTAATTTTTATTTGATAATATAAAAGTGAATAACAATGTAAATTTAATTTATTAACACCAACAGTGCTGCACCAAGTATCCAAAATCTTTTATTGCTTTCACTATTATATATATTGATTTTCTAATTGTAACTTTATAAATTTTACAATATTTTCATTCAGAAAGCGATAAAATTTCAATTATTTATGAAAGTAAAGTCCAAATTTACTAGCTAATAAAATTAGTTTTATAATTTGGCTATACATTTTACATTTCAAGGATAACAATTACTAGTTTAATCATTAAGTATATATATCTCTTTGGAAAGCGTCCATCAGCTCCAATTTTAACGTGGTTTGGTCCGTCTAAGATAAGATATCGATGTTGTTTCAAAAGCAGTAGTATAGTACTAGACTACTTTCACTTCTTAATTATTCCTAAACCTATTTGGATTATCAAAACATTGTATATAAATACGAAACACACACTCATGCATTGAAGTTAGAACTATACAAAGCAGTAAACATTCTTTCTAATACTTCTCTGTCATATTACTTCTTCTTCCTCGGTTATCATGGAAAACAAACAACCTTTGAAAATTGTTTTTCGTTCAACCAAACCCCAACAACAACAGCAATCATCAGATCAAGCTCAATGCTCTCTTCATTCCAACAACAAGAGGAAACCAAGCCCTGAGAATGACGATGCAGCTGCTGCAAAAAAGAAAGTTTGCATCAAGAAACCTACAAAAAACAACAAGCTGGAATGGGGCTATTCAACGGATTTGATGCTTTACGACGATCCATGGAAGATCAAGAAGACCCTAACAAAGACTGACCTCGGCGATCGCTGGCTCAGGCTCCTCATCTCGGCGGACGTGGCCAGAAACCTCATTCTTCCTGTTTTGGGCATCAAAACTGATGATGATACCTTGACAAAGGAGGGATTTGCGATTAGGATTTGGGACATTAACACGGAATCTGAACACAAGTTGAATTTTAAGCTCTGGAAGAGTTCAGGAGGATACATCTTCAATAAATGGTGGATGGAAGATTTTGTGGAGAGAAGAGATTTAAAGGTAGGAGATCAGATTGGATTTCACTGGGATCCATAAGATTCGACTTTTCAGTTCTTAAGAGAGTAGCAACTGCTGTCAAAGATTCGGAGAAGAAAAATATCATGCAGAAGTCGGAGATGACGGAATGGGGGTCGTCTTTAACTTTGTAATCAATAGAATTGTTTATATTAATCTACTTTATTTGTTTTTTCCTTTTTTTTTAAGTAAATCAGTATTCAGTACTGTTAAATTCTTTCTTCCATTTTTTTCGTTTATTACACGAAGCATTAGATATAATATGGTTTGTTTATTATATATATTTTTTATTTATCCGATCTTTTGAAAAAGGTCATTCTTGTTTTAAGGATTTATCTATTAAAATACACACTGTTACCACTACTAGAGATAGTGGATTTATTGGATATATGAAACATTAGTAAATCCAGTTTGTTTATTTTATATATGATTCAATGATTTAGAAGTGATGGATTTAGTTTCCTTGATTCATAAGCTTTTTTTCTTGGTGGCGAGATATTTGGATGATGTATTGGGAATCATACCGTTCATATATATATATAAACTTTTCATTCCTTTGTATAGTGCAAGGATTTAAATTGCGGTTGCAGTTGCGATCGCGGTTGCATCGTGATGCAAATGAATACGGAAAAATGCAGTTATAACGGTCTAAAATTGTGAAAAATCACGAGCACGGTCTGTTTTGAAAATGCAATGTTGCTGGCAATATTACGGTTGCGAACTATTTTTTAAATCTCAGGTATAATGCAATTTATCATCTTCTATCTGACGCGGATTTACTTTACTACTGGGAGTGCTCGCCGTAGATGCAACCCTTTTTTTGCCCCCACACAATAACACATTTGATAGGTTCAGAGACTAGCAAGGGAAAAATATCCACACCAAATAAATAGTTAGCGTTTAAATCACAAGGTCAAAGTTTAGGAGCCAGTATCTAGTGTGCTGGTAGGACAGTGATGCAGAAACCCGCTGATAATTTTTCTAAGGGTTTTGTATATTTTAGGGTTGAAATGAGTATTTTACATGCATATAATATTAAATGATTTGTAACTCTTACTCATACAAAGAAAAATCAATAGAAGATTTAATTTCTCATTTGAAATTTCGAAAAAAAATAGATTTCAATTTATAAAATTGTTCATGAATTTTAATTTCAAATATATTGATTTTTATAAAGTAAATATGATATTTAATTTTTCATTTATAAAAGTAGTGTCAATTACATTTCTTAAATTTCATAATCAATATTATTGATCCCTTATTTTTATTATAGTTATTCATCTATTCATTCATTTGAAATATTAAAATAATAAAAAATATTAAAGCCAGTTACTAAATAACATTTTAACATTATTAAATATATGCCTATTTTTTAATTATATTAGTTTTTCTATTTATTTTAATATTACATGTGAAGAAATGAATGAATAATTATTCTTTTATTTCTTATAATTTCAATGAATTTTGAAATTAGGTCTTTTAATTAATTTATTTATTTTAATATCAAATTATACAATATTTTCATTGAGAAAGCGATAAAATTTCAATTATTTATGAAAGTAAAGTCGAAATTTAATAGCTAATAAATTTAGATATATCACTTGGTTATACATATTACATTTCAAGGATAACAATTACTAATTTAATCATTAAGTACACATATCTCTTTGAAAAGCGTTCATCACGTTCAATTTTATTTTGGTCCGTCTAAGATAAGATATTTACGTTGTTTCAAAAGCAGTAGTATGGTACTAGACTACTTTCACTTCTTAAATTATTCCTAAACCTACTTGGATCACAACACAGTTTGGTGGTTATCAAAACATTCTATATAAATACGAAAGACCCCCTTAAGCATTAGAAGTTAGAACTATACGAAGCAGTAAACATTCTCTTTAACACTTTGTCATTATTTCTTCCTCTTTTATCATGGAAAACAAACAACCTTTGAAGATTGTTTTTCGTTTGGCCAAACCCCAACAACACCCGCAACCATCGGAAAAAATTCAATGCTTTCGTCATTCCAACACGAAGAGGAAAGTAAGCTCTGAGAACAATGATGCAGTTACTGCAAAAAAGAAAGTTTGCATCAAGAAATCTGTAGAAAGCAAGAATTTGGAATGGGGCTATTCAACGGATTTGATGCTTTATGATCCATGGAAGATCAAGAAAACCCTAAGACATAAAAAACGGTCTACGATCGTGATATTACTTGTAATATTACAGTTTTGGATTTAACCACATCAGCAATTTTAGGTTATTATGGCCGCATTTTCCTATATGGCAATGTATCGCAGCGATACCGCGACCGCAATTTAAATCTTAAGAGAACCCTAACAAAGTCTGACTTTAGTGACTGCTGGCTCAGGCTCCTTATCTCGGCGGACGAGGCCATAAGTCGCATTCTTCCAGTTCCAGTTTTAGGTGTCAAAATTGATGATGGTGCATTGACGACGGAGGGATTTGTGGTTAGGATTTGGGACATTGACACTGAATCTGAGCACAAGCTGAATTTCAAGCTCTGGAAGAGCTCAGGAGGTTATATTTACTAAGTGGTGGATGGATGATTTTGTGAAGAGAAGAGATTTAAAGGTAGGAGACCAAATTGAATTTCATTGGGATCCATACAAAATAAGATTCGACATTTTAGTTTTCAAGAGAGCTGCAACTACTGTGAAAGATTTGGACAAGAAAGATATTATGCAGAAGTCGGAGATGATGGAATGGGGGTTGCCTTTAACTTTGTAATCAAGAAAACACTAGAATTGTTTATATTTACCTACTCTAGTTTTTTTTAGTAAATCAGTCCTCAATACTGTTAAATTATTTCTTTCATCTTGTTAGATTATTACATGATGCATTAGATATAATCCGGTCTGTTTGTTTTATTTTATTATTTACCTGAGCATTTTTTTTTGTTTTAAAAATTTCTTTGTTAAAGTACTTAATATCGTGAGTGGAAATAGTGAATTTGTGGTATATATGAAGCATTAGTAAATCTGCTTTATTTATTTTATATATGTTTCAATGATTTTGAAGTGATGAATCTATTTTCCTCAATTCATAAGTTTTTTTTTAAACATTAGGGAGTGGGCAGTGGTGAGATATTTAGATAATATGTTAGGGTTTATATATACCGTTAATGTTACAAAAAGTGTTTTTCTTTCCTTTGTATATTGCAATTCATTTTCATGTATCTTATGGGAATTCACTTTAAGTAGTGGGTAATATTGGCAGTGTCAGCTGTAAATGCAACCTTCCTTTTTTTTCTGAAACACAATAACAATAATTTGATTAGAGCCAGAGATTCACAAGGGAAAAAAATCCACGCCAAGTAATTAACGTTCAAATCACAAAGTCAAGGATAAGAATCTATTATTTTGTACCTATTGTTAGGGTAGTGGTATAGTATCCGCCAATATTTCTTCTGTTAGATTTTAGAATTGAAATTAGTATCTTACATGTATTTATATAAAATGTTGGTGGTGAAATTCGGGATGTATTTTTTATTGGATACGTGACTTGAGAACCAATAGAAATAATGAATCGGATACGAATAGAGAAATAAAGTGTTATTTTTAATCAGGCACTTGACCTTTTGAATGTTATTCTATGAATGAAATTATTTAATAAACTTACTTGTTTGCTTCTATTATTATTATTATTATTATTATTTTGCTTGAGTCTTTGATAGAGGCTCATTGAGCTTAATGCAATTTTATCTTGTTAAATTAATTTGTTTTTATCACATTTGGCAGGTTATTTTAATATTTCATTTGTATATGGGTGCGTACCTTTATTTGCTAATAATGATAAACTAAAATATAATCGATTACGTAAGAAGCAAGGATTAATATATCAATTATTGTTGAAATACCCAACAATATTACCTTAGCCACACACACAAATATATATATATATATATATATATATATATATATATATATATATATATATATATATTACGTATATCTTTATTCCTATAATTTATTTACTTCTATCAATCTACTGTTGTATTTAAAAATAAAATAATTAATTTTATTAGAAATATTATATGAATTAACATTAATCAATTATTGAAATATTTATTTAAGTAATTAGTTTTGTGTTTTAACATTAAGCATAGAACATATTGAACCCTGGTTTAATGTGTATGATTCATGATAGGTTAGATCATGCATAAGCCCGTATGGGTAGAGGTCCCAACTTACAGCCCTTTAGTGGTCAGTAGTTTCCTATCACAAGTCTGATCATAAATAGAGAGATCAGAGTTATTATTTGAACACACTGAAAAATAAGGATTCCCATTCTTCTAAAATTTTTTCTCCCTTTTCTCTCTATCTGGATAACCTAAGGGGCGAAGTAAGTTGTGATTTTACTTATCATCATTCAGATTAGTCATGACCTCATCAAATTATACTCTAGGTACGCTCATAATTTTATTATGATTAATTTCATATTTTTTGTGATTTTAATTCATACTTCCAACAATTGATATCAGAGCTATGTTGATAGTATGAATTATTTAATTATGAGTAATTTTTAACTATCTTGGCAAAACCCATAAAAAAAATTTCTGGTACATTGAACCCTTGAAATTGAAAATTTTGATTTCAAGACAATTTGAATCAATTTTTCTTTTTAGTTAAATTATGAATTATGTTTGTATGAATACGTAGAACATCATGTTGATTACTTGTTTACCGTTCTATGGACATACTTCTAGTATTTGTTTGGAATTTATATAAGGGATTTTTACATTTATTGGTTTCAGTTTTCTTCTTCTTTTTCGTAATGTATGATTTTTTATTCGGGTATGTTTTAACTTTCATACAAATTCTTGGATTTTAAATTTGATGTTTTATACATGAATGATTTGACATTTACTTTATATATATACGAAAAAGACAAATTTGGCTTTTCAATCTAGTTTGGGATCGCAGTTATATATATATATATATATATATTCAGTATCTTTTCACATATATCATGGTTCGCGATTCTATATAAATTTTGGTTTGACTTTTCTTTGTACTGTGTCGGCGTGATTAAAACAATTAACCATGATGCGGTGTGAGGGGATTGCTTACCAGGCCAAATTCTTGCTTTCAAAGCCGAAGACGTGTAGAATTTTGGCAAATTCTCAAGTGCAGATTTGTTTTTAATAAAAAAAAGGCAAAATTTGTGGGCCACCCTTTAATGACGTCAAAATCTTGGGGTAGAGTAATTCTAAACATGCTGCATTTGGGGTCAATGGGATTTTATCTTGGCTGACACGTGGTTGGGATATGCACACACGTGGTTGACTTGACAAATTATTAGAATTAATTAGTTTTGCTCATGTGGAGAAAATCCGAGTATTATTAAACAATTTTTTTTGGATTAAAGTTACAGTTTGTTTATTCCATGAAATCAACGTATGTGCTTAACTTGGAGAGTTATAATTATTATTATTATTATTATTATTAGTGTGATTATACTTTTGGGCATAAGGATGCGTGGTTAAAATTTCAATTAACTTTCAATATACTTTTCGGTCTACTCTTTTGGCACAATTCACCTAATTTTTTTAAAAATTTTTATGGCAAAATAATAATAATAATAATTATTTTAAATTTTAAAAATTATACTATATGAAAATATATTTTATTTATGAAATTTTGGCATGTAAAAATTCATAGATATTCTTCACATTTTTCTGAGCTTAGTGAGTTGTCACTTTCTTTAGTTGTAAGTATAACTATATTTGTTAAATTTTGAGTCTTTAAATTATGTAATTTATACATATATGGATACCCAAAGCCATTTAATTCATACCAATAATAGATTAGAGATATATTAAGATTGTTTTGTATAAAATATTGTCCTTTTGGGATATCTAAGAGCATATTGATTAATGATGGATACACCCTATCGATGTGACATTGTTAATGTAATTTTAGAATTTAAACTCCTTAGAATAGGCATGCAGTAATTATAATATTTCAATATTTTTTGTACCTTATCGGTATGACTATATTGATTACATTTTTATGTAGGCTCTTGTACAAGCCAAATCTATGGTATATGTATTTTGGATACCACTTTGTTAAATAGTTGTTTAATTGATTTGTTTAATTAGGAATCTTGTATTATAATTATGTTGTGCATGCATAATTAATAATTTTCTAATTCTGTTGCATCAGTCTCGGTCTTTCAATAACTATTTGTGGTAAGGACTCTTAATGGAATAAACTATAATAAATGGAGAGAGTCTTTGAATATGTACTTGACAATATCTAAGTAAAATTTAGCTCTTAGAAAATTGAAGCTGGCTAATCTATTACCTGAGTCTAGTGCTGTAGATAAGACCTATTACAAACAATGGTATAAGTCAAATCGGATCTATTTAGTAGTGATTAAGTTCGTTGAAAAGAGAATTAGAGAGAATATCCTAGATAAAGACACTGTTGTGGAGTACATGAAAGTTATTGAAGAGAAATTCAATTCTACCCATTTAACTTTAGTGTGCTTTAAGTCCAATAAACTTGAAATATCTTCTAGATTTTGGTGATTAGATTATGGTGAAACTGTTCATGTTACAAATTCTTTAAAGGGGCTCAAGAACCTGTAGATCCTAAATAAGAGAGAGAAAAATGTCTTAAGAGTAGCAGATAGTAAGGTTAAGGTTCAATACATAGGATCAATTTCCTTATGTTTGTCATCTGGACATATTTTGGATCTAAATAATGTTATTTATGTGCCTTTTACTAGAAGGAATTTGATTTCTAATTCTGTTTTGGATAATTGTGGTTATTCCCTTTGGCAAGGAAGTGGAAAGATTGAGATTCATAGTGATTTTGCTATTGTTGGTAATGTCACCTTACAAAATGACCTATATCAATTGAATTTAAAAGATCATCCTGTTGTATCTTCTGATATTCCCATCAATGCTATAATTAGGCATAAATAACTTAGAATGAGTTAAAATTCTTTCATTCTATGGGATCAATTTTAGGCCATTTTTCTAAAAAGAGATTAGAAAGATTGGTAAAACAAAGATGTGTTATTAAACTTAAATTCTCATATCTTAAAACTTTTAAGTGTGGAGTTATAAAGTAGAGATGAGACTCTATAATCCCTAGTTAAAAAAATTAGACTAGATCAAGAGGTTGTAGATTTTGTTGTCCCTTTTATAGTACCAAGATCATCGAATTTAATTGGACATTATATTTTGAGGATGACTTGGATAATAGGAGTTTGATGCTTAAAGTTATCAATTTATGTAACAAGGCCACCATTCTGTCTGCACCTATTAAGATTCGCTTATCACTAAAGGAGATGATATTGATAGTTCAGTTCAAATAAATAAAGATCCTCATGTTGAAGAACCTGATCGGTTAACCATTGAGTTTAGATCCATCGTAACAGAACTTATAATATTTTAGGTTTGTACCAAGCTAATTGGATTGAACAGATAGGATAAGATTTCTTACACTTCCGCTATTGATAATCTTATGTATGCACTGGTCTACATTCGTTAAATATAGCTTTTTGCTATTAGTGTACTTGGAAGATTATCAAGTAACCCTAGGATGGATCATTGGAGAGCGACCAAGATAGTAATATGTAGTATCTTTAAGATACTATAAATCATATGTAGACGTGTAGACAATTTAATTTACTTGAAAGTATTGGTTATTCAGATTCTGATTATGTCTTGAACATAGATGATCGTAAGTTAACATCTAGATACATCTTTATAATGTTTAGAGGAGCTGTTTTATAGAAAAGTGTTAAAATAGATACTCACAGCTACCTCAACTATGGAAGCAGAGTTTATCGCATATTATGAGGCTACTTGACAGGCTGTAAGGTTGAGGAAGTTGATATTTGACATGCAATTAATTAATTTTATATCATGATCTCTACCAATTTTTATTGCGATAAGGCTTTTGCTATGTGCTTTTCTCAAAACAATAGGAATTCTAGACATATTGAATATTTTTTATGATAAACTCCTGTTTGTTAGAGAGAAAAGATTACTGAATTTCAGACTCATATTAAACATAGCCCTAGTGGAGACATGCAAGGGATCCGTTGACTTAAGGCTTACCTATAGGAGTATTTAAAATCAACTAACTCATATGAGTCTTGTTAAATTTTTATGAAACTTTAGTTTAGTGGGAGTTTGAGATATGCTTATTTTATTTTATTAATATTTGTGACCCGTAATTGCTCATTTTGAAACATTGGTGATATATTATATATATATATATATATATATATATATATATATATATATATATATATATATATAAATCATTTGCTTCCCTATTGGATTCAATAATTTTAAGTTATTTCTCTTATGAGCTGTGGTCAAAAGATTAACTTTATATATATATATATATATATATATATATATATATATATATATATATATATATATTAAGTTCCTTTGGGATTATGAGACATTAATTTAACATTACTTATCTCCTTATCGGATTTAGTGATTCTGTATGGTCTCATTCCATTTTTGTAATCGTCACTCAGTTTGGATATTGAAACATTGGTAATATGTTTTATACATATATAAATCATTTATTTCCCTATCGGATTCAATAATTTTAAGTTATTTCTCTTCTGAGCTATAGTTGAAAGACTAAACTTTATTCTGTTTCTTTCAGATTATGAGACATTATATCACTTGTCTCCCTATCGGATTCAGTGATTCTATGTGGTCTTATTCTCTGAATTAAGTTTATAACTCAATGTATAACTAATTGCTTAATTATTGATGTTTTAATTATTTCATATAATTAATTAATGCTATCCAAGTGGGAGATTGTTGTATTTAATTAAAAATAAAATAATTAATTTTATTAGAAATATTATATGGATTAGCATTAATTAATTATTCGAATATTTATTTAAGTAATTAGTTTTGTGTTTTAACATTAAGCATAGAACAGATTGGGCCTTAGTTTAATGTATATGATTCATGATAGGTTGAATTATGCATAAGCCTGTATGGGTAGAGGTCCCAACTTACAGCCCTTTAGTGGTCAGTAGTTTCCTATCACAAGTCTAACCATAAATAGAGAGATCAGGGTTATTATTTGAACACATTGAAAAATAAGGATTCTCATTCTTCTAAAATTTCTCTCCCTTTTCTCTCTATCTGGATAACCTAAGGGGCGAAGTAAGTTGTAATTCTACTCATCATCATTCAGATTAGTCATGGCCTCATCAAATTATGTTTCAAGTACGCTCATAATTTTATTATGATTAATTTCATATTTTTATGATTTTAATTCATACTTCCAACATCTACATCTCTATTTGAAGGGACTAAGTAACATGGTTTCTATGTATGACGGAGTAGAAGCCTATAATAGGATGGATGCCTAGTTTGAGATGGGTAATGGATAGAAATATCAAATATATGAGGGGTGAATATTTTTAACTCGAGATGTAAGAAATCAGAAACAATTGGGGATTACTATCAAGTGGTGATGAAGAAAGGCATATAATTTTGGTAGTGAAGATTGATATAAAAACCAAATTAATGTAAAGTCTAAGTAATTAGAATGGAAAAGACGAATTGAATATGGGTGATTGTAGAAAAGGATGAAAGGTTTTAGTTACTTTATCGGTGGGTTGGTGGTGTAGTAAAGTTAATTTATTAGTAACGTTCTTCACTCAATTATAAATAATGTGTCCCCACCTTATATAGTTACTTTTTTAACTTCCATATTAATATAGCATCCTTGAAATTCAAGGATGAATTCTTTTAAGAGAGTGAACTTGTAATAACTCAGCTAATATTTAATTTTTTTTAAATTCTTTTATTTTAAAGTTTTGATGTATTTATTTTAAGCAACTATATCATTTAAATTTTTTCTGCTTAAATGAATTTTGAGTAAATTAAATTATTATTTATATATTTAATTATTTAAACATTATCTGTTTATTTTTCCTCATGATAAAATTTAAAATTTTAATTTTTTTAGTGGTATTATGAATATACTTACTTGACTGAGAAATTATTTCAAAATTTCCTCAAACGATTTGTATGATACCTCTTATAAAATTTTGGATATTTAACAATTTATGAGTTTAATCATTTATAAAAATATTTGCGTAGGTTTTGATAAATAATTTTTCCAAAGTTCACTAAATTTTGGGGTATTCAATTTGTAAATTTATTATATTAGTATAGAAATTATTGGAAAAGATGAAGAAAACTAAAAAGAATAAATTTTGGAAGTGAGTGGTTAGGATTAAAGGAAAGTGAAATTGGTGGAAGGAATGAATGGCCGAGAATAAAAGGAATTTGGCGTTATGGTGTATCTGTCACCCAGTATAATGCCCCTTGACTTCTTTCTTATTATAGTCAACTTCCTTTTTCTCTCTCTTCACTCTCGTCTTCTACCCTTTCTCCCGTATCTCTGTTACTTTCCTGGCCACTGTCCTCCTCCTTTTCTCCACCGTTTTTGACCGTCAAGACTCCACCGACGGTTGCTTCGCCACCTCTCATCTGCCCCCCGGCCACCAGCTATTCGCGGGAGGCGCGAGAGAAGCCGCTGAACGCGACTGTGCAGTGGTAGATCGGGTGGCTGCTGGCCCTCTTCCTCGTTGGCGTCTGCCATGCTTCCCTCGTTGATCAAGTTGCCGGTAACCTGCTGGGGAGGAGGTAAGCCCCTTAAAAGTATAGCATCCTAATAATATTTTTACTTGTGCAGGCTTGATTCAAGAATTTCCATATCTTAACATATTTCTGATTTCTTATACTAGCTTTAGAAATGTAAAATAGTGATAATTTGAAATATTAGAGTGCTATTATTTGAGCTTAGAATAGAAATTCTTAGAAGAAAATAGTTGATAACAACATGCTTATAGTTTATATTCTAAATTGATTAGTAGAAGGAAAAGAAGTGATGTGCGTGGATATTTTAGGATTTTTGAAAAAAATTAGTATCTCAAGGTATATCTTATCTTAAAATAATAATTTATTTAATTTTCATATTTTTCTTCTCCTCTCTCTCTTTCTATACGTACATACATACATACATACATACATATATATATATATATATTGGAAGGGAATTATAATGCTAGTGTTTAGATAATTATAATTTTGATTATCTATTACTATTTAATCTATTGTGATGTCAAATAGTATAACTAATGTGTTGATTTATACATTCTCTTTTATGAATTATATATATATATATATATATTTATTTATCTTTGAGGCTGTGTTGTAAAGGCATGGTAATGCTGAAGCTTGAATTAATAAATCATGTTCATTTAAATTTTCTGTATATTATTGAATAGATCGTTTGGGTCTATACAAGATAAGCATGAAATTATTAATTGATGGTTTAGTCATAATTATATTTATAAATATCTAGCTAGATTGAATGTGAATTGTAATATGTGATGAGATCATAATGTTATGGGCATCATTGATGTGATGAGATGTGGTGGATATAATTATGTGATTAGTATGAAAAACTATTTGTGAGATGAATAAGACAAATTCTAAAAGAATAAGAATGGATTTATGAGAGAATAAAATTAATTGATAGCTACAAAATGATTTAATTTTCTTTCCTTATATATGTTTCATATGGCTGTATATATGATGATGAATGGTAAATATTTTCATAACATTGATTTGGAAATATAAATTAAGGGCATATAGTCCACAAATGCATGGTTTGCAGGAGTTTTATTACGTCTCGAACATTTTACCGTTTCTTCCATTTACGTGAATGGATTTATGGTCGTTAGACTACGGAAATTATCTTGGGTGCCATTACTATTTCATTTGTGATAGATTTGTCACAAATACGAGTGGAAGAATGTAATTGTGAAATTGTTGTGACCCAAAGGAGATAGGAACGAAATCCACGAAAAACTGTAATCTATTAATTTATTAATTAGTTTAATTTCTCCACTATACTTAATAAATATTTCTTTATAATAATTGTTGGTAAATATATGCTAATTGAATTTATATAAAACTCATTCCTTTTGTTATTTTAAACATTTTCAAGATTAATTTGAATTATTAAGTTAACTCATGAAAATTCAAAGTGCTTGAAGGAAGAATTTTGATGTTGGGATAAAGTCACTTGTAACTAGATGTCTTGGTAAGTATGTGTGTAGTTTTGTTTATTCTGATGTAGGTCATTTTTATTACCTGTTAGTTGAGTCATAGGTTTGTGTCGTGAGATAGAAAATCCTTTCAAAGTATCCATAAACAAAGAAAATTCTGTCTATTTATTTTTAAGATTAATTTGTGTTGCATTCTATTTGCTATAGAAATAAATATATTTCTATTAAATCGAAGTCTGTATAGTTAATAATTGAGTCAAAATAAATTTATGTATGTAGATCATAATTGAAGACAAGTAAATAAAATTTATGCTATAAAATTAAAAAATTGCAAGAAACAGCCGTCAAATTTCAAAATTTTAAATATAAGCAACAATATAAGATGAATAGGTAATTCTAATAGAATGCTCACAATGAGAAATTATCTATTATGATATCTACATATATTTTATTCAAGAAAAAATTGGACATTCCTCCGAGGAATACCAATGATATTAAGAAAGGTGTTGAGTGAAAAACATGATAATTCTGGATTTTTTTCAGACAAAAGTTTGAATCTCGAAGACCAAATCTTGTTGAAAGGATAGAAATTCTTTATATTGTGTTTAGTCGGGTAAAATAGAAAAAAAAATTAATCAAAATAGGAAAGAGAATGATAAAAAATTCTATTTGATAGGCATTATAAAGTAAAAACATTCATACACTAGGGAATAGCATTTTTACAATCATATCTTTCAAAATTTTTTATATTTCAATATTATATTTCATTAATAAATAATAAAAAATATTTATTTTTATTATTTATAAATATAAAAAATTTTAATTATTTTATTTTTACATGTGCCATGTATTTTAACAAATTTTTTCTTATGTTATTAAAACAAGGTAAAAAATTATTTTAGTCTCAATTGACAATTCTTGACATCAATTCGTATAAATATAAAAGAAATATATTTTACCAACATATTATTTTGTTCGATTTCATTTTACTCACATGTTAATTTTTTCTTAAAAATTAGATAAAAAAAATTTTGGCAGATAAAGTGATATATAGAAAAGCACACGTGGGAAAATTGAATCGATTGAAAACAAATGTCGGTTTAGTGAAATTTAATAAAAATTACTATTTAATTTATTAATAAAATTGTAAAATTTTTGAATTCAAATTTATATATTGTTAGTAAAAAAATTTTCACTCAAAAAGACAACAAGTCATAAAAAATATAATAAAATTTGTTAATAACAAAAATATTTTAATAATTTTTATTAATATAATAATATAAAAGTGAGGAACAGTGTAAATTTAATTTATTAACACCAACAGTACTGCACCAAGTTTTAATCCAAAATCTTTTATCGCTTTCATTATTATATATATTGATTTTTCTAATTAAAAATTTATGATTATTACAATATTTTTAATGAAAAAGCGATAAAATTTCATTTATTCGTGAAAGTAAAGTCCGAATTTAATAGCCAATATATTTAGATATATAATTTGGCTATACATTTTACATTTCAAGGATAACAATTACCAGTTGGATCCTTAAGTATATATATCTCTTTGAAAAGCGTTCATCAACGTCCAATTTTAATTAACGCGGTTTGGTCCGTCTGAGATAAGATATTTACGTTGTTTCAAAAGCAGTGGTATAGCACTAGATTACTTTCACTTCTTCATTATTCCTATACCTATTTGGATTACAATACAGTTTGGTGGTTATCGAAACATTCTATATAAATACGAAACACACACTCATGCATTAGAACTATACAAAGCAGTAAACATTCTTTCTAATACTTCTCTGTCATATTACTTCTTCTTCCTCTGTTATCATGGAAAACAAACAACCTTTGAAGATTGTTTTTCGTTTGCCCAAACCCCAACAACAACAGCAATCATCAGATCAAGCTCAATGCTCTCTTCATTCCAACAAAAAGAGGAAACCAAGCTCTGACAATGACGATGCAGCTGCTGCAAAAAGGAAAGTTTGCATCAAGAAACCTACAGAAAGCAAGAATCTGGAATGGGGCTATTCGACGGATTTGATGCTTTACGATGATCCATGGAAGATCAAGAAAACTTTAACAAAGACCGACCTTGGTGATCGCTGGCTCAGGCTCCTCATCTCGGCAGACGTGGCCAGAAACCTCATTCTTCCAGTTTTGGGCATCAAAACTGAAGATGGTGCCTTGACGAAGGAGGGATTTGCGGTCAGGATTTGGGACATTAACACTGAATCAGAGCACAAGTTGAATTTTAAGCTCTGGAAGAGCACGGGAGGTTACATCTTCAATAAATGGTGGAAGGATGATTTTGTGAAGAGAAGAGATTTAAAGGTAGGAGATGAGATTGGATTTCACTGGGATCCCTACAAAATGCGATTCGACTTTTCGGTTCTCAAGAGAGCTGCAGCTGCTGTGAAAGATTCGGAGGAGAAAAATTTTATGCAGAAGTTGGTGATGAAGGAATGGGGCTCTTCTTTAAGTTTATAGTTTAGTAACCAAGAAAACAGTAGAATTGTTTATATTTATCTGCCTTGTTTGTTTTATTTAGTAGCAAATCGGTATTCGGTAGCGCTAAATGCTTTCTTCCATTTTATTCGTTTATTACATAAAGCATTAGATAAAATCCGGTTTGTTTATTGTATATATGTTTCAATGATTTTGAAGTGATGGATTTATTTTCCTAACTCATAGACTTTTCTTTCTTATGCACCTGCAATTTACGTTGGGAGTGTTAGCCGTAGATGCAACCTTTTTTTTTTTTTTTTTTTAACACAATAACAATAATTAGATTAGAGCCGGAGATTAATAATGGAAAAAAAATAAAACACACGAAATAGTTAGCGTTCCAGTCACAAAGTCAGACAAGAATCTAGTGTCTTGTGCGTTGTTAGGGCAGTGGTACAGTAACTGCAAATATTCTCTTAAGGGATTTTCTTTTATTATATTTTAGGGTTGAAATCAAGGTCTTGTATGTATAGATTTATCACCCGTACTAATGAAGAAAAAATTGTCAATAAAAAAATTTAATTTCTCCTGTGAAATTTACAAAATATTAAAATTCAATTTTTAAAATTGTTCATGACTCTAATTTCAAATGTATTGCTTTTTTTTTAAGCTTTCTAACTAGAGTAAGTCAAAGGAAAGTAAGATTGCCGTGGAAGGTCTTATAAACATTACATGCAAACGTAGGTAGTTCCAATACCTCAATTTTGAAAGGTACTGTGGTGTTAAACGCTCCAGTATCCTAGCACAATATAATATGTGTTATGAATTTTTAACTGTGAATGTCTATAATTTATGTAAAAACTCTATTTCTCTTTATGATCAGTTATTATTATTTTCTTTTAGAGTAAATTATTAAATTTTCTTTTCTTTTATGAGTCATTATTATAAAAATATAACTTAGGAGTTGTAAGTGCTATTTGATATATGGTTGAATCAAATATTCTCTTTATATCTTAGTTCTTTCATCTATTTCTTTATCCATTTATTTAGTGTTGAGCAGTTTATAATTATTTTTCAGAACATTATAACATCACTGTAAGAAAAATGGACTTTTGCATCATAAAAAGTTGATGCATATATAAGATTCAAATAATGTCGTTGGAAATACATTTTGCAACAAAACAAAAGTTGTTGCAAATTTGTTATAGGGAATCTACTTGCAAATAGTGTTTGCAGCAATTTTTTGCGTTGATGCAAAATCTATATCTATTGCAACAAAATGCATTTTGGAAACAAAAAAAGTAGTTGCAATTAAAAATTGTGATTGCAAAAGCCATTTCAACCATATTCTTTTGTTATATTTATTTTGCTTTTACAACAATACTAATAACAATTTTTTATTGTTACTGCTGAATTCCTTCTCTCTTCAATGTATTTACATGACAAAAAGTGAAGAGCAAAGTGAGGCTCTCAGAAAGATTTTGATACTCAAGTCAAGTCATAATTAGTAAAGAGAAAATAATTTAATATAGGCATAATATATGTCTCATATAAAAATTTCCTGAAATAGAGTAGTTAAAAAGTAATTATCAAGTAGTTAGACAATTAATTTATCAATTGCTAAGACTTTTTTTGGCATTCAAATTTTCATAACATCTTTTATTAATATAAAAAATGAGTCAATTAATTTCATTATAATATTAAAATATAAAATTGTTTCAAACACCAGAGAAATAGCAACAAAATAAAAAGTTGATGCATTTTTATTATTGCAAAATCCTTCTTTTTTTATAGTCGTTGATTTGCGTCACTTATTTCCGTTATATATATATATATATATATATATATATATATATAGAGCAAATGTAGCAATTAGTCCATTATTTATATGGATAGTGATTAATATATTTTTTTTAATTTTATAACTAATACTATTGATTTATAATTTTTATTTTTGTTATAGATTTTTATCCCTCTCTTCACTCATAACACTAAAATAAATAATAAAAAGAAACAATATACTTAAAAAGCAAATATGTATTTGACGTTGACATTATTAAACTAGGGTTTGATAGTCTACTGCAATAACTTGCATATTTTTTAACATTGCAAAGGAAGAGAGAGTCAAACAATTGTAAAAAAATAAAAATAAATGACAATATTATTAATTATAAAATTTAAGAAATATAATAACTATTGTCTTTATAAACAAGGATTGTTAGAGAATTTACGAAAGAGTAAACACATCTTCCAATTTTTGACACATTGCCTTTGTATCAATTTCTCCCCTTAGAGAAAAGTATAATTTTGATCCCCAACTGATAATTTAATATAATATTTTAGTCCATTTATCAAAATAAATGTTAAAAAATTAACCAGATTAATAATTTGATATTATTATTTCTATTCTACCCCTTCTTATTTTTTCTATTATCTTATTGTATACTTTTATATGATGGATTATAAATAATTTAACATTATTTTTTTATGTCTCTATTAAAAAGCGGAAATCCATAACTCTAGTCATATTTTTTTAGGAATTAAAAAAATTAAAATCTAGAAACTAAAGCTAAAATATAAAGAGAACCTATTTTTATAATAAAGCCAAATAATAATAAAAAGAAAATTTATACAATGACAGTATGTAAGCTAATCAATTAGCTTTAAATTAAAAAAATAAAATAATTCTTCTAAAATTTGAAACTAACGAGTTAATTTCCCCCTCTCAATTTATAACTTCTTTTCTTAGTTATTCTTTGACTTAGATATAAAAACAAGTTCTCTTCGTATTTAATTCTGGCCTTTCACTTTTAAGATTTATTTGATCATATAAAAATATGTAAAAGGTTATAATTTTTTTTAATAGAGAGATGAAGTAAATAATGATGCTAAATTATCTGCTTTCGATTGTTTGAAAGTATAGACATAGGATAATAAAGAAAGTAGATAGGAGTAAAACAAAAATATGAATATCAAATTATTAATTTTATTAATTTTTTAACACTTATTTTGATAGAGAGACTACAATATTAGACTAAATTATCATTTAGGGATCAAAATGATACTCAAATTCTCTAATGGATAAAATTAATATGAAGACAGTTTATCAAGGACAGAAAGGGTTGTTTACTCATTTATTAAAATTACATTAAATATTTAAAATTTTCTTTAAATATGTAAAAATAAGTTCAAATTTATGCGGAAAAAATTATATACTATAATCTTGTGATTCTTATTAAAAAATTCAAGAAAAATTCAAATAATTAAATAAAATAGTTAATCAAATCAATGTTGAATATAAATTGTAAGGTTTTGTATATAAATTAACATATTATAATTTTGTAACTCTTATTTAAAAAATTATTAGATATTAAATGTTAATTCTAAAGTTTTGCATAAAAATTTTTAATTCTAAATTTTTAAAATTCATGCAAAATTACATCATAAATCATTATATTATAATATTTTAATTCTTATTAAAAATTTTATGAAAAATACAATTAAATAAAACAACTAATCAAGTGTGTATACATTTTGTTAGGTACAATTGGCTAATAAATCCACTAATAGTTGATAAATTATATGATAGTATTAAAAATATTTAGTAAAATTATTATTAAATTAGATAAAAAAATATAAAAGGATATATTAATATAAATATATGAATTAAATTAATTCATATTTATTTTAAAATAAAATTATTTTAATACAATTTAAATTTTCAAAAAATATAATTATTTAAAATTTAATTAATTACATATGTTTAATTATATCATATATTTATTTATTTACTTACTTTGTTTTTACTTATATATTGAATTAATAAAAATATATCAAATATTTATTTACATAATTAAGAAATAAGTTTTTATTTAATTAAAAAAACAAATAAAATTAAAAAAATTAAAAAATTATTAACTTATAAACTAGAAGTTACTTTATGAAATCACCAAATCAAAGTTTATTTTTTCAAGTAAGATAGCGTGTTATATATTTCTAAAGTCTAATTTATAACATAAGTTGTAACTAACTTATTTATTATGTAAATCACCCTCATTAATAAATATATTATCACATTATGATTTTATATAGAAAAATTAGTAGACATTAACGGTTCATTTGTTTGAGGAAGGTAAAATGATTATCTACAATCTGGCTTCCTGACTTTCCTGCGTCTGGAGCTAAATGGAAAGTTGATCAGCAGAAATCGATGGTGTACTTTGAAAAAAAGTGATTTCCACTATTAATTAAAGAAAAGCACTTTCTAAAATCACCTCATATTACATAAGGTCATTCACTTTCTTTCTCCGTATTCCTTCCTCCTCCCTTTTTCCACTCTCCTAACTTTCTCTTTTCTACCATTTTTTCTCTTCTCTCACTCATTTCTTTTTCTATATCTCTCATCTTGTCCTCTCCCTCTTGTCTCACTCTCTCTCTCTCTCCCCTTGGTACTGCTCTTTGCCCTTCTCCTCCTCCTCTCATCCTTCACTGTCTCTTCTGCCTCTCCCCTTCTATCATTAAAAATTATGGAATTCAATGATTATATTAATATATGTTGAAAAAGTAATTAGACAACTAAAAAGAAAAATATATTAAAATATATGCTGAGAAAGTAATAAACATGACTATCAACTTTTGCAAAAAATAATATGGATTAGCATTAAAAAAATGAAAAAAGAAATATTTGAATATTCTTCTTCACATGTTATATTTGATATAAAAGATATATAATTTTCAATTTTTGTTATTAAAGATTTGTTTACTTCTATTTTAAAAATACTTTAAGAATAAAACGATTATTATGTAACTTAATGTCAAAGATAAAATTTGTATGTATAATTATAAATTTTAATAAATGAAAATAAATTACTTTTTTGCGCCAAAAAAACACTACAACAAATTAAGGAACGACACACATACCAGCTACCTTTTTTGGTTGTTGATGTATGTTAAAAGCTATACGGCAAGGAGTCCTGCTGCTAAAAATGGGTTTAGCAACTATATATATTTATAAAAATAATACTGTTATAGATATAGGTTGAGCAAATAAATATGCACTATTATTTTTTTTTTTTGGAAAAATGACCTAATTAGATTCAGAGCCCATAAAAATGACGATGTCATTGATACATGTATCTGAAAAAATGTAGAGGTGCCAATATATGTGAATTATATACCAATAATATTGTCAGTATATATAATAGAATTTATGAAAATTTTGAAATTTAAATTTTCTCACTATACTAACAACTTTGTCATCGTAACAAGATTGGCTAGGAAACAAAGAGGATGCATTCAGGCATAAGATTTTTTAGAGACATATGTTGATAATATTATCATCACAATATAATTCTTAGAAAAGTGTGTCAGAAAAGCTTTACAATAACTGAATTTTCACTATACTAATGATAGTTTTTACAATGGTTGGTATAGGTATTCATTACAAATTTTCATAACCAACGTCATCATCAACTCCCAAGAACCAAAAAGATAAGAGACTAAGAATGCCATTGCCACCATTTTTGAGATATTTTTGTGCATATTTTTTCTTTTATTATTATTGTTCTATTATTTTATCTCATATTTTGCAACCTTAATTTTATAAAATGCAGAGATTATGCTATCTTTGCTTCCCTGCCATTGTCTTCTCTTCATTTCTGTCATTAATCTTCTATGGAAGTAAGTTCAAATTTAATCATATAACTTTCTCTCTTTATTTGCTTTATATATATTTGATTGATTTTTCATTGGAATATTCTATTGATTTGGGAAATTTTATTGATTCTGTTACAATGGTTTTTAAATTTTTACTGGTATATAGTAAAACGGTTATGATATATATGTTTTTAGTTGTATTTTGCTTTAACTTTAGTGATAGTTTTTATATATTTCTTCCACATTTATGCCAAATATTATAACCTCGTCTAATTTATTTTCAAAAAGAACTTACCTTGTAACTTCTTTAATATAATTGCGACTTTTTACTTACTTATTACAAGTAAAATTCATTTGTTGGAGTTTTAACGTATATATATATATATATATATATATATTCTCAAAAAGGTATAAAATATACTTAAAATATTGGTAAACCTCTATCAGAATTTAGAGCGGAAACATTTGAAATTCTATCATGAATCTCCACACATGTTCTATAAGTCAAAAAGTCAATTTTTTTTTCAATTTAACGTCAATTCGACTATAATATCAAAACAGTTGACTTGTAAAAATAAATTGACTATGATATCAAGACAGTTAACTTGCAAAAATATAAAAGGCAACGAAATTAATATTTCATAGTTCCAAAACAACTAAATATTTTCATAGCATAACATTATAAATAATAATTAAATCATATATTTTAAGTTTATGTATTTATTTGTCTTCAAATTTTTCTGTTTACATTGTATAAAATAATTTATTTTTAATAATTTCTTTTCATCTTTTCCTTTTTAATTGAAATTTTTTTATAAAATTTTATTTATTAAATGAAATTGGTAATTTTTTTAATAAAAACTTATCTGTAATTAAAGTATGATATTGTAAATTTTTTATGCTAAATTTTGATTGATAAATTAACAATTGTACTTAAAACATAAAAATTGAAAAAAATATGAAAATTGTAAATAATGAGAAAAAAATCTAAATTTCGTTGAAAAACTTATAAAATTATAAAATTAAAATCAAGAAAATTATAAATAATGGGAAGACATAATTTTAAAAATTGAAGTAATGAAAATATAAGAATGTAAATAATGGGAAAAATAAATAAATCTAAACTTTATAAAAAATTAAATTATATAATTAAAACCAAGAAAATTGTATGCAATTGGAAGACATAATTTTAAAAATTAACATAATTGGAATATAAAAATGTAAATAATGAAAAAATTAATAAATCTAAACTTTATTTAAAAAAACTTATAAAATTAATCCATTAAAACCAAGAAAATTGTATACAATTGGAGGACATAATTTTAAAAATTAAAGTAACAAGAATATAACAATGTTCATATAGAAAAATATTAAATGATTAAAACTTTAACATAAATTAAGAAAATAATATTCATTAATAAAGATTTAGAGTAAAGTTTAGTTGAAGTAGTGAATAAGATGAATTTATTATGAATAAATTTCACATAAAATATTCATTTTAAATTCAATTTATATAATTTATTAATATCCATAGAGAAACTAGCCAAGCATCGAGGACACCCACTAGCACATTCTTAGAGTTCAAACCTTATTAATGGTTGTAGAGAATTCAAGAATATTATCAAAAAGAAAAAAAGTTATGCAAAAATGTCATCAAGAAAGACAATATCTAGATACTTTTATATACTTATAACACAAGTAATCAAGGGATTTAGTATGGTTTTCACAAATTTAAAGAGAAGATATAAATAATTAAATATTCAGAGATGATTGTATAATAAAGAAAATAAACAATGATGGTAATTGTTTTCACGGTATCTTTATAACATTTTCATACTTTCATACCCATTGTAATCAATTTTATTCTTAAGGTTATCATTAGCTAATCTTTGTAAAAATATCTACTCTTTATTGCTACCAATACATTCTAAAGGTAATGAGAAGTTTGATTACTCTAATAATATGTACTTCTTTCCCAATGCCACACAAAGAGCCCTTCAAAATGTTTAAAGTTTAAGATTTATTATTGTACATAGTTTTCTTAATGAATATGTTATTATATATCATTCATTATTATATATATATATATATATATATATATATATATATATATATATATATATATATATATATATATATATATTGTTTCATTTAGAGTCATAGTTAAATTAACAACATTAATTAATACAAATATTTGGGAATAACGATTACTATTAGTATAGTTACAACAAAAATAGAATTAACAATCGAAAGAAATTGAGCATTTATTAAAAAAAGCATTTTAACAAAATTTAAAGTATTGACAAAAATAAATTGGTTCATCTTATTTGGAAATGGGAATAGAATAAGTACTCAGGTTAAAAAATCACTTTGTTAATTCCAATAAATCGTACTTGGTATAAATAGAAGAATTACAGAAGAAATAAGTGCATGTATTGATTCTGCCTTCTAATCTGCTTCAAGAATATTTTTTTATTCAGGACAATCTATTTTTTTACATTATCCTTTTCTTTATTAGTGTAGCCAAGAACTAAACAGCAATTTGCCAGTAATTAGAAGCATTTTATTTCACTATTTTACATATATATTATTTTAAAATTTGAATATCAATTAACTCCTAACTTAAATTTGACATATATATTTTTCTTTTTCACTCTTAGGATATGCCCTTTTTTTTTACTTAGAATTTGAAAATTTTTAATCATATTTAATTTAAAAAAAAAGAATTATTGTTAAAAGACTTTCGGTGAATTATATAACTACTATATTAAAAATTATAAAATAATTACCGTTGTTGTCAGTTTGAGCCATGATTGGCATAATTTATGCCAAGCTACATATATAATGCATGTTATGATTTGAAAATTTCTACTTTTGCATCCGACTAACAAATTAGTTAGTAGTTAATAAACTAATAACTGGTAAGTTAATTAAAATATTTTACAAAATTAATTATTGAGTTAACTGAAATTATAAAATAACAAAGGATATATTAATAAAAATAGATATATAATTAAAATAATTTATATTTATTTAAAAATTATATTATATTAATGAAATTAAGAAGTTTAAAATAAAAATTTTTGTGAAGTATTTCACAAAAATTAACTACTAAGTTAGCTGAAATTACAAAATGACATAAAAAGATAAATTAACAAAAATAGATAAATAATTAAAATAATTTATATTTATTTAAAAATTAAATTATATTAATAAAATTAATAAGTTTAAATTTAAAATATAATATTTAATATTTAATTAATTATATTTTATAAACATATATTTATTTACTTATATAATTTTTATTTTATTATTTATTATAACATTATAATTACTTAAAATATAATTAATTATATTTTATGATCTTATTTATTTACATATGTATTTTTATATATTTATAATTTAAAATTAAGATATAATTATGTTAAAATTAAATAATTATATTTTATAAAAAAATAAATTTATATTACAAAGGGCATAGGTTGTAAATTAATAAAAATAATAAGGATAAATTTAGAAAAAATTGAAAGAGATAGTAATTTATAAGTTATAAACTACTCTAAATAATTTATTAAAATAGAACTTATTTTTTTAAATAAGTTAGTGTAAGAAACATTTCTTGAAGCTAACTTATAACTTATTAATCAAGTTAATAAGTTATAAACTAACTTATTTATTACACAAAATGGAGCCTTTATGTGTTTAGTTGTTTGTTATTTTTTTTCATGGAATTCAACTATATATGTTAATCTTTTCTAAAAATTAGGTCACGGAACTATATATCAACGACTCGTTGTAGGGTTAAAAAAATTAATTTTTAGAAAATAAAATAATAATAATTTTTTAAAAGTATATATATTTATAGGGAAAATATTGTCATTAGTATAGATTGAAAAGATAACTATGCAAAAATGTAAGTTTTTTGAAAATTGAAATAATTAAATTCGGCACCTCTACCAATAACATTGTTGTCGGTAGCTGGTGCGAAGACCCACATATCATATACTAACAACTTTGTTGTTGTAATAGAATTTTTGAAAATTTTGAAATAAGAATTTTTGTACAAATACCATTAACATTTTCATTGCAATATGATTTTCGAAAAAGTGATGGATGCAAACTGGTGTCAATTTGTACAATCTCTATAGCGATGATAGAAGTTAATGTATAACAATGATAAATATTGTCACAATATCTCTGCATCATAAATTCGGCAGAGCGCCATTTCTGCTCATTCACTCCACAGAAGAGCTAAGAATCTAAAGAAATTCAAAACATTTGAAGTATGTTTTTTCATGTTTTCTTTATTATTTGATTCTTTTTTTTAACTTTCTCTCTCTCTCTCTTATCTTCTAACATTGATTTTGTATATTAGCCACATTGTGCTATCATTTTTCCATTCTTTCTTCTATTCATTCTTCCATTAAGATAAGTTCAAATTTTTTAAGCACTATTTTTTGACAATTTTAGAATGGATTGTGGTATGCTGTTAGGAAATTATTCTTTAAATATTGTGAAATTAGTTATGGAATTAATATATTGCACCTAATATATTTGTTATAATATTATGGTTAGACCTATTATATGACCGTGATATATTGATAGTTGTGTTATAATTAAACTTAGCATAACATTTGTAGGCTTGATATGAATATAAAAATTTTAATATGATATATTGATAATTATGTTATATTTAAACTTAACATACGATTCGTGACCTGATATGAATATGAAAAACCATAACTTTTACATATCAAAGTTATAAAAGTATAAGAATTTTAAGAATAATAATATTAGATAATTCAATCTTGAACATAAGTTAGAAAGATAAAATATTTAATTAAATAGAATCGGGAGGTAATTTTAAATCAAGTAGTGAATAAAATTAAACTATTTTGCATAATATTAAATGAGTATCAAAATTATGTTAACTTAATTAATGAACAAGATGATATTAATTATTGAAAATAACTAAACTTTTATATATTTTAAATTAACTAAGTTATTAAATTTGATAAAAATTAAATAATAAGAATATAAATATAAAATGTCTAATAATAAAAATATTAAATAATGAAAATTTAAATATTAATTAAAAAATTTAAATATTCATTCAAAAGAGGATAGAGTTAATTTTAAATAAAATAGTAAATAAATCATAAAAAATATTATGAGATAGTTTTTGCATAATACTTAGTTTTTGCACAATACTTAATTATTGTAATTGTAAAGTTACAATAACTTTAAATTTAATATAATTGCATTTTAATCTTAGACTCATTTAAGGATCATTTGGTCATTATAAACTAATCAAGTCTTAAATTATCCCATAAACTTGAACAGTTTTAGGCCTTTTAGTTATTATTGTTAACTTATTTACTCATCATTTTATATTATAAAAATTTCATTAGTATTTTCTATTCTTCAATTATTAACTATATTAATATATAATTTACACACTTAAAGAATTATGGGATATGCTGCCAAAATTTCTACGTCTAAGAGATGATAAGGTGGATAAGTTGACACAATTATAAGAATATCTCGAATAGGATAGAACCTTATTTTTTAGAGTTTAAGTGTAACATGGATTTATGACATATAACAAATATTCATGCAAGATTAAATCATATAATGACTTTTCACATTGTTGACCAATGATAACATGTATGTTGACAAAAGCTAAATAATTTTGAGAAATTACTTATCTGGTAAGTATTGGAATGGTATTTTGGCATTTACTCACAAAATGGAAAACTTTGTCGATCAAAAGATGCTACCAAGATGTCTATGTAATAAATGTAGACATATGTTCCTTTAAAATTTGGAGACCATGGAGGTAAACATAATAACCTATGAATTTGATTTATTTTACAAAAATTGGGTTTATTATGGTGAAGCAACTGCATCAACTGCTAATACTATGCAAGGAGCACTTGTTAACAATGCAAATATAATGGTTGGCATTATATATGATTTCATTGGCCCTCATATGGTTGAAAAAATAGTTAAAAATGACAGAGATAGGAATGAGAATGCTTGAAGGGGAACACATGTCATGACTGAAGCTTTGATGAATTGTTTGTTAAAATTGAAATAAATTGTATCCCTGTTGCACAAACTTTTCACTGTTTAACTTTTTACTCAAACTTATACATCTAAAAATGTTACATAAGTGAATTAACAAGTTGCTCAATTCTCTTTGAAGTTATGAAAGGAAGCATTTCCCTTGGATTGTCAAGATCACATTATGATGCAAAGAAATAGCTAAATAAATTAAGGTTGTGGCATGAGTCAATTCAAGTTTGTAAGTATGATTATGCACTTTTCTTAAAAGAGCATATTGAAAGGGAGAACTATCTAATATATAGGGAGAGTCGTTAGGTTGATAAAAACACTAAAGGGGAAAAGGTGCCTCACAAAATGTTAAAGGATTTTTTGTTAACCCCTAAGTTGAAATAATTGTATGGATCAAGGCATATAATGAAAGATATGAAAAAAGCATCGTACAGGATGATCAGTAGAGAATAGGGTTATACAACATTCTATTAATGGAAAAGGCTACCAAGATTTCAACTTTGACAGAAGCCACCATGATTTTTCTATGGAACTGAAAAATGTATGACTAGATTTAAATGCAGACGAATTCAATCCTTTTGGCAATATGAGTTTGTCTTATAGCATATGACCAGTGGTGATCATGACTTACAATTTGCCATTATAGCTTTACATGAAAGAGTTTTTCTTTATGTTGACTTTATTAATCCTTAGACTATACTTTCTGAAAAAAAGATATGGACAAGAGTTAAAACAGTTATAAGAAACGAAAGTTGAAACTCGAGATACCACTAATAATAAAATATTTAAGATGCAAACAGCATTGTTGTAGACTATTAATGATTTTTTTACATAAAGTAGTCTATTGAGATGAAGTGGATAGGGGTATAAAGCATGCACAACTTGTAATGAAGATACTCCACCAATGCAACTTAAAGGACAAATAGCATATGTTAATCATCTTTGCTTTCTTCCAATAAGTCACAAGTTTTTAAAACAACAAACAATTTAATGGTAAAACTAAGAGGAGACTCCCCCTTCTCGCAAAGCAATTTACAAGTGACATGATCATGGACCAATTAAGTAGATTAAGTCAAAGACTTCCTGAAAAGCATATGTAGTTTGGTGAAATGTAACAAAAAAGATGTGTTAATGATCTTAATTAAAGTAAAAAAAGCATTTTGTTTGAGTATTCCTACTAGTACACAATGAAGCTAAGGTACAACGTTGATGTCATATATGTTGAAAAAAAATATGTATGATAGTATTATAGATGCATTACTAATCATTAGACACAAATCAAATGACACAAATAATGCAAGATATGATTTGGCTGATATGAGTATAAGAACAAAGATATATCTATATAAGGAGGGAATATATTAATAAAATTATGTGCTACCTATACATTGAACAATGTTAACCAACAGTGATTCTATCAATCTATTAAAAATATCAAGTTTCTTGATGGGTTTACTAGCAATTTGAAGAAGAATATGACTAACAATAACACCAAAATCAATAGGTTAAAAATGCATAATTATCATATCATTATACAATTATTAGCACTTAGAATTCGAGCAATAATGTTGAAACAACTATCTATATCAATTGTTTAGCTCTATAATTAATTCAATTAAATTTATGCACGAACTGTAAGTAAGAAGGACTCAGAGAAAGCTAAGGAAAACAATATTCTCATTCTTTACAAGCTTGAAATGATATATCCTTAAACATTCTTTGACATAATAGTGCATTGGTGATGCGTCTGTTAGAAGAAGCGCTATTAAGGGACCCATTCATTTTTAATGGATGTACTCGTATGAGAAATACATTAAAAAATCAAAGAACTTTCTTAAAAATCATGCTTGATCTAAGGGTTCTATCATTGAAGGTTATGTTGTAAATGAGACCTTGACATTTTGTTCCATATATCTATAAAAAGTGGAAGCTAGATTCAATTGATTTGAACAAAACTAGGATGTCGTCTAAGTTTGAATAAAAAGGCAATTGTCCATATTTAGATCTCAATGTTAACCCATTGGAGCTTAAAAAATATTCCATTCGATAAGAGAGATCGAGATATTGTAGTATAGTACAACGTGAACAATTGCACTAAATTTGAGAAATATCTTGAGCAAGTTTCTTAAATTTGTCACTCATTTTTCTAACTTTTTTCATTTAATGAATAACTTGTACTCTATAGTGAACTCAGAAGGGAACTGCAAGCAAGGGATGATCAAAACCTAGATTAGCTCTAAAAAATTAGGTTCCTTTCATGGTCACTCAATGGTAATGTCTTCTTGTATTTATATCTACAATTTTTTCCTTCTTCGTTGCTCATTTTAATATGGTTACCTTTAATATATTTTGTAAATGTGTCACATACACAAAAATGGATCCCTAGAGATGACCAATAAGTTATTCTCATTGGCTTCTAAACCAAATTTTATGATTACGTTATATTCGGCATGTGTAGCCAACAAATTTTGGATTATAACTTTCTCCCAAGATTTTAGGCATAAGACTCTAAATAATGGGTTTCTATATCTAGGATAAGTGAAAAACATATTTTTACGATGTTCTAAAGGATATTATAAAGTTAACTTACGTTCACAATTACTCTATGACTTTATTTAAGTGTAAATAGTTTAACTAACTATAGGAATAAGAAAATTATCATTGACAAGAAGATAACAAGTACCTTCGTCGATGCTTAATGATATAAAAATGATCCATACATACTTGCCTTTTAGGCAAAATAAGTTTTTTACATCAATGATCCTCTTGATAGATACAGCTGGAGAGTTGTTACTTATGTAATGCATTATGATATATAGAATCTTTCAAATGATGATATTAATGATCATAGGATCTCAATATTATAAAAACATAATTTTGCAAACTTTAACCCCATAATTAACCTTAAAAATTAGGACAATATTGCCTTACTAAATGCAAATGATGATTTTAAACGTGCTTCATCTTTTACACATATTCATGCTAACATGTAATATGTTGACAGCTTCATAAATGACAAAAACAAATTAAAAGATAAAATAATTAATAATTACATAAAGAAGGATCAATTATAATCTGATGATAATATTGAAACTGATAAAGATGAAGATAGAGATAAAAATAGGCATTTTACTTCTAGTGATAATGATTCATATTATGATTTAGAGACTTTTACTTTTTAACAAGTAAACATTATGTAAAGACTAGTTTTTTTATATGTTGTAATAAATATTATTCATGTCCAATCATAATAATTAATTCTCTTATATGTCTTGCATAATGTTAAGGTTAATGATACATTTAACTTTGATATATTGTAATAAATATTATTCATCATGTTATTATAATTGTTTATAGCTATAGCTATTATTATGCTTCACTATCATGGACGACATGGAGGAGCCAACCCACCGCAAGGCCCCTATCTAGGCATTCCTAGCCATTAAAAGTTAGGTAAAATAACTTATACTACATAACTCATTTGATTTGTTCCAATAAGACAATGTATAGCAAAAAAGTAAGAACTTTGTCTACAAAAAAATGGTGGTAGACCGTGACCCATGCACTTTCATCTTGTTACCTAGAACTTAACAAGGAAGAACTAGGAATGCTTACCATAACTAATAAGAGTGCAGGCGAGGATGCACTACAAGTCATTCCATAAGTCTTGGATAGCAATATTTGATGAGCAAAAGGTGCATATTGTGAGAGGAATCTATGTAAGTATTAACTGATTTTATATATTTAATTCACAACCTAAAATTATTATCCTTTTAACTCATATTTTCCTTTCGCATGTCTTTCAATGTAAGAATATTTGGAGTTTGTAAACATCCCACAAGAAAAGTTGCATTACATATATAATAGCATCCAAAGTTTTGTAGTCAATTGATATAAAGATTAGAAATATATATTTCACGATCATTTCTTGGAGCATAAAGGGATGAGCTTGCTAGTAATTTTAATAGTGCAATACAGGCAATTCCAATCAATATGCTAGCAAATCATTAGGTTTAAACTTGTAGGATGTTTGATACTAACAAGTGCAATATAAAAATAAATTAAATAATATAAATCATAATTTTTTAATTTCAAGTTTATTGTTAGTTCTTTTAATGCCTATTATATTTTACTTTGAATTTGTAAGAAAAGCCCAACAAAATAGTTACAATGATCTACATGATCAAAATACATAGTAGTGTATCGATACAATAGGATATACTAAATAAACATTCATTGAATTTAATATGGTCAATTAATATTTTAACTAATATTGTCTAAATTTTTTTAAAAAAAATTAGCTCATAAAAATAAGTAAATTGGTGCATCATAATCGTTGATAGAAAACTTTACCTAACATCCAAATGGTCAGGGGAATAAGAGCCTTTGAATATCAAGGCTAATTATGTAAGTAATTTTTCTTCTTTATTACCTATGATAACTTTCTACTAATGCTATCACTTTATCTTGAAAGAAAAACGGCCTATACATAGTATTGGAATCACAATTTGGTTCCACATCTAACTCATCAATGGCTAGCCTAACGCGAATTGAAGAAGTTGCCATTATTGATGAAGTGTTGGGCATTCTTCAAGGACAAGGAGTTAGTCATATCCTTTAAGGGCACCTTATGGTGGCACCCTTTATAACAACTCATCAACTGCATCTTATCCTTTAGGTAGTAGTAGGGTTCCATGGCTTAAAAGGAGTAGCAAAACATTATTTAAAATTAACAGCACATGGACTATCAATAGCAGAGGCTAAACACACTAAATAGTAGTTTTAGTAACTGATCCAACATGTGCTACCATCGTTTAAGATTTGCACTCCTCTACCACCTCCTACTCTTATTGATTTACAGCTCATCCCTCTCCTAATATTACCTACCAAATTTGCCATGCAATTGCCTCCACTTTGATCCTAGCCTTAGCAAAACGATTACCAAGCATAAGGATGACTATGCAGATTTACTCGATCATTAGATTTAGTGTATCTAACTTTTTTATTTGCAAATTATATTCTTTCATATATGCATCATATATTTGTATTATTATATATCATTTAGGGTTTTATTATATATATGCATATATATATGTATCCTTTTGTTTATTTCAATATCATAATATGGTGCTATTTTTATATTTTTAATAATTATAATAAAATGTGTGAAAATAATACTTATTATTAGTATTATTAAAAATATAAAATTAATTAATAATTGTACAAAATTTCGCATTAAAAAATTCATACAATGATGATAAATATTATCAATATAAACATTTGAATTTTTTGAAATTTGAAAAAAAAATTATCTATACTATCGACAAATAGATTTGTTTGTCAAACAATGAAATTATAAAAAAAGTGTTCCCATAAGAAAATAAATTCTTAAAAATTGAAGTAATTGATCTTTTATTGTTTGGCCACATAACAAAAAATAATTTCTATTGTTTGATACACAAAAGGACAATTTTCTTTTATTGAAATATAACATTCACACACAAATTTTATCTTAATGTTAAGTTGTATAATAAACAATTTATTATTAAAATATTATTAAGATAAGAGTTAATAAATCTTTAATAGATTGAAAGTTAAGTGTATTTTGTGTTATAAGTAACATTCAAAGAACAAATATGCTCCTCTAAGATTACCTCCTAAATTCGTTCCATGACCATTTCCATCTAAATCCCAACCCTAGCCAAACAATGCCCATTATGTAGACTTGATCTTTAGATTTTGTGTAATTAATTTTGTTATTTGCAAATTTCTTCTGTATAAACATCATATATTTTTATTATTATACATCATTCAAGATTTTATTACATATATTTTTTTGTTTATTTAAGTATCATAATATAATGTTATTTTTATATTTTCAATAATTATAACAAAATGCATGAGAATAATGCTTGCTATTAATACTGTTTAAAAATATAAAATTAATTAATAATTATAAAAAATTTTGTATTATAAAAATGCCTATGGCAACAACAATTGTCAATAATATAGGCATTTGAATTTTTTAAAATTTAAAAAAAGTATCTATATCGACAACAAATATGTATAAGTTGTGCCATGTCAACAATATATATAATAACAACAAAATATTGTTGATGTCACCTCACACCCATACAAGCAGGAGGCTTATACTACAAGGATACGTTTCATCAATATAGGCCTAAATGATTTATAAGTACGACTTATTAGTATTGACAAATTCAATATTATTACTATAGTGATATATTGATGATTTTGTAGATTATAACAACAATAAATGTTGTGCTATAGGCTTTGTTTCTTGTAGTGAAATAAAAAGTACTTGTCTTTGTGTTTCCAAACAATTAAAAAAAATTCATCATAAGATTTCATTTTTTGATGAAACAAATAAAATTTTTTTTTCAAAAAATGAAATTATATGAAAAGTGTTCCCTTAAGAAAATAAATTCCTAAAAAATGGATTAGTTTTTTATTATTTGGCCACATAACAAAAATGATTTCTCTTGTTCGATACAAAAAGTATTGAAAAATAACATTATACGCACAAATTTTATCTTAAATGTTAAATTATATAATAAGCATTTTATTATAAAAATATTATTAAGGTAGGAGTTAATAAATCTTTAATAGTAAAAAAAAATTGAAAGTTAGGTGCATTTTATGTTAGAAATAATATTCAAAGAACAAAATTTAAATCTTTTGTTTTCATCTTCTTTATTTCTTCATGAAATTAATTCATATTGATTCAATTGTATCTGAAATTAATAATTACATTTGTCAACTATCGTAATTGTCTGAATACTTCCTCAACATAATTTATTGAAATGATTCTGAAAAACACAATTAAATGCAACAAAAAATTAATCACTTGTAAAAATGGAAAATAGCAAATCTTTCTTTTTCATCTTCTCTATTTCTTCATAAAATTAATTCATATTGATTCATTTTTATCTAAAATTAATAATTGCATTTTTCAACTATCGTAATTGTCTGAGCACTTCCTCAACATAATTTATTGAAATGCTTCTGAAAATACAATCAAATACAACAAAACAGTTAATCACTTGTAAAAATGGAAAATAGCAAAAGGGGTTGGTAACAGACTTAGCCTGTGAGGCTTCAGAAACCAAAGACTGAGGTACCACTGGTCGCTGCTCTGGTCAGACGCCACGTCGGGCTCCGTTTCTATCACCTTATTGCCCCGCCGGGTTACAGGCTTTGCACGACTGAGAGTGACATTGACTGACGTTTATAAAGAAGAAAGTCTTTGCCCGATGTGGTACATTATTATTATTATTATTAGCTTTTGTGATTAATTCATTGAGGTAACAGAGGTCGTAATTCTACTAATTTTATTAAATTTGTAATTTATTCTTTATAAGTTTATTTTGTGCGATCATATCCAACAATTTAATTTTTTTTACAATCAAGTTCTGGTCATCAACAGATGTCAAATTAAATAAATAAACACATTATGCGTCAAATTATCTAATAGAATTTTATGTGTCTATAAGTTCATCACACCAAAATTCATTTACTAACTTTCACTTATTATATAAAATAAATATTTTCATCATTTTGTTTAGAAGTAAAAAGGGAGTTTATATGTCACTTAGGACTCAAAGGGGTGGGCTTTTTCTGAAATCATTAATGCAGAATAGCCAAAAAAAAAAATGAATTTCAACGTCTGACTTATTTCTGCAGTAATAGAAGTTGACGATGAGGATTTAAATACAAATTATTTTAAATTTTAAGATTCAACTATAAAAAATAAAAGTACAAGAAAATTCAGTAAAAACTATATAGGTTAATCTCCTGTTAATCTAATGATTATTTTAGTCTTTTATAAACGATGTTTTTCCCCATTTGTTCCTATTCAATTAGACTTTCTCCAAAATTAGGCAGAAATCCCGTCCTTCAAGAAGAACAACTTATTGTGCATTTAAATGCATCGTCCCTTTAGGTATTTGCCATCCAGCATCATTCTTGAGAACTTGGAATGTTATGTATTTCCCATCCAATACTAACCTCCAATGAAGATATAGAGGATAGCAATAGATGCATTTGATTAACATACTTTCTAGTTGAATTTAATGTTGGTGCATTGATAATATAGAATTAATTTACATTATCATTCAGTCATATATTGCCACATATTATAAACCTACTAAAACCCTGTTGGTAAAATTATATTGAATCACATATCGCAATTAACAGATAGGTTAAAAATATCTAGAGATTTTCTACAGTTAGCCTAATATATCCATTAATATGTCATGATTTATGAAATTTTATTTGTTTTACATACCCAACCATAATTCTGGTCTTTCCGAAGAAAATAATTTTGTAGATAAGTTCAATATTGTAGTCCTTTCTGCAATCACTTTTTTTTTTTTGGGGGGACAGCAAACAGATTGCATTTCACCAAGACATGAACTCTATGTTTGAAAGTCAAGAGTGCAAGAGAAGAGGATGGAAGAAAAAGGAACAAAGACGAATGGATGTTTAAGTCATGATTTTCATTTCCTTAGTTTTGGACATTTAGAAAAACCCTCCATAGTTCACCAACTTAAACAAACACAAAGTAGTTACTAATAGAGGGTTTTCTAGGATTTTATAGGAGTAGCTATAAACTTCCAATCTCTTTCCGTCCATAATTAAATCTCCCAAACAAAGAGAAGGTTATGGCATAAGCTTCCTTTTCCTCTCTTTCCCCTTCCATTCTCCCCTACCCAGACATAGCACAAGGGAGAAGAAGTCAACAGTGCTACAAAGATCATAATTGATCTTTTGGATTAGGCATTGTGCACCACTATCCTTTTTCTTCCTCTGGAAGAAGCTGTAAGGTTCTTCTTCCTTTTTTTATTATTATTATTATTTTTTTAAAACCTGGTTGTAAAGTATACTTATTCCTGCATGTCGTGGGAATTTTGAGATGGGTTTGATCTATGCAGCTTAATTTAAAGGAAAAAACGAAGCAGACTATATAGCTCTGGCAAAACATTGAAGTCCCTTGGGTTCATGAGTTTCAAAAACTATAAGTGATTGTGGATAGATAAGGTTCAACTCTTGTAAATATAGAACAGCCTCCAATGAACTTAAACTAATGTCAAGTAATTTTCTAATATCGTGGAAGATAAAATTTACAAAAAAACCAATTAATTTGCATATCTAAGATTTGATGTATCTTGCCATTCTCTTCCTGCCCACTAAGTCTCCATTCACAATCATGTGGGCAAAAGCTTGAATTAGCACTTCGCGGTTCAGCAAACAGAAAAGGTCATTTGATGAAGCAGAATTATCCACTTGATTATTGTCTATTATGGTATCCAAATGGTTATGGCAAACTCTGGTATGGGCAATCCTAGCCAAACTTAGTCTCACTCATTGCAAACTTATGAAATTTGATATAAATTTACCGCCACCTGTTCAGATGCTGCAAAGTGTGCAATGGGCGAAAGTGAGTAAATGAATGCTAGCGTGACAAGCATTACTCCTGGTATAGCACAAAAAAGAGACATGTAATACCAGTTCTACTTGAGATCCTACATGTCTATCCTTCCACAGAGAAAACAAAAACACAATAAGATCACCAAAATAAGATGTTTGCATGCACACTAAAAATTAACAAACAGAAATCTTTAAAGAATGGTTACCTGGTAAGCAACTTGCAGAAGTTGTTTTCCGCCTTAATGTAGTTCATTTAATCGAATACATGGACTCCTCTATACTCCTGATTACAACACTGAGACTGCTGCCACTTTCCATAGCTTTAACAGCAGCTCGGTGTGCAGGTCTGTGCCACTTCAGCAAATTATAAGATTGCAAAACTGACCATCTTGCTTGATTAGACATCTGTTCAATGCAACAAAATGGAAGTTCCAATTTCAGTATTGGTGGTAAAGTGTGAGTATGAGACTATCAAAAGAAGAAAGCATATAAGCTGCAGAGAGACCTCAGCAACAGATAATGGAGGTTCAAGAAGAAGACAGACACCTCTAAAGAGGTTTTCATCATTTTCCCCGCCCTCTGCCTCACCATACACAAGAGCTTCAGCAGCAATGCCTGCAAACAGTACCATGCAGTACCTACACAATTGGTTGTGTGAAGCATCAGCACCACTTTCATGGCTAGAAAGAAATAAGGAAAAAAAATGTTTTCAACATAAATAAAGAGAAAAGGAAATAAGAAAGGAGGAAACACTCTTAAGTTAAAGGCATTAATATCATCTGAGCTTTGCACATTTCCAACTGTATACTGCTTTCCATAAACATTTATATTCACCAAGAATAGGCAGTTTCATTTCTTATGGGATTTTCATCATACTAGAGCAAGTTAATAAGCCATAAGGCAGGTGCGTGTATAAACAGAAAGATAATGACTAGAATACAAGCCCCTGGGCATAAGTTTTCAGGAATTTTAGAAGGCACACAAAGTTTGAATAGATAACTGAAGTAAAAAATACAATCATTAATTTCTACCAACATTAATGTAATCTAGAGAGAAATAGCACTGGAAGATAGGAAGCTAAAGACAGACCGCACTTTCTATGAAAACAGACCAGTAGCTACTTTTGCAGATAAGTAAAACTCCAAATTAGATAGGACACAACCTTGCTACTTTGACTCATTCTCCTCCTTTTTAGCATCCTACCTGGTCATGGAGATCCTTCAACTCAAATGCTTTGGGGGAATTTAAACCGTTGTCCAACCAGGTGAGGGTAGGGAGGGAAAGAAAGATCTCATTCCCATGATCTCCAGTGATTGGATTGGATATCTCAACTAGATTTCCAAAGTATTTAAGAAAACGAGGGGACATTGAGTTTTGAACAAGGATGGAAAGAAAACTGTGCTTTTAAACTTCCAGGCAGAAGGGACTATACTACTGAAGTCCCAAAAATATTAGGGTCCCTTTGTTTGACAAATGCCAACTAATTCAGTTAACAAAATCAAATATAGATCCAGCCCATCCAATGTATCACTCTACATAGTAAAACTTTTTTGATTTAGTTGGCCAAAAACTACATGCTTCAACATATATCCTTGCAATTTGCAACTATTATGTTTACCTACCTGTCAAAGGCAGTGCCATCAAGTCGTCCTTCAGAAAGGTCACTGGCAACTTTCTCATCCCAAAACTGTGTTCCTGCCTAAAAAATAAATATTTATATTATAACATGGATAATAACAAGAAAATTAAACTTTGCATAAAAGAAAAAAACTGGTACCTGTCCTTGAATGCCCATTTGCATTGCAACTATTGGGTCCAATATCACCCCCCGAATTGGGCAACCCATCAGATATGCTGCCATTTCATAAGGATCATAGTTGTTGGACATTGCAAGGCAGTGTAAAAAAATGGAGAGTCGAACATAATCAGGAATAATGATTTATCCATGTTACATTAGCAGCAGAATCCACATTACCTGTTAGGAGATGCCCTGCTTCATGAACTAGGATTCGTCGCCTGTGGGGAGGCCAATAACTTGAGATTTGAGCTAAACAAGTACCACCAAGGAAGATTGAGTCTATAAAAGCTAGACCTAGTATTGCTGCAAGGTTGGGTCTCAAGTCAATCCCCTGGGAGATAAGGTAGGAGACCCCACCAAGAAAAGCAGCCAAAACAGCACTTGAACTTCCAGAGAGGCCCCACTTCTTTGGAGCAAGTTTAGACACTGTGCAGTAGAAGATAAGGGGGAGAATGCATTGTAATCATAAAATAACTGATAGCATCAAACTACATTAGGCATGAATGGAGATCCTCTTCAGTAACTTGGGAGCATGTGGAGAGAGAATGGAAATTCAAATGTGGCCCACAATTCGGAATTCAGGTGGGAACCACTGATAATTTCTTTCTCTCTCTAAATGGCAATTGTATTAGATACTATGTATTCAAATTTAATATCATAGCAGCTAACAGTGGAAAATAGAGTCATTAATAGCTTGGGAAGCATAAATTCATCAGATATTCATATTTGCACCTTCCAAACCAGTTGAGGACTTTATGACTTCTGGCGTGATGTTTCTTGGTCCCTCAAGAACTTTCAAAAGAAAAAAAAAAAAATGAGAGAGAGGAAAAGGTGAAAGTAAGAAACACCAGTAATTTGAAAAAAAAAAAGGTTCATTATAGCTCACATATTGATACAATAAATAGGTAATGACTGCAAACAACTAACAATTTGCATATCTCTGGCTTATATGTAGAACCACAGATCTTCTTAACAAACGCTTACAACAAACGGAATTTGCTGAAGGCAATGTAATAGCCAAGAAGACCAGCCATAACATAAGGTTCTAGATCTAAAGGAAGATTCACAACATATAAAAACAGAAAAAACATGATGAGGGGAGAGTCCATGCTGGTAATAGCAGTAGCAGTAGGAAATTAACAAATAATAAGCATCTATGCTACCAGTCTAGCAAGACTGAAAACATGAAACCAAGACCAGAAACTAACATCATACAGTTTCTCATATCCATTTCATTACAGCTAAGAAATTATAACGATGAACTAGTATTCTATCCCTACCAATTTTCTTTCTTGATTCTCCTAATTGGAATGAATTAAAAGTGCCACATATATTTATGCCCTATGTGAGGATTGTCAGTAATAAGCAAAAGCCCACTTCTATAGTTATGAGCCTAAGTCTTTCAACAAGATAAAATCACTCCATTTGATGAGATGCAAGAGATTCCTATTTTCATTTCAAATACTATGTCACAGTCATAGAAATTATAGATATAGCACTGTAGGAAAGCCCTTGCTTGTTTAGTAAAGTCAAGAAGGAGAACTTCATTAGTACAATGGCTTTTGCACAGCTCAAACCCTAGCTTGTTGCATTTCATTTTTATAGCAGTAGCTAAGTAGGTGAATGCTGGGGATATAGCAGTACAAAAGGGACTAAAGCAAACATACTAAATCCCTATTAAATATAGTTCAGTAATGTGTTATTTCCACCTTGAACTTCTGTTCAACCACTAACTCACCCTTCATATTTCTAATTAACAAAATGCATTAGCCTCTTTGTAGTTTTATCACATTAGCCTTTGTTTGTTAATGGAGTATAATGGTAAAGATATCATATATGGCGTGCATGCTCTCTATAAACAACAGTGGAACTTCACTTTCATCACTCCCCCAATGATTTAAAGTTATAAATGTTTACTAGATCTTTTAAGCATTAAAAGCAACAAGTCAGGCTTAATTTGTCACCATAGTGCTTGGTGAGTAACCAATAAAATTATAACAACGACAACCCCCAAATGTGTGATCTACGTGCTCAAGACCAAATACCCATCATGGAGGCCTACAATTGAATGCAGATTGATTGAATCATAATCAATCATGATCAATGATACAGCCATAAAAATTTCAGCCATCCCCTCAAAATCACCTCTCGACATCTCCTTACTAACTAAAACAAATTCGTCAAATATATAACTAAAGATAATGCAACGAAAGGTTACTAAATTTATAGCATGGCTAAGTACTAATGATCCCATACTGAAACGAGAATTTCTACGAGGAGCTCCACCTCTCAATGAATGTTTTCATCATTAGATTATCTATTTTCAAATCTCAACGAAAAATACCGATGTCCAATGGTGAAAACGCTCGAGCACAGCACAGAAGAGGCGGACCTCCACGTAGCATTACTAAACGATAAAGTAGACCAAAGCTCACCAATGCTCCTGCACTTCCCAAAATTTGGCAAAAATCCCCTGTCCTTCAAGAACTTGTAAGCGTTCCCTACAAGCTTCATATCATCCGCATTCAAGCAAGTATCCAACACCTCCCAATCCTTTTGTGGCCCATACAATTCCAACTCACGGTATCGAGACATAGCGGAGTCAGCCGAAGAAGAATTTTCAAAAATCTGAACAGGATTTTGGCTCTGGAGGGATTTCAGAAACCTCAGAGCTCCAGCGAGGTCTTTCCGCTTCACTGCCTCCTCGTACTCCCGCCACTCTCGAAAAGCTCTGGGGGCAAGTCGGCCCTGCTGGTACTGTCTTGCATAGAATGGTCCGCCACTCAATTGTGGTGGTGTTTGGGGGAAAGTGAAAGAAAACCCGCTAGAAAATGAATGAAAAGTAGGAAAGTGAAGGAAAAAGGAAAGATGTTGAACGGCCATCAAAGTACAAAGCAAGAAACAAAGCCCGAACTGAGCTTAGAAGCTATACCGGCGAGGCGGCGACTGCATTACTCTCTCACGGAATGCTTTAGATAGACTGGAATTGCCACGTCGGCAAGAAATGTTGTGGGTCCATATGTTTATATATATATATATATATATATATATATTGGATTGGATATTTTATCACTTTTATCGATTGGACTTTTTCTAAATGGGTATGAGGCCCAAATGCCACAAGATTTGGTCTTTGTGCTTGTTGTTGTGTTGGTTTGACCTGTTTGTACGGTTTTTTGTAAATTTTTGAAAAAAAATCATATTTTTGCAAATATTCTACGAAAACTGTTTTTCTATCTGGCTACAAAATTTTGAAAATTTCCATAACGTTGTCGAGTTACATTTTCTTATATGCTTGTCACGTAAAAGAATTGTACAAATTATAAATTATTTCATGAAATTGTTACAATATATAAAGAATTTAAATTAAATTTGATCAACATTAATGTAAATTAATTTTATATTATTATATATTCATATGTTATTATTTTAATAAAAAAATTCATAATATTTATACCATTAATAAAAATTATTAATTTTTAATGGCATGTCATTTTTTATATGTTAATAGTGAAAAAAATACTAATAACAAATTAAATTTAAATTCATATAAAAATTACATAATTCAGATTTTAAAAAAATTAAAATTAAGAAGAATAAGAATTGAAAGTCAAGCAAAAAGGGCAGAATTATTCGTTACCATTTCTTGAATTTATTTTAGGCTTAATAAGTTTCATTGGGAGTGGATTTAGGTAGAAGTAAGTGAGTAAATAAAAATGATTGGAGGGAGACTTGCACCTTTAAGATCGTTAAAATGGACTTAAATTCATGGACGAATAAGTGAATGTTCAAAAAGAAAAATATGAATTAAAATTAGTAAAAAGTGAATTTATTTAAATATAGATCTTAAGTAATTTAATCAATTAGATTTGTTTACTGGATGATAAGTAAACAATTTTATACTCTTTTTTTTTTTACATTTTTACCTTCAACCTAAATTAATATACTATATAAATCTTTATCCAATTAATTTAATACTTACTCTCAAATTCAATTCTTTATTTTTTAAATTAACCCAATCCAAATAAATTATTTTAAACTTAATAATTTTGTTTCTAAATTAATAATTTCAAAATTAATCAATATTTATTATAAATTTTTTAATCTTAAATTGTTAGTATGAATTAAAAATATATTAAATATATAATTTTTGAATTTACAATTGTTGTTTCAAATTAAAATTCAGTTTTTGAAAAAAATTAGCAAACTAGTCCGCAAATCTGCAGTCCATGAGCTTTAGGACTTAAAACCCCATTTAGAAATTCCATTGAATGTTGGTGTACAACCAAATCATTTCAAACTGCAAAGGAAAAGAGTACATGACAATTTGATAATTATAGTAATTAAAAAAATATTTATTGGCAAAAAAAATTACTCTCTAATTATTATAAATATTTTTATATTTGAGGATATTCAAATCCTTGTTTATATACATTTCTCGCATGAGACATACATTAACCAAATAGAAACAATTAAAGAAATACAAATTAACAATTAAGTAATTATATATGTAAGCATAACATTAAAAATGAGAACATTAGTATATTAAAATTATGCTAGGAAATTTATTTGCAAAAATCATCAACTCATATCCCTTTATTATGATTTTTTTTCGCATATGAAACTCCTCTAAATTACTTTTATAATTAACCATAGGTAAACCTAATGAAAAGAAGGTATGTTTTCAACATTCGTAGCTATTTTTTTTCATTCCCATTACTAATAACCTTTGAAGAATTATAGACCAATTTTTGTCAATGAGGTCCATTAAATAAAAAACTTATTTTGCTTAAGATGTTATTATAAACAATTTCCCCTCATAACTCTATTTACTAAGTTCTACTAATGTGAATCCTAAAAGTTCTACTAATCTGAATCCTAACTCATCCACCAAAATATCATCACTATTCTCTACCCACTTGCATTAAAACATAGGCTCCCTAAATTGGACACAGTCAAGCTCTTATATATCTTCAATGACTCCATAATATGACATCATCACATAAAAAGGAATTTTTTTTTTTGGCATTAGAAACATGGATATCCTAAGCCACTAAAGTGAGCTCACTATGTTATATAACACTCTTGTTATGTAATCACTTTGTGTAAAAAGAATACTCATTTAATAAGATACGATCTTCAAGCAAGGCTTATTGGTTAATCATTTTGTAGTCTCGAAAATTGCATTAGGCATTTATGCCATCATATTCTATATATAGTTGTGAAACCACGTAATGAATAAGCAATTTTGTTTAATTTATACCTACTACTCACTCATGCCATAATTGAGCTCTTATATGATAGTAATATGCTCATTCATGTAAAACTCAATCTTTTTACTATTTTATAGGACATATAGGTATACATATGCCCATATTTCACAATTTAAGCTCTCTATTTAATTCCTTAATATACCATTACCTCTAATTCTTCCCTTATGGCGAGACTTGGGAACTTAATATTGTCTACATTTGATAAGTGTTTAATACAAAATTCCATAACCTCCTCAATTATATATCCCTCAATAATGCATCTTTTAGGTTTATTCCAATTGTGCCCATACCTATTTAATATATCCATAGTATCACTTAAATGGGTATATCTACCTTAAGTAAACCAACCTACAATGTCTTATCTCCATTATTAAATGTTAAAGAATAAAGGTAAAAAATGCATCTTAAGTTAACATAACATGACAACTCATCCAAATTTTTAAGTTAATAACCTTGGACCTACATTATATTGGAAAAGAAACAAAGTCCCCTAATAGCTTGTCCTACATATTTAAGAAATATGCCTCTGATGGCTATAAGTAAAAATTATTGCATCAAAGTATGATAATCGTGAAATTTCAAATTAACTAATTTCAAATCTTTCATAGAAATAAGCTTTTTAATGTTAGAAATATAGCCCTAGGGCACTTTAACCCCATTTAGAAACTTACAAAAACCTATTTTCTTCTTCCTAAACATGGTATGACAAGCTGAAAGCAAATATGTGTATTGATCCCTTTTTTCCAGTGTTAATTCTTTTTATATGGCAATCTCTTATAAGTTACAAGTCTAATCTAGCTTTAACTCCATCATTTATCATATTTTGTATGTTTAAAAGCATTCCAAGTAGACTATCATGTATCTTTTTCTCCATATGTATGACATTAATATTATACCTAACAAAGAAGTCCTTCTTGTATGGAGATAAAAAAATATAGACATCTTCTTCTATAAAGTGCCACAGGTTACAAATATATTAGGTTTTTTTAAAAATAATGTTAATATTTTTCACCATCTCATAAACATCTTCCTAAGATAAAATAAACATCTTCCTGAGATAAAGGCTTTAAAATTATTATTTCCTTCGATAAACTATTGAAAGCCTTCCTTAACCTATGATAGTTGTAAAATTGAGATAAAAATTTGTAATGATTAAGCATATTATTTTCTTACTATGCTTAAATTAATAAGAGCACAAGCCATTTTCATAAAAAGAACATGCTTTATGCTCTTGCATGTTATATCTTAATAAGGTTCCATAAGTTAGAAAGTCATTAATTATGCAAAAAAGTATATCATGCAACCTAAAAGACTATTAATGATATTTGTTGAGCACTGATACAAATTCATCCTACATAAGTCATAAGCCTTCAATAAGTAAAACCAACAATGTTAACGTTACATACTTGCATTCCATGCATAAAGGGGGAAAGAGATTGCAAATCACTAACATTACATGTCATGTGTATGTTTACTATTTATGTAACCATAAAGGTTCATTCAATCAATATACAATGCAAATCTGAGGTTTCTTGCTTCACTATCAAATTAGGGAAACAATAAGTCAACTGTTATTTAATAAGAAAATTTTGCTAAATGACAAAGCTTGCATTAGAAATTATCCACTTCACCATTCATTCCTAAATGTTTTTTACTCTCAAATATTTGAAAGCAAAAGACATATGAGAATACATAGGATGCTTTCATAAGATTTAAAACATTTCTAAGAATGGGTGATTTGTGCTCAAATTCCACCTAAACATAAAAATAATGAAAGTGAAATTTATAGATAATATGAAAAATAATATATGTTAGTTATCAACATAAAACTATCATCCTATGCATCATCTTTTTCAAAGTAATACGGTAGTTGTCATGCCTTTAAATGCCTGTTAAGTCTAAACTTGATGTGTGAACATTTTACATTTTCCAATGATATGCCTTAACTGTCCTTTGGGTAATAATTGTATAGAAAATTAACATTTTAAGCCTTTTTTATTTCTCATAATTATGTAAAAGCCTAACTTCAATGTCAATTAAGTTTAAAATTAATGTTGTAATTTTTTTATTAATTTAACAAATGTCATTGTATCCAAATAGATGTCAACTATAATTAATATATGTCATTTTAAATTTTCATATAATTTTAAAAATAACATTATATTAAAATTGATGTCCAATATAATAATAACTGATTTCTATCCACTGACATTTATTTGTAATTTTATAATAGTGATAGAATATGTAATTGAAAAATACAATTGAAGATTGGTCATAAAAAAAGGAATAATACCTAATTAAACAAATTAAAAAAAGATAATGTATAAGTTATAAGTAATAAAAGTTTGAAATAAAATAAAGTAAACAATTCTACCCTCCCTTAAAATTTTTTAAAAAATGTATAGACCTCCCTTTTTATTTAAAAACCTACACATTAATCCAATAAATAGTAAAAAATTAGGAATATTCCAAATAGATACCAAGATGAAATCCCTATTAATTTATTTATGAAAATAAATTATAAAAATTATAAAATGCCCTTGATTAAATTGTAATTTCTCTAAAGCCATTTATTTTTGTTGAAAAGAATTCTAATGCAACTGTCATTGAGAGAATTAAGTGAAAGGTCAAAGGAAGAGAGAGAAATCTTGAAGCTGGTGAAAGAAAAAATGGCGATAAATCTTAGAAACCACCATTACAAATGCAAAAGGAAAACCAAGATTCAAGAGTAAATGTATCTTCTAAATAGTTAAAGTTAATAATTGAAGCCACTCATTTCTCATTTCCAATTTATTATGCAATCCAAAATTTTCATCTACCATGTTCTTGGTTTTTATTTCAGTTACTTACTAGAAAATATTTAAAAAATTCACTTAATTTAAATTAAAAAATTAAACTTGATTTGACTTTACAAATAAAAACTAACATGTAAAAATAATTGATTTCATAGTTATAATAATACAAATTGAGAAAAAAAAGTTTCTAGTAGTAAAAGATGACAAAAAAGCAATATTAGGGAAAAATTATGACTTATGTTATGTTTTACTCTAACTTCGTTCAAGATTTATCTTTATAATCTTACTATACATATTACATTTCTAACTTAATCTTTCTAAATAAACACTTAAAATCACTTATAGATTTTTCAACTTCCATTATAATGGATCACAAGTTCTTAAATTTTGAGTCAGAAGCCTTCTAGTAAATTTCTACAATTTCTATAAAAGTTAAATTTAATTATTTTTCTAATTGTTATTAATTAATTTATTGTATTCATTTTCTATTAAAATGAAAAAAATCTAAAAATTTTTGTTTAATGAATTCAAAATGATTTTAATATATTTTTATCAATTTCTTCTATAAAACTTATTGCATTTTATCATCACAATTCTTTTTTTGAATTTATGGAGGAAGAAAGAAATTTGAATTACTCTAATTAAAGAAAAAGGGTATATTTGGAATTATATTAGTCAATTTTTAATTATTTTATTAACTTAATGGAAGTTATCTTTGTTATTTAAATTGAATTTATGTGTAACATTATTTTCAGTTTTAGGGGAGGTTTAGGTAGGATTTCAAATAAAAAGGAAAATCTTTGTATTTTTTGAAAATTTTAGAAGAAAATAGAGCAATTTATTCGATAATATATATAGAACTAATTAACTTAATTAAATTAAATTATTACTTATTTAAATATTTAAAGTAATTTTATAATAAAAATATATTATATTATATTTATAGTATATAGTAACATTTTGATTTAAGTTGTAGAAAAGGAAAGTGAACAAAAAAATATATAATGGAATGGATTAAAAAAAGAAATCATGTTTGAATTATATAGTAATATAATATAATAATATAATAATATAATAATTAATTATAAAGTATCTGTAAAGGATTAGTGTATGGATTATAAAATATTATATATAGTAATTTAAACCTATAATAATAATTAAAATTATATAAGTATGAGAAAAAAAGAAAATAGAACAAAAATCGTTTTAGTCAAGAAATGAAATAAAAAGGATTGGACACATGTAAAGTGTAAAATTCAAATCAACAAAGTATAATTTGTTAAAAAATAATAAATACTTAAGAAACAATAAAAGAAAAGCATGAAAAATATGAAAGAGAATTATAAGAAAAAGAAGAATATTTGATTTAATTGTATCCGGAATAATTTATACAACCTATATTTATAGGACAAATTGCTTAAACTTTACAATTTCATAATGATGATTCATAAATAGAATTAAAACCTAATAATTGACTATAATAAGAATGTAATATCTAATCTAATAATTTACTATAATTGAAAATATAACATCTGACCTATAGACATCTATATTTAATAAACTCAATAATTATTCATAACATTCCCCTTTGAATGTCCATATAAAGGAGTACTTAATTATAATACACGATACGATACTACCTTATTAAAAACCTTATCAAAAAAATCTAATAGGACAAATTCTTGGTCAAGAAAAAAAGAGTATAATGCATATTAACTCACCCTCATGATGATATTAATTAAGATCTCTAAGTTGAAGAACTCTAATATTATAGACTAACTTTTCAAATATAATAGTAAGAAGTGCCTTAATAAACAAATTTGCTAGATTATCACTTGAATAAACTTGTTGAATATTTATATCACCATTCTTTTGAATATTATAAGTGAAAAAGAATTTTAGTGAAATATGTTTGATTCTATCTCTTTTAATATACCCTTCATTCAATTGAGTGATACATGCATCATTATTTTCATACAAGATAGTAAGGATTGTTTTTCCAGAAGATAAACCACAAGTCTCTCATATGTATTGAATCACAAATTTTAACCAAACATATTCCCTACTTGCCTCGTGTATTACTAAAATTTCTACATGATTAAATAATGTAGTAGATATATTTTGTTTCATAGACTGCCATGAAATGGCTATATCTTTATATGTTTGTGATCGACCATTATGAAGGTCAGATAAATATCCTACATCTATATAACTAATTAGGTCTGACTTAGGTACATTCATATAAAACAAACTCATATCCATCATACCCTTAAGATAACAAAGGACTTGTTTAACTTCATTTCAATGCCTTCATTTGGGTGAAGAACTATATCTTGCTAATAAATTAACAACAAATAATATATCAGGTTGTATATGACTAGCAAGATATATTAGTGCTTCAATTGCACTAAGATATAACATTTTAGGACTAAGTACTTTTTCATCTTTTTCTCGAGATTTAAAGGAATCTTTATTCACATTGAGTGACCTTACAACCATTGGGATGTATAATAGATGTGATTTGTCTATATAAAACTATTTCAACATCTTTGCTATATAAGCCTTTTAATGTATAAATATTCCATTCTTTAAATGTTCAATTTATAATCCAAGGCAAAGCTTTGTTCTTCTTAGATCCTTCATTTTAAATTCTTTTTTTAAACAATTTATAGCTTTTAAAAGCTTTTTAAAAGTTTCAATAATATTTAAGTCATTGACATAAATAGTGATTATGGTAAACTCATTCCTAGATTTTTCTATAAAAATACATAGATAAATAAGGTCATTTTTGTATCTCTCCTTCAATAAATATTCACTAAGCTAATTATATCACATGCATCCAGATTGTTTCAATCTATAAAAAATTTGTTCAATATGGTTGAGTAATCTTCTTGAGAATCTGAATTTTATGCTTCAGGAAAATTAAAACCTTCAGGAAGTTTCATATAAATATCATTATCCAGTAAACCATATAAATAGGCTATAACAACATCCATTAAACATAAATCCAATCCTTTATGTACTACTAGACTAATTAAATACCAGAAAGTAATTACATCTGCTATAGGTGAGTATGTCTCTTCACAATTAATGTTGGGTCTTTGTGAAAACCCTTAAACAACAAGTTATGCCTTATATCTTATAATTTCACCATTCTTATTTCATTTTCGCCTAAAACCCATTTATATCCAATTGGTTTTACACCTTCTAGTGTATGAACCAGAGGTCCAAAAACTTTTCTCTTTGCAAGTGAGTTTAATTCTAACTCAATCACTTCTTTTCATTTTAACCAACCATCTCCTTGTCTGCATTCCTTAATAAACTTTGGTTTATGATCCTTATCATTATTTATTACATTGTGTATTGCATTATATGCAAAAACATCATTAATGTTGACTTTATTTCGATTCTATTGTATTCCATTCATGATATAATTTATTGAAATTTCTTTATTTTCACTAAGTTTAGGTAATTGAGTTTTTTCTGGAACTAAAATAGTAATTTTTTCTGGGGACTCTTTTGGAGTCACTACATTCACATTCTCAATTTGGCTATTGAGGTTCTTAGCTCCATTTCTTTTTTCAAGGATTTTTATCCTTGGAACCAACAGGTTTACCATACTTCATTCATGCATTAGGCTCATTTCTAATTGTCGATTGTCCGAAAAGGATATCAACTTTAATTGGAGCATTAGTAGCTGATATATGCAATTTAGTCACTTTCTTTTAGTTAGTTAATGTGGCTGGTAATTTATTAGCTAAACCTTAAAAATAAATTATCTTTTAAACTTTCAATTCACATTGTTTTATGCAAGGATCAAGATGAGATAATAACAATTCATTCTAACTAATTTCTTTTTCTAAATGCTTATTTTCTCCCTCAATATTAGAAAAATTGATTCATTAAAATGATAATTAGCAAATCTAGTGGTGAATAAATCCCCTATTGATAGTTTAAGATATTTTATTATAAATAGAGATTCATATCCAACATATATTCCCAACCTTCATTGAGGATCCATCTTAATACATTGTAGTGGAATAATTAGAACATATACTACACATCTAAAAATTTTTGAATAGAAAATATTAAGTTCTTAACTAAAAACTAATTATAAAAGGGAAGACTTATAATAACTTACTAGTCTGATGTGAATTAGTACTATAGCATGCAAAATTACATGTCTCCAAGTAAAAACTGAAAGGTTTAATTTCATAAGTAATGGTCTTGCAATTAATTGAAGATGCTTAATAAATGATTTTGCAAGACTTTTATGTATGAACATATGCTATAAGGTGTTCAACATTAATTCTAATAAACATACAATAATCATTGAAAGATTAAAAAGTAAATTCACTAACATTATCAAGCCATATTTTCTTAATTAGATAATCAGGAAATGTGCTCACAATCGAATTAATTAAACAAGTAATCTTACAAATGCTAGATTGTGAGATGATAACAAAAACACGTGTGACCATCTAGTTAATGCATTAATTAAAACTATAAAATATCTAAATGGTCCATATGGTAGGTGAATTGTTCCATAAATATCACCTTGCATACATTTCAAAAATGTGAGAGATTCACTCTTAATTTTTGTCAATGATAATTGAATAATCAACTTTCCTTGAAAATAAGTAGGACATGTAAAATCTTTAGATTGAAAAATTTGCTGGCCCTTTAATGGTTGCTTATATGAATTTTTTATTATTTTTTATATCATCATTGATCCAAGATGGCTAAATCGATCATGCTAAACAACAAATTTATCATAATTTGTAAACTTCTAATTTACTACAATGTGTGCTTCAATTATACTAATATTTATGTCATACAAATCGAAAGATATGGTAGGTAGTTTTTTCAATATATATTTTTTACCTAAGACAACATTTGTAATATATATATTCAACATTCCTTTCATTTGTTGTCTCAATATGGTACCCATTTTGACAAATATCTTTGAAACTTAATAAGTTTCTTTGAGACTTTATATAATATAATGCATTCTCAATTTCAAGATTTGTTTCTCTCAATAACAACATATTAGCTCTTCCAAAGGCATCAATCAATCTTGTACTATCAGATATACTACTAATATTGACTTCTTGTATTTTTAAATATGAGAAATATTTCTTATTTTTAAGTATGAAGAGTGTTGTTGGATTGTCTACAAAATATGTATCTTCATTATTGATCATAAATCCATCTAGGGAAGCACTCATATTCTTTGTTGACATAAAATAAATAACATAAAAAGTTTAAAGTTAATATAAGAAATGCCATAACTATAACAAAACACTTAAAAATATATAACAACTTTTATTAATCTAACATTAAAAGTAAAAATATAATTGCAACAAAAGAAATTATTTTTGCACACTCCCATCTCCAATCAAATGACCAATTCTTCCTTTAGGGTGAAAGAAAAAGTTAGCAATATCTAAATAAGTTATATTTATCTAGCCTTTATTAAAATTATCATTTTCATAAACAAAACTTGTCTCTATCTTTTTCCCTTTATTTTTCAATGATTTTTGATAAAGTTCAACATGATGTTTTAGTATACGACAAGTACGTGATTAATGACCTTTCATGCCATAATAATAATATAAATTTTCTTCATTCTTATTATTTTGGCCATTCTTATCCTTTATATGCTTCTCTTCATAACTTTTTTTGTAAGAATATGTATTTTTGAAATGACCATTATGATAATGACCTTGACTACGTCTATGTCCACGTCCATATCCACGTTTATGACTATAGGTGTGGCCATAATTTTGTCTAATATTATGTTAGTTTTATTTTATTGCATTTGCTTTACAACATAAAGCAGAACCTATTAGACAAGTTTCATGATTTTTCATTAAAAGTTTATTATTTTACTCAGCCATTAAAAGACATAAGATTAGTTTAAAGTATTTTTTAAAATCCTTTTTTCATAATATTGCTACTACAAGAGTACATTTGATGCATGAATGATGGAGAATATTTTTTCTAACATATCCTCATTAGTAATTTTATCTCCACATAATTTTAATTAAGAACTGACTCTAAATATTATTAAGTTATACTCACTTACAATTTTGAAATCTTGTAAGTGTATCCCATCATAACGAGCTTTTGGGAGGATTATTGTTTTTTAGTGACCATATTTTTCTTTAAAATTATTGTAAAGAATAAATAGATCTTTTACCATGAGGCATTTAGTTTTTAAACCTTTATGGAGATGATGATGGAGAAAAATCATTACTTTAACTTTTTCTTGATTAGATGTTTTGTTTCCTTTTTTAATTGTGTCTCTAAGACCTTTTGCATTTAAATGAATTTCAGCATCTAACACCTATGATGAATAATTTTTTTCCATAATATCCAGAGCCATAAATTCAAGATTTGCAAGATTTGACATAATACTATCATATACATGTAAAAATGAATTAGAAAATTTCCAATATAATATAGGTTAAATATTGAAGAGAATTATTAATCAAAATATTGTTCATACAATTATTAATCCACTGCTAATTTTCCTGTCATTATCAATCTACATAATCATAAAAAATTATAAAAATTATCAAATTTATAAAAGATATATTTCAAATTATATTAAAAGTGAATGAAATGAGAAAGAAAGGTAAATTATATATCTTTATATAATTATTAAATATATGTATATGCATATCTTGCTTGCTTCTTGATAATTCTTTACTTTTTCCAAACTTAGTTTCTTGAATGTTCATGTTCATCTTTGCATAAAGTCAAACCTTATCATGTAAGTAAATTTTCTTTCTATATTAATATAATATATATTCTTATTTCATATGGTAATTTTTCAATCATGAAAGAATATCATAATCAAGTGTTTACCACATCTACCAAAAAACAGTTGCATATCATATATATACTCACACACTTTATAAAAACCAATATACACTTCAAAAATAGATTTTAAAAAAATCACTCATTTAGTATCTAGGAATAAATTTTCATATATATAATATGTCATATACGTGAATTTACATTACTTTCTCTTTCTTAGTTTAATTCATTATTATTTCTATTGGTATTTTTCCACATTAAATTCAATATTTTTAACTATTGTTTCTTTAAATAAAATCAGTAAAACGTTAAAACCATTATAGAAATCAAAATCAAAGTATAAATGAAATAAGGAATAAAAAAGTGATAAGATAGAAGAATTACTATATTAGCATAAAATGACAAGATTAAGTAAAATAATTTACATCTGGAAGCAATTACCTTAATAGATCAAAGCCTCGTACTAATAACATGTTATGAAAATAATAAATACTTAAGAAATAACAAAAAAAAAGATATGAAAGATATGAAGGAAAATTATAAGAAAAAGGAGAATATTTGATTCAATTATATCTAGAATAATTTATACAACCCATATTTTATAATAATAATTCAAAAATAAAATTAAAACTTAATAATTGACCATTATAAGGATATAATGTCTGATCTAATAATTGATCATAATTAAAAATATAAAGTTTGACCTTTGGACATCCATATTTAGTAAACTCAATAATTATTCATAACACAATTTATATATATTCTATATGGATTAATGATTGATGTACAAAAAAGAAAATTATTATTTTTAAATTAAAAGCAATTTAATATCTAAACTAATATTAGTAGATAATTAACCTTCCCTTACCATTAGTTGCATCTACATTGATAACAATAGCATCTTCCACCTATTCAATTTTTATTGTACTAATCCCTTATTCTACTACCAAATCCACTGGCAATTTTACCATATCAACAAAAAAGGAAATAAGATACAACCCAAAACACAATTTTGCAAGTAATAATAAAAGAATTTTTGGGTAGTGAAATTTGAGTGTAGCAAATTATAGAATGTCTATCATATATGTTTTTTTACCCTTTGCTGCTTAAGATTAGGATTATAATAATAAGCATATATACTTTCATTTTTTCCCTAAGGTGTTGTTAATGAGTATATGAATATAGTTTTATATAATATAAGTTATTTATGAATAATTATTTAAAATTAAATGAAAATCCTAACAAATGTAGATTTATGTAATCTTAAAAATTGATTTTCACATATAATAGGTATGAAAAGAATGAGAGGGATGTTGCCTTTATTAATTTGGATGGTAGCTAGTAGCATTGAGATTAATTACTTACTAACATTATTTTAGGAATTAAATTAAACCTAACTTAAAATAAAAGGATTTTTTTACACATACCCCACATAATAGAAAGGTAATTTAGATTCTAACTAATAAATTTTAATGAAAATTGATCTTCATTTCTTTAATAAAATATTAAAATAGTGCAAAATAGTGATTACACTTATGTTAAAGTAATATGCAAAATATTTCTTAATGATTTTAGAAAATTTAAAAATCTTAAAATAATTGAACTTGTCTAGTTAGATAACTATATCACTAGAGATAGGTTAATATAGGATGAATACAACAATTCGATGAGCAAAAAACCTCCATTTCAATCTTGGGTTGAAAATCTCTAGCAGTATAATGTTGAGTTTGACCTAAATTTTAATTATTATCAATTATTAATTATTTCTTATTATGAGTTATCTTTCCATTTAAGTTAGATATTTATATTAGAATAAGATTGAGATTCATTATTAAATAAGTATTTTTAGGTTATAAATATTTCTATTAGCTAAAAATTTGAAGTATAAGAGAGATTTAATATAAGTGCCTATGAAAATTATGTGAAAAATCCTATAAAGATTGTGAGAGATGTAAATATGATGATTAGAAAGTCATAAGATTATAGTTAAGAATCTTCACCTATATTATCTCATAATCTTTAATGATATAGTAGTTCTCTTCTCATTCATATTTTTTTCTTGGAGTTTGGGGGTTTTTCATATTAAAATTATTCATGTGTGAATTTACTACTCTAATTAATTTAATTAATTGATGGCTTTGGATGAGGGATATTCTTCCTAATAGCTGGTATTAAAATGGGTTTGGTTTTATGAGAAAGTAGTAATATAAGGGAGTAAAAATTTCATTCAATTTAATGTCCAAGATGTAAATAATGAATAAAGTTGATCATGGTGATGATGATAATGATTTGTAAATAATATGATGATTCATGAAAGTATTCATAAGATTTGGTATTCTTGTAGATATGAATAATTCCTACATAAGAAGTTATGTATAAACTTTGATAAAGGTTATGATGCTTGATTGGGATAAAGCTACTTGATAAAAAAATAGTTATTATAGTTTGAAGAAATTATAATGATGAAGAACTCTTGTAGTTAGCACTTCATGATTAGTCTCATTCCATAATAGATGAAATATAAAAATTAATAAAAATAATGGAATTTGTGTAAAGATAATGGTTAGAAAGTTGTAGAGTTATAGTTAAAAATCTTAACATTTATTATTTCATAATCTTTAATAATATGATAAATTTTTTTATGTATTATTTTTCCTTCTAGATTCTGCATTTTTCCATATCAAAATTGTTCATATGTTGATGCACTACTCTTATTAATTTAATTGATTGATGCTTAATTATTTGGATGGGGATATTCTTCTTAACATATACAAAGCATAGAACTATACATATACACATTAATGTGTAAAGTAACACAAAATTCTATTCAACATTATTTTTAATTCATCAAATCACGTTCACACTTACTTCCCTTAGTGTAACATGTTACTTAAATAATTATTTAATAAGCTTATGCTCTCATACTAATATTCAACTTGTCCTAGTTGGCAACCTCTTCTAATATTATTATCTTATTATTCCTTCTAACTAATTATCGATCCATATTTCTCAAATCAAAACGCAAGTCATTCATAAAATTGAATTATGACATTCTTACATGAAAACGTTCCTAATTTAGTTAATAACATTATGTGACCAATTGATTTCCTTCTTAATTATTACCAACATAGAGTTTCATTAAAGTTTAATAAATAAATTTATTATTTTTTATCTTTAATTTAATAGAATTTATTAATGTAAACCTAATTTAGTCTAATTTAAATATTAGCTAGACGAAAATTTAATATTAAATATACAAGTTGTTTAGTTTAGCATTAGAAATGGAAAAGGAAAAGACATAAATAAGGAGAAGCAAAAGTAATATAATTGTTATTTTTTAATTTGTTTAGCTCAACTAAACAATGGAATCACATTGATTACTTGTCATGACTTAACCTTAGGGTTTGTAATTGGCATAGAGAGTTATCCTTAGCAATTGCCTACTAGCCTTATTAAGAAAATATAATGTAGTTTTTAGGAAAAAAAAGTGTTATAATGCCCTAATCCTCAATAAATATAAACAATCCTAATGATAAAATATAGACGACAATAATTATGTAAAAGATAAGTACATGTACTACTATGTATTCCAACTATCTAGTGACTCACTTTAATGCTAGAATGCTTGAACAGGCTCTCTTACATCCCAATAGATAGCAATTGAATACCGAAACGAAAGATTTCCTATAGCAAAAAGAGAAAAGAAATAGAATGAGTTTTGATAAAAACTTAATAAGTAAGCAAGAGTAGTGAAAATTAAATTAAATAAATTTAATTATAACGTCTTACAAGTTCATTATCCATTCCTTTATATTATCCTTATAAGGAAAAAAATGAAAGTTATACCTTCTTTAGAGAAAAAGATTATTTAAAAATTAGTCTAACTTACGAAGGAATAAACATAATGTATGTGGTGTGAATTTCAGTAGCTATTGCCTCACCTATCTTGTAATATTATACTCAATGAAAATATTTAAATCATTAGACTATTGCATTTGAACACATAATATCATTGGTCATTCATAATTATACATTAACAATCATATATACAATATAATATTAACAATACACAACTTATTAACTTCAAGAGATTTAATTCAAACAAACTTAATATAAGTACAATTAAAAGCAAATAAATCTTCTTATAACTTTTGATTATCTTTATCCCTTCACAATCCTAATCTTGTTTTTCCTTTATCTACCTTATCATTTCATAAACATTTATTAGATCCAATTTTATATCGCAACTTAATGATTTTATCTCCCTTTTTCATAATTGTTAATACAATAATATCTTATAGTAGAATTTTAACATTAGAAATCAAATATAAATGCAATCATATGTTAAATATGTAATTATATGAACAATTTGTCACTACAACATCATAAAATTTCATGAAATATATAAAATTAGAAATAATAAAGCAATAATTAACTATTAATCAATTATGGATAGTTAAGTATGTAGTTAACTATATCTATCCAAATAGTAACTCTAGAGGCAATAATTGACTATATAGTTAATTATAGGCTTCCAGAGAGTAAACTTCCTTGTATAGTCGATTATGAGCCTTTTAAGAGCAACTTTTAGAGCCATAGTTAACTATAAGTTCAATTCTATAGATTTTTTTGCATTTTCATTATTCATTCAACAATCTAACTTCAATTTATAAATATCGACAACCTCAAACCTAAAATTTACATTAAAACAAGCATTAATACTCATATGCAAACCAAACTACGCAAGAAAATCATATTACAACAAAAATTTCATACATTAATTATCAAATCATCAATATGTATTATTTCAACATTAATTAACTTAAAATCATGTAAAACTAGTTTAATACAAGTAAATTATTTACTTACCTAAGTGTAAAGGAGATGATTTGAGAATGAATTTAAAAGTTAGCTTGCTCTTAATCAAAGAAATTGACTAGATCCTAAATTAGGGCTTTAAAGTCTTTTATTGAAGAAAATCCTCTTATTATCATTATCTCTAAGCAACAAGGCAAGAAAAGCAAGTATTTAAAGTGTGGATTAAAGGTTTTTACCTTGTCTAAGCTAATAACTATGGAGGATTAATAGAAGTTGAGAATTAGATTGAATAAGGAGAAACAAAAAATGAGTAAACAAAGATAATAATTTAAAAGAAATAAAGGTGGTAAGGAATTTTAGAAGCCAAAGGCATTTTAGGGAAAACATATTAGCGTAAGGGTAAAAATGGAAACATAAGGTCTTAAATATCTTTTATACACTTTTACTTAACTTTAACTACATTCTAGCTTTTAAATATTTTATTTCCTCATTTCTTTACTATTTTACCTCATATTTTATCATAAAATCCTATTATTCTCTATAAAGCTTTTAATCTAAAAATAATTATAATAATTAAATAATTATTTTCATACATAAAAAATATTTTAATTATTTTTAATTTTCTAAGGGGTATAATAGTTCTTCCTTCTTTAAATAATTTATCCTCAGATTCTTACGAACCAATTACTTTAATGATTCTAATAATGTGTGTATGTGTATTGGCAAGAACTCTAATCCTTAAGGCTTACAAAAAAAGTGCAAGTAATTTTATCACATTTTTTGCTCAAATTCCCAAGTAGCGTTAAATCTTAAGAAATGGATTATTCTAATGACTCTAATAGTATAAATCGGCAATAATATTAAAACCTAACACTTATCAAATAGTTTATAGTGCATATATCCAGTGTTCTATAGTTTTATTCTTTGAAATTTGTAGGTTGTAACATTTTAACACTTTATTAACTTAAGAAGTTTACATATTAATAGCAAGTAGCGTTACTAATTGCTTATTCTTAATAATAAAGGTCATCTCTCCCCCATTTTCTTCTTAGTGTTACTTACTTAATCATAGCATTTGTTGACCTTTATTTAATCCTAAACCCATTTGTATCCATTGTCATTTCTATTTTAGCATTCTAGGCTTAATCCCTTATGTACTAAAGAATTAATATGGTTATCCAATAGTTTTGGTAATATCATCTATTATGCTTCTAATAACTCCTTTTATTAAGGGGGTCCCACTATACAACTAATATTATGATTATTTGATATCTTTATTTCACAAAATGTATAGATCATTTATCCTATGCCTTAATTATTTATTCTCTCACCATACCTTAGGTTTACATGAGAACTCAAGAGAAATTTTATTTAGGGGAATTACTTATTTCTTGTTCATATTTTAATAAGATATAATTAATATCTTGAAAGCAAGCTAGTACATAGTAGTTTAGCTTAACCATAATTGTATTTTTATACTTTCATTCTTTTAGTTGGATCTCAACCATATCACTCTTTCTCATAGCAAATTTGGCTTTTAGAGTTTTTACAAATAACTAACTTTAGCATTCAATATTATCTAAATTCTACACATATTTTTTTTTTAGTTTTTCTATTGAATCATGCACTAGAAAAACCTATTTTTCCTTAAAGATCATAAACATAAGTCCTGAGTATTGATGACTACATAAAATACCCATGCCTATCAAATGAATTCTTACATATAGCTAAGATATGGTTTAAGGCAAATGCCTCATTTATTATGAAAATTTATTAATTAGGTCCTCAATAACCTACAATTATGCAAAATCATCTATCATATGTATATGCAATAACCTAAGATATCTTTATTCCTTACTTTTAAATTACTATAGCTAATACTCTATCACAAACCTCCTAACATCAAATAAGTATTTTGAATTTAGTAATAATAATAATAATGTCAATACTAATGTCACACCCAACATCACCAACATTAATAATAGCAATACAAACAATAATAATAATAATTATAACAATATTATCTATACTAATATAAAATGATAATAATATTATGAGTAGTAATAATATCAATAATGATAATGATGATGATAATAATAATAATAATAATAATAATAATAATTATACAAACATCTTTATAAGACAATAACATTATATTAGATAATGTAGAAGTTACACGATAGGATACATTAACATTTATATAGATAAACATTTAGATCAATTAATAGCTAACTATCACAACAACGTAAATATCTTGCACTTTAGTGGATTTCAAGGTTAGCTCAGATTATAGTACTATGGTACACATTTAACTAAATAGCTCTTGGCATTATACTTTGATAAGTTACCATTTTCTAGCTTGCTAATACAAGTTCTTACTCTTTTGCATTATCCTACTTTTATAAATTTATTTTAAAACCGTCTGACATTCTAGAAAATTTTCTTCTCAATTAACTTATTACTAAAAATTCTCAAAATTTAAGAATTCAAACATTATGAACCCTACTAAATTATCTTAATTTAACACATAAGAATCTAGATATTAAAAATAGTCTAACAATTTTTATCCTAGTACCAATATTTCTAATTCAAGCTAAGGATTTCTTCTTTAAGTTCCAAACCATTAATTCTTAGAAATTCAATCACTTTATCAATTGCACTAAAACAGCCTCTTAGTTTATTCAATCTTACTCCTAATCTCTATACTTTTATTTAATCATATATTCCTTCGACTTCCTAAGATTATACCTAAACATATATGTCACCTACCTAACATTAGGATTTTTATAATTTAACCCTTTTTTAGTACTAATCTAATGATCTTGTACATCCTCTATAAACTAAATTGTAAAGTGAATAAATCCCATTCTGGTCATGCTAATAAGCTTATTGATAACATCATCATCAAAATAATTTTGAAGTTTAACTATCACATAGACATAACTTTTTATTCACTTTTATATACATTATTCATCTGCTCTTAATTGACTTTCATCCATAAATTTTCTAAATGCAATGTTATTTAACCTGAAAAAGACATTAATTCTTCTTTTTCTCAACCCTATGTCTTTTCTTATCAAGCTTCTATTTTCATAATCATACACTAATATGTTTCCTTCATATTATTGTTATTAAGTTAATTATATTATATTTTTTACATCCAATCTGTATTTATTTTATTGCACTATGTAGAACATTTTATCCTTTAGTTCTCACACTTTAAAAAACTTAACCAATTACTCTTCTTAGTTAGTCAAGTTTACTATAACTCCTTCTCTTTATTCCTTTCTTAATTTAGTGGTTTAATTCCTTATATGTTTATTGCATAAGAATATCCGTGCTCACAATTATTGCTAAATAAATTTATGATTACCTTATTTTGAATCTTCAAGCTATATTCGTTAATTCCTCTAATAATGTGACAGTGCAATTATACTTCCCTCCTATTTACCTTTCCCATTTTCTAATTTTATTGAAGTCCTCAAGCTCTCTTTTAAGTTTAATTTTTAACTCTATATGTCATTTCCTTCACCTATATACATTTTACATCTATTACATGGTATCATTATCAATATCGCTTGCCTAATTTGCTAACTAATTACCCATTTGGTCTAGATAATGAAATTTTTCCTAGAATATTATGATTATTTATACATGCCCATTCAACTCCCTAATAAATCTATTTTAGTTCTATGACAATTTAAACTCAGGAGGCTTACATTAATTTGATAAGTGTAATCATTTTCTATTGTAATCTTAAAAATGTATCCTTTTAGCTACGCATTAAGTTTGAGTTTTATAGCTCTAATATTTCTATTAACCTCATAAAGTTTCTTGTGGGTAACTTAGTTGTTGTTTACAATTACCTTTACACAATCTCTAGGCATTCATTTACTATCCTTAAGTTATTAAACTATTAGGCTTACTTATAATCCTATTACCCACTATTTCCTCACACTAAGATTACTCTTCTTCTTATCCTTTGGTCATACAATGAAAATATGCTTAAGTTGTCTCGTGGCACTTAACATGTCCATTCCTAGCACTAAGATAGTTCAATGTTACAAGCTTTCACCCTTTTTACATAATATTTTTATATTAATAATATTTAAAGGAATTTGATTTAAATCCTTATTAAGTAACTAGGAATTTATAACCTTTGCTACCTCTTACATTGGTATTTTATATCTTCTTATATTAATCTCTAAAATGAAATAAGCTAAGCTAACTCATCTAAGGTGCATTCCATTACCCGGTCCTATTAAAATAAAATGAATAACTGTCTTATTCCAACATTCAACTTAAATTATAGTTTAAGCGACCATTATAACATTTTAAGCACCATAAACTTAAATATCATGCCATCAATACATGATCAACACCATCTCAAACATTTTTTATATACATTAGCATTCATTTGGTCTTTTTCCCAGAGTTGTAAAGGTATAAAAGCGAGTATAATCGTCAATTTTTAGAATAGACATCCATTCACCATTTTCTTTCAAAAAAAATCATATGCTAAAATTTATTACTTATTAAGTATAGAATATTACTCACTCGAATGATTTTTAGTTGCCCGTGGTAAAAAATGTCCTAGAAAGATTATGGTGTGAGAGGAAACAATAATAAATTTGATTAGACCCTTTCTTTTGATAATTGCTAACTCGTTATTAGAAGCTTAACTGCTCACACTTTTCACTTAGATAGTTAGGAACCTTCAAACCATGCTTTCAATTATAACTTACTCTTATGCTTTAAGCCATACCATGACCCAATCCTAAGGCATGTAACCAGTGTAAGTAATTGCCTTTAGCAACTATATACTAAACTTACTAAAAACAATAAAATGCAATTTTGAAAAAAAAAAGGTGTTATGATGCCTTAATCTTTAATAAATGTAAACATTCCTAATAATAAAATACAAATGCATGTAAAATCATTATGCAATGGATAAGTACATTTACCATTATCTATTCCACTTATTTAGTGACTCATTTTAGTACAAAAATACTTCAACAGACCCATTTCTATCCCAATAGATAGCATCTAAGTACCTAAGGAAATGATTCCTTTTGAAAATAAAATAAAATGAGTTTTTATAAAAAAAAAACTTAGTAAGTAATCAAGCATAATGCAAATTAAATATAATGTGATGTCTTTTGAGTTCATATTCCATTTTTTTGTGTAATCTGTATAAAGAAAGAAAAGGATAATTGTACCTTTTTCGAGGAAAAGATTACTGAAGAATTGGTTTACCTTATGAGAGAACAAATATAATGTATATGGTGTAGAGTTCAACTATTGTTAATTTACCTACTCTATGACATTACACTTAATGGTAATATTTAAATCACCAGACTATTGCATTCGCACATATAATTTTGTTAGCCATTCACAATTGTATATTAATAGTTTCACATATAATATAATAATGACAATAAATAACTCATCTAGTTTAAGAGCTTTAATTCAAAGTAACTTAAGATAAGTACAATTAAAAGCAAATAAACCTCTTTATGACTCCTAGTCATACTTATCTTTTTACAAACCCAGTTTTATCCTTCTAAGATCTACTTTATCCTTTCACAAACATTTATTAGATCTGGTTTTATGTCTTAATTCAATAATTTTATCTTGCCCTTTCACAATTCTCAATAGAATAATATCTTATATAAAATAATCAAATATAAATGCATTCATATGCTAAATATGTAATTATATGAACAATTTATCACTACAGCATCATAAAATTTCATGAAACATACAAAACTAGGAATAATAAGGCATTAGTCAATTATAAGAATTCATAGGAAAAGTTTGGCACTTATAGTAAACTATATTTATCTAGAAAATAACTCTAGATGCCATAGTTAACTATATATTTCTAGACAGCAAACTTCTTGGTATAGTCAACTATAAGCTTTTTAACAGCAACTCTCAGAACTATAGTCAATTATGGCAAATTTTTCGATATTTTCATTGTTCTTTTGACAATTCAACTTCAATTTATCAATACCAACAATCTTAAATCCATAATTTACATCAAAATAAGCATTAGTACACTTGTTCAAACTAAACTTAGCAAGAAAATCATATTGTAACAAGAATATTCATACATTAATCATCAACATTCATCATTTCAACATCAATTAACTCAAAATCATGTAAAACTAGTTTAATTTAAGTAAATTACTTACTTACCTATGTATGGAAAAGGTGACTTAAGAATAAATTAAAATTGGCTTGCCCTTATTAAAATAAATTAACCAAATCCTAAATTAGGGCTTTAAACTCTTTTATTGAAGGAAATCTTCTTACCATCATAATATCCAAATAAGAAGGCAAGAAAAATAAGTATTTGAGATGTAAAATAAAGGCTCTTACTTTGATTAAGCTAAGAAATGAAGAGGATTGATAGGAGTAAGGAATTATGTTGGGAATTCGAATTATCATATGTAGCAAAAATTCAAAAACTTGATCCAAATTCTATCTAGGATCCATGCAAAAAATATAAATCAATTATTAGGATTTTACCTATTGGGCACTCGTATTTCTACTGATTAAAACTTGAGAGAGTAAATAAATCAAACACCGACTGGAAGGTACAACGTCTTTATGGTATCCACACGGAGTGAACAATGACCTCTCACCCTCTACAAATCTGCTAGGATGTGTTTCTCTCTTTAGAATTAGGATTGGGTATTTTCTGAGTGATTTAAGATTTTATGGAAGCTTATGAGCGTGTGTAAAAGTACTACCCTTAAGTCCCTTTTTATAGAACTTAGGTAAGCCACAATCCCAGTCCTATTAGGATAATACCTCCAAAATTCTAATCACACTTAATAACTCATCTTATCCTTATCCTAGAGAGAGTGAGGAGAGATAGGACTTATTTATTAATTATCTAATATTAGATAATAATATTATCTCATAATATAAATATCTTAATATTTAGATAATTGTATATAGTTATCAAATATTCAAATAATATTATCTCATAATATATTTATCTAATATCTGATAACATAATTATTTGATATTACTTTGATATCAAATAATATCACATAATATTATATATATATATATATATATATATATATATATATATATATTATGTGAACAACATATTATTCTTACTAATAATATTTATGCACAAAAATAAGTTCAATTAATTATTGTCCTATTCCTACTCCTTTTATGTGACCCTGTAAGTTCTTATTATGTTGACAATGACTCATTATTGAGCCATAGACAGTGATCGATATCTTGCAATACGTCACTGCCACTCAAGTAGTAAGAATGTCTATGATTCAATATCTACCTAATACATGATTAACGCTTTGCATCATAATCTCTTTTGTAATAATATTCAAATTGAACCGGAGGTATGGAGTGTGTCATCATCATCAATGTTCAATTTATATTTCTTGATACTGAGTAGACTTTAAAATAAATGATCAATATCGCATATTGATTTATTTGAGTATGGTCATGCATTTCTAAGTCTTACTCAATCAAAGAGCCCAAGGATATATCTCTTTTTTATAAGAGTAATAAAATCCCATCTACATCATAACTTTCCTCTATATGATTTATGACACACTCAATCAACGCCCTACTCGTCATCCTGATAAAAGGTAATATAAGACGACATTAAAGTGAGTAACCCTTCATATAGAGAACCGTAGTGACTTCAGGTCAAAGGACTATATGCAATTGTGACCATATGAGAACTACTAATGACACAAGTCTTATCCATGCAGTATTCTTATAATAGGCCAGTCCAGTACATTTGTTCACTAACAATGTACTCATGTATTGACTTGATATCACATATCCATGATTCATAATCATCAATTACTATACATGCCAGTCTTGATGTACTATTACTATTCCTGTCGTAATAATACTTAATTAAGGGTATTTTAGGAATAGTAAAACTATTCCAGGGATAATTATTATATTAAGTTATAAATTACGTAAAAAAATTAAAAATAAAATATAATAATTGCATTACCTGAAATAAAACATAATACATTGTGTATTATTTCAATCATCTATATGATTAGTTCCTATGATACACACCAACAAATTAGATTAAATGGAGAGAAGAAAATGATGAGTAGAAAAATATGAGGATTTAGAAGAAATAAGGGTAGCTAAAAATTTTAGGAGCCAAGGACATTTTAGGAAAAAAATACTAGAGTTGGAGTATAGAAGGGAATAAAAGGTTTTGAATCTCTTCCATCCACTTTTACTTAATTTTAACTACTTTCAAACCTTTAAATATTTTATTTCCTCCTTTCCTCACTATTTTACCTTATATTCTATCACAAAATCCCATTATTCTATCTAAAGCTTCCAATCTAAAAATAATTATCATAATCAAATAATTATTTCCATACACAAAAATATTCTAACTTCTTTTAATTTCCTAAAATGTATAACATTAATTCTTATTTTTTGGTTTATCTATGTAAATAAATAGAAGGTAATTAATGACTAATTAATTACATGATATGCAATGGTAGTGGTTGCTAGTGATATTAACTCATTGTTTGGTTAAATAGAAAATAAAGGGGAAATAAATTTAATAGAATAAATTGGAGAAGGAAAAAAAATTCTTTTGTTTGGATACAAGGATGAAAGGAGAGGAGAAAGATAATAGAAAAAATAAATTTGAATTTGAAGTAAGATCCATCACCTTTTTGTTCCGGCCATAAATGGAGAGAAGTTAAAGGAGAAAATATGTAAAATGAGTTAAAAAGATTGTAAATATGATTATATTCATTTTAATTGTTTATGTATTAAAGATGAAACATGTATTTTCACTTTATTTTATTTGAGTATATTGTTTTACTTTTGTTTCAATTTCTCTTAATATAATTTGTTAGAAAGTTTCATAGTAAAAATAACAAAGAAAATATTTTAAGATAGAATAAAAAGATATTTCTTGTGATTTTATAGTGGTTAAATTTTACTTCCTTTAATTTTGAAAACTTAAAGATCACTCCTTTAAAATATTATAAAATTTGAAAATAACAGTTATCATCCATTTAATTAACAATTTTATCAATTACATAATTTTTATATAGTTTTTAAAGAAGTATCACAAGGATTAGGGTATATTGATTTGTTTTATCATTTTTTCACACATAATTCTTATGTTATATAATTAATAATAAAAGTTAATATATTGAATATTAATCAAGTAGCTATAACTAAGAAATGAATTTACGTGTGAAAAAATAAAATAAACTAATATACTATAATCTTGTGATTCTTATTTTAAAAAATTATGAAAAAATCATATAATTTAATAAAATGGTTAATTAAGTAGATGATGATTGTTAATTTAAATTCTGTAAAGTAAAATAGGGTGATTTTCAAGTTTCTAAAGTTAAACGAGATAAAATCTAACTACTTCAAGATTAGTGGGGGTATTTTGCATTTTTTATCTTCAAAATTTACAATTAGAATACATATTTACTTTCATTTGTAATAATTTCAAAGTTTAATTATTTTATTTTAAAATGTTTCTTTAAATAAGTAAGCTTTTAATAATTAAGTATAGAGTATTATTGCCATTTAAACATATTTGTAATTTCTTTCTTCTTATTTTTTTAACTTAACTAAATAAGGTAAAATAATTTCTTTATTGTTTTCTTTCTCCTCTACCAAGCATGAGGAGACAAGATCATTCCTTCTCTAATTTTTTTTATAGCCAAATATAGTCGTATGAATAGAAAATGCATGGTGAACATGTATTGGTGGTTGTGTTCATGGGTGGAAAGAAATTGGATAGTAAATGATGGTAATGATGGGTGGCAAAGGAGATAATGATGGTAAGTGGAATGAAATTGGATAATGATGTTAGTAGAGGCAGCTAGTGGTGCATAGAGTGAGATTAGATAGTGAACAATGGTGGTAGTGGTGATTATAGTAAAGATGAGTAATAATGTGTGGTAAGCATTGTGATAGTGGCAAAAAATGTGATAGTTGTTAGTGGTGGTGGCTAAAGTGAAATTGGATGGAAGGTAACAGTAGTAATGATAAATGATAATAATAGTGGTAAAGAGTAAGACTATCAATGTGTGATGGATATTGTGGTAGACAATATAGGAAGTGGTTGATAATGTGTGGTAAATGATAGTAAGTAGTTATCATGTGGATGACATGTTGTAGAAGGAAAGACAAGTATTTTATTTATTTATTTATTTTTTGTATTCAATAAGTAATGTATTATGAAATTTTTGGGGAAGAAAGTTTCAATGGGGAGTTACCATTTGCTTGGTTATAAGAGGAAAAAATTAAAATTTTTTGCTTATTTGAATAGAAAAATAAGAGAAGATAAAGTTATATTTTATTAAATGATAAGTTTGTTCTCAAATCTAATTTACTAAAGAAATAGGTGGCATTTGATTTGCGAAATATTTTTAACATTCTTGAGAATGTTTTAAGGGAATATCATATTCTCATATTTAGTTTAAGATTTAAAAAAAATATCTAGAAATGTCATATTCCTGAGAATCTTTTTGACCCAACATTCCCATAAAATATTCTCATCAGAGGAGGTAGATATCTCAGATTCCCATAGAATGAAAATGTGATATTAAAATATTCATAGGAAAATTTATAGTGAACCAAGTATATAAATATTACATTTCCATTAATTAAATTTTCAGGAATCATATTCTCGAGAATATACACTTTCTTAGGATGTAAGATCTCATGAACCAAACGTCACCATAATGTAATAAGAAAAGACAAGGACAATTTTGAAATAAAAATGTAAAATTATCATTTTTCATCATTGTTCTTTCCAAATTTATTGAATAGAAAAAAGAAAAAAAAGGCCATGTCTACTACCCTTTCTCCTTTTCTAACATTTTCCTCATCCCACTTTGTATAAACACAACTAAGAAATCAGTTGAAGGCAAGTAATAATAATCATTAAAAAAAGGTAAGTAATAGTTAAATCCATTGCTTATAAATCAAACATTCAATCAAAAATAATTTCTTAAATTTCAATACTAACTTTTTAAAATTTCCTTATGAACAATTAACAATAAAACTATAATTAACTCTTGTTTACCAATAAAAATGTATAATTAAAACATGTTTGATAATCAACTGATTATATTAATAATTAACTGATAATTAATTGTATTAATTAATTTAACTAATTGATAATATTAACTATTTGAATAAGGATACTTGATAAATTAATTGTTTATATATAAAATAATATATAAAGATATGAATATATTTTATGATTAATATAAGTATATTATTATTTTTAATAATATTTTTAATTTTATAAAGTATTTATTAAATTAAAAATTATCATAATTTATATATTATTGTAATTTATTATTTATTAAATTATTTTACAAAAGCACATTATTAAAATTTGTTGTGTATGTATGCATTATATATGTGCATAGATTAATCTTAATAATTTTTTGCTTTTAATGTGAAAATAGTTTATATTCATTAAATAATCATTTAATATAATATTTAACCTATTGTAATGCTTATTTTGTTAATTTATATTAATTTTATTATATAAATTTAGTTAATAAAAGTTAAATAATTATTTATGATTTATGAAAGACTATTACATTGTAATTGAAATATATTTTAAATTAATACACAAATACTTAAAAATATTTAGTAACTTAATAGTTAAATTCTTTCTTGTGCAGTTTAAGGTTTCGGTTTCCCTTTTTTTTAAAATTAATTGATTAAGAGTTAATTAATTCATTAAAATAATGATTTATTAAATACTTGAAACTATAATTTAGAAAATCAAATCGAATCAACCAGTAGAATCAATGAACCGATTCAATTAAGGTTTTTAAAACAAAAATATATGTGAATTAATATGAAAAAACCAAAACTGATTTGAAACAATCGAAATTAATGGATTAGGCTGGTCTTTTCAATTTTTTTAAAATAAAAATTTTATAATTTTATAATAATTAAAGTATAATATCTTTATGATTTTATATTATTTGAATTTATATTAATTTTTAATTATTTTTAACATAAATTATTATTATATTACTTATATTTTATTGTTTTAAATATATATTTTAATATATAATCTATATTTTTAAATTAAAACTAATTTTATTAATAAAATCATATGCTATTTGATGATTGATCAAATTTTAAAAATTATTTTTAAAATAATTATTTAACTTAATTAATTAATCAAACATCTCTAAATCAATATTTGTCAAACAGCCCAAACTCACGGTAAATATGAGAAAAACCTTGATTAATTATTCTTCAACAAGGGGAGTGACAGTTTAGAAGTAGCAGAAAGAGTGGGAAGATGAACAGTGTGCTTCAGTAGAAAGCCATCGAACGTCTTCAACCTCTCCTCAACGATAAGAGAAATCTGAAGTCTCTCGATAATACCCAATCGTTCTCGTTGATCTTCACGTCCACATCTTCCTCTTTTTATCTCATTCTTCCTATTCTCTCTCTCTTCTCCTCCTGTACATTTCCACGCACACTCACACTCTTCTCTCTCTCCTCCGAGCAACAATGGCCTCAGCCACCGCACCCACCACCTTCTCGCTCCTCCCAGCCACCAATTCCTCCTCCGCTACCTCCTCTCGCACTCGTTCTTCACTTCAAGTTTCGCCCACTTCCTCTTCCTCCTCCCTCCGCCTCCGCCCCGCCGGTCTCCGCCGCCTGGGATTCGCCCCCGCCGACCCACTGCTGGCTCTTCATGTCGCTTCCAGGGTTCGATCGGTGGGCGCTGCTGGCAAGGGCGTGAGAGGGGTTGTTTCTATGGCGAAGAAGAGTGTTGGGGACTTGACTGCGGCTGACTTGAAAGGGAAGAAGGTGTTTGTGAGGGCTGATTTGAATGTGCCTTTGGATGACAATCAGAAGATCACTGATGACACCAGGGTTCGAGCTGCCGTACCCACAATCAAGCATTTGATTCAGAACGGAGCTAAAGTCATCCTCTCAAGCCATTTGGTATGTAGATAAGTACATTGATGCGTATTTGGTGATTTTTTTTTTAATATCATTGCTTGTATTCTTTCTTAGTAGATTCAACTGTGATGTAGCTGATTGTGAATTTGGATTATTTTCCTTCTTGTCAATGACGTGTTCATAATTTGCTTCTGTTCAATTATAAATCGGAAGTTGTTGTCATTGCCATAGAAAGAGGATTTTTTTAAGTTAGATCATGAGAGGATCAATGGGGAACATGGGTACCGTCCATGTGACTTTACTATTTATCAGTTTAGATGTGGATGTCTGTAATGAGTACTATATCTGTCCATTTTCAAGTAAATGTATGGTAAGATTAAATTGGAAACAAAAACTGATACTAGAATTCAAGTGTTCAAGCCTCTGTCCTGTTTAGTAGATCTCTAGAAATGCTTTTATTACATTTAAATTTTTTGTTGGTATATTTGGTTTGAACTTGTGAATTAACTTAGATCGTACTGTGTTTTAATGAAATTTTAGGGACGACCAAAGGGTGTGACTCCCAAATACAGCTTGGCACCTCTTGTACCTAGGCTCTCTGAGCTCCTTGGTATCCAGGTATACATATACGATATATCTTGAAGGACCTAAGTGTGAAGAAGTAAAGATGGTGTTTAACCATGAAATTGTATCAGTGTTTGCAATAGTTTAATCTTATCTGTGTAGACGTAATTAATTCACAGGTTGTAAAGGCTGATGACGTTATTGGTCCAGAGGTAGAGAAGATAGTGGCTTCCCTTCCAGATGGAGGCGTTCTTCTTCTAGAAAACGTTAGATTTTACAAGGAGGAAGAAAAGAATGAACCTGAGTTTGCAAAGAAGCTTGCCTCTTTGGCAGATCTTTATGTGAATGATGCATTTGGTACTGCACATAGAGCACATGCATCAACTGAGGGGGTCACTAAATTCCTAAAGCCATCTGTTGCAGGCTTCCTTTTGCAGAAGGTGGGGTTGTTTCCTCTTTAACTGAAGAATTATCTACAGTTGACTAGTTCCACCTTTTCTTGAACCATCTGAATAAAAGTTCTGAAATCTTACTTATCCTATGATATGTCCTTGCTTTGTTTGATGTGAAGTAGGATATGATCTTCATAATAGTTAATTATGAACCATTTTTCATGAGAAAGTTAGGATTCTTTTTTCATCCTTTATTCCTTATTTATATCTCTTTAGTTAAATTGTAATAATTATTCTCACTTGTCTCTATTGATGTTTTAGGAACTTGATTACCTTGTTGGGGCAGTATCAAACCCCAAAAGACCGTTTGCTGCCATTGTGGGTGGTTCAAAGGTCTCATCCAAAATTGGAGTGATTGAGTCACTTCTAGAAAAATGTGATATTCTGCTTCTTGGTGGAGGTATGATCTTTACATTTTACAAGGCTCAGGGTCTCTCAGTGGGTTCTTCCCTTGTGGAGGAAGACAAGTTGGATCTTGCAACATCACTTCTTGCAAAGGCCAAGGCAAAAGGGGTGTCTCTCTTGTTGCCAAGTGATGTTGTAATTGCGGACAAGTTTGCTCCAGATGCTAACAGCAAGGTTTGTTTTCTTAGCTCCTTCCCATAATATTCCTAAGCTAATTGCATTAGTATAGATGATGTTGCTGACAATTAGTCCTTCCATTGGCATTAAGAGATACATTTGGATCTAAGACTAAAATTCTACTTCAATTGAGGCAGGTTGTGCCAGCATCTGCCATTCCTGATGGCTGGATGGGATTGGATATTGGACCAGACTCTGTTAAGACATTCAGTGAGGCTTTGGACACTACCAAGACCATTATATGGAATGGTCCAATGGGAGTGTTCGAGTTTGACAAGTTTGCTGTTGGAACTGAGGTATGTGAGCTAATTGCATATGCCATTCGATTGTTATTACATGTTTTAATCTGTTTTTGGTTCATGCAACTGTTTTGTGCTTAAATATATGTAAAAATGAAATATACATTTGTGTTTTTATAGGTTAGATTCCCAACTTATTATAGCCAGATATCCCTTCTAAATCTGCCTCAAATCCTACCTTGTCGTATGTGTAAGAACTATGAACTTAAAAATGAGCAATGTGATTGACCTTTCTAATGTGACATATAGTATACATCAGGCATATACTTATCCAATGGGTTGGGTTTTGAAGGTTTAAGGTTTGTTATTGTGGCAATGGCTCCAATGTCTTCTTTATGACCTGAAAATTCATTGGATTGTTCAACCCTTCTTTCAGGCCATTGCTAAGAAGCTAGCAGACCTGAGTGGAAAGGGGGTGACAACAATTATTGGAGGAGGAGACTCTGTTGCGGCTGTGGAGAAGGTAGGAGTCGCCAATGTCATGAGCCACATATCAACTGGTGGTGGTGCCAGTTTGGAGTTGTTGGAAGGCAAAGAGCTTCCTGGTGTCCTTGCTCTTGATGAAGCCACACCAGTAGCCGTGTAAGACAATTTTCTGTTTGGAAAGTTTTCCCCATCCTCTGTGATATTGTTCCTGCTGCAGCTTATAAAAGAGGGATAATATTGTAGTATTCTGTTGAGTTACTTAGTGTACATTTCTATCATGCTTCCCGAGTTCTTTGCTAATTTGCACCTGAATTGTGTGTATTTGACAGTAATCCCAGGTTAAAAGTCATAAAAGAATAAAATAAATTGATGAATTGCCTCCACAAGATTGTTTATTTTCTTTGTCCATTTGTAAATCTTGATTATGGAGCTGAAGTTTTTTAGGGCACTACAACCTTCAGTTTCTAAAGGCGGGACAAGTGAGCTTGACTGCTAGCTCCCTATTTGTTGATAGAAAAATCCCACTTGTACAGATTTGTCTCTTAACATCATTTCACCCCTTGCACACGACACAGCATGTTTAGAACATGCGAGTTAAACAAGTTATGCCACTGCATAATGTGTGTGGGAGTTGCGAGAAAGTAAGTTGCGCAAGTAACAATACTCTAGACTGCTTGTCAGATCTCCTCACCACTGGTTAATTAATTTGTTCAAGTCTTGGTTACAATTGACAAATCACATTTGTGGAGGGGGAAGGCATCAAATTGTTGAAGGGAGATGGGAGGTTTGTCTGGTATTCATGCTTTTGAACAAGGAGTTCAGATTGATTGACTAGTTTGCGGTTCCAAATAAAGGGTTACCCTGGAAGTTGCCCTGTAGAAAATATGTGGATAACATGGTCTCTATAGGCAAATTCTGGCAGAATTCTGCTTCACTTCTATCCACTTATTTTTGCCTGAAGAATCCGAAGTCCTGAGCCTCAAAATGGAGGGTTCTTTTGGCAGCATCTGAGGATGTCCGCATATATATTCGACCCTAAAAAAATCAAGGGCATAATTCATCTAATATACGTGATCCTGGGCCCACCATCACTGAATGCTTGCTGCTGGGTCTAGGATTTTGAAGCCGAAGCCCTTGTCATTGTCCATTTCATTGCATCTACAACGATTGCCATTTAGACTGTGAAGTTGGTCACTAATTTCAATTTAGTTTATATGAAAGAAATTAGTTTATATCAATTTGGACTTATGTCCAGTCAAGTATTCTTTTTAATGAATTTTAGTATCGATTTAATTCTTTAAATATTTCAGTTTATCCAGTCAAATCCTTTTACTAATTTACCGTCAAAATCAGAAATCGAATTGTCTATATGATAATTGATTAGACTAGATGGTATGTTAACCATGTAAATATATAGCAACTGGCACCTGCAGAGGTTTTCTCTTTCTTCGATATCCTTAAATATATTAGGATATATTAGGCCTGACTTTAAAATATCATGCGTAAGTAACTTGTTTCTTTCTGAATTTCAATATTCTAAGTTCCAACTTAAAATATTGTGTGTTTTTTAAGTTATTTATCATTGTATTATTATTATAGAATTAGTGTGTGACCGTGTCGGTACTTTACAATTATCATCCTAACATTTTTTTTTTAAGAATTCAAACGGCAAGCTAATAAAAGAATTTCATTAGATAATTAAATAATTGGCTAAAATAAAAATAACTCTCATAAAGCAATGCTTTGTCTTAAATAACTCCCTTAAAATTTTAAACATACAACCTCCTTCAACTTTTGAAAAAGTTGAAAATGTTATCTCAACAATTAACTTGGACAAAAAACTTCATTTATTACCCATTCCCTCACCATCATTCAGCTATAAAATCCAATTCCGATATTTGATCTTTTCCCATTCTTCCATAGACAACATTGATGGGGAAAAAAATAAAAAATTTCATTTCTTCCCGGATCATAAATTGTGTAATATAACATCGTTTAAGAATAGAAGTAATCCATAAAAGTGAGATTAGAAGAATGAAAAATATATTGATTTTAACTTGAGTGGTATAATCCTTCCATGGATATTTTTAAATTGACAACACCTAATGGTTCTTTGAGATTAACTAGGGTGTATGCAAGTGAGCAAATAAAATTGGATGTAAGGTGCTTTTTGAAAAGACGCAAACAAAACAAAGGTGAAAGGGTCACACTCCCTTTGCAAAATCCTCATTAACGTCTCACTTTTAAATTTTGATGGAGATAATACAAACTAGAATAGTGTTAGAGAGGTAGGGGATCTTATAATATGATAATTAAACTAGGTTTTGGATTTTATCTAGGATTCATACCCGATTATATCACACTTGGGTCTAAATACCAAATTAGCCCTTAACTTAATATTATTACATAATTTAGTATATGAATTTAAATTGATATTAATATCTATATAATTTATAAATTATGTAGGATCTAGAATAAAAATTTTCAACAATCTCTCACTTGAACTCACATAATTTATAAATAATGGTTGCTTTAATATTAATGTCAAATATTAAATGATACTATTACACCCTTAAGTATAATTGAGATCACAAGCAATCAATAATATGGAACATTATATTTGAAGGAATATTAATATTAAATATATCAAATGCTTACACCTTGTTAATCAAAATAATTAATATCCAATACAGATATTAATAAATGTAAATAATAGAATTTATATAATTTTAACATGATTAAATATGAATTCTCATATAATGGTTTTAATATTTGCTCAAGATGTCAATTAATAATCAATATTCTTAACACAATAATGAGACATGATCTAAATGCCTCTAATCACATGACATAACCCAAAATATGTACAAAATATATGACAATAACATGAATATCTCATTATAAGTGTTTCGCCTAAATATATTTCAAGATAACAATGAGTTCATATCATCAAAATTCATATCATCAAAATCCTACTAACCTAGAACACCAAAAAGTTTAGGCAAATCCATATTATTTACATGATCATTATTTATATTAACTTATAAGCTTCTGGTTAGTAGCTCTGCAAGTATATAATCCATGAAAAACATGTAATATGCTTGCATATCTTTTCTTTTTCACAAATTAGTACCTTGAATTAAAGTCCTTTATATGAGCAATATTTTACTGTTTAAGGAGAAAACAATGATAGCAATATTATAGTGATAAAATATAAATAATTAAGAACAAAAATCTCTTAACCAAATAGTTTCATAAGTACATTTATATCAAACGACATGCTCAGCCCTTATAATGGAGGTTAATAATTGTTCAACATTTTTTATAACACAACTCTTTCTAACATGTGTAGACATTAATTCATAATCACCCATGCAACTAATCAAAAGAGTCTAAGTAACTTACACTTATGAGATTTCATGATGTCTATGCAATATTTTGTATTACCCTAATATTAGATTAGTAGTAGTCCAATATTTCTCACCTAAGTATACATTAGGCTACCTATAATTGATGCATATAGGACATTTCTTATTACTTATTTTCTTTATCATTTACAAATACATTAGGCTTTAAAATTTATTCTCTTGGTTTAATGAACAAATATGGGAGCACACCAACGTGTTGAGTCCTTTTTGACATGACTATTGAGATAAGTCGAATACTCTTAGGTCTTATTGCAAAAAAGAAAAAAAAACCTTTAATTTCTATACAAGAAGGCACGTTGGGGTCTTTTATTTCAATTACTTTATCTCAGTTAACATATCCATATTATCACAAAATATGAAATTATTATTAACATGTAGAATCAAAATTACCAAAATACTTGTATTCATCATCATACTCTAGTTTGTGTTGCTTTCCTTATGTTGCTCTCCTTGAATCCAAGAAAATTTACAATTTTATCAAAATTGAAGACAACTATCTATATAGAACCTTTTTATTTTCCTCGTAAGATGTTTTTTATCCTTCTTTCAAAAACTATTTAGCTATTTTATATCATTTCTATCAGGTTACTATCTAGGAAGACAATTCTAATCTTTGACAAGCACAATTACACAAATGAGCTACCTTATATCATAATGATTCAGAGCATGTTTTAAGTTATCTATTTTGATTAAGTTTTTTGCAATTTATATCTTTTTTCTAAGTGTAGTCCTTTTAATTGCCGACTTGATCGTTAACCTTTAGTTTTGCTTGACCATTCTTTGTAAACTAAAATTTTTTATTTATTTCTAAGTGGTTTATTATTCATGAATAGTTTATTTTAATCTCATATTCTATTTTTATAATCTATTCTAATGATCAAATTAACTTATGCAACATTCTTAAGAGGTTTTCATAATACTTTTACTTTATTGGTCATATTGGATTAGAGTATGGGATGATAAAAGATGGTTTATGGCATTTTGCAACTTCTCTTATCTAAAATATCCTACAAATGGATTTAAGAGGGATAAAAATTTCTTCAAAATATGACAAATAATAAATGATGAAAAGGGTACAACTCAATAAATAGGATTATCCATCAATTACTTAATTAGTTAGGAATTGAATACAAAAGTATAATTAGAACTTTACAATATACATATATAAAACTTCACCTAAGTTTTCTCACAAATTTAAACTCTATTTATGACATGTTTATTTATTTCGAGTTTAGGTTATTATGCTTGAAGGAAATTTTGCTACTTTGAGAATGAATAAAATGTTACAAAATAAAAAATGGCTCTAGTTTATGGTCAGATGAATGAACTACCCAGAGCTTATATGAGAGTTAGTTTAATTGCCCTAACTATGGCAGAATATTTCGGAGGTGTTAATTAGTAAGATGTATTTTTATCCCTTTCATCATGATAAAATATCAATTGCAACAATTTGATAAATAGTTTATTAGGATAGATGTATGGAGATGTACAATACACTCCCTAGAAACATATAAGAAGTTTTCTCCTCGTATAGCTTGAGAAAATTAGATGATGCTTATGGGATTTAATTATGAATTTAGATATCTAATAGATCCATAAAATCAAAAAATCAATTTGATTATGATTTTTAAGTACTTTTTTCTTATTCTTTTGGTTCTACCCATGAAATATCGAGTAATAGATCTTTCACAACGAAATTTATTTACATAGTAATGATATTTAGGTATAAAGATTAGTTGAGTAACTGATTCTATTAATTCATTCTTGCAAGTTTTAAAATGGGATGTCTCCTACTTAATAGATAACTATTTGCTACCAATAGGAAAGTTTTTTAAATTTGAAATTGCAAATTGAGGTGATTAGATTTGCACCAATAGAAACCATAAGTTAGATACAGAATAGAAAGATAAATATTAGTAATTGATTTTTTTGAAGATAGTTTCTTGCATTTTATCCTATTTCACCTATTTCATTAGCATTGATAACTAATATTGGAATTTTTTCTTTATTTTTTTGTTTTAATCCATGATCTGAACGAGTTACACATACACCCTAATACATGTTCCTTGGCATTGAGGGTATCCTTGAAGAGCAAGGGATTTTGTAACATTTTTGGTTAGCTGTCTTGTATTTCTAATAAGTTATCTTATAGTTGACATGTTGAGTCATATACATAATGAGTTAGTTTAGATCAATCCTAATATGATGATTATAAATTACTTATATCCTCTCTATTAATATAGAATTGAAAGTATTTTATTAAACTCAATAAGATGATGAAATTTCAAACTTTGAAGCAGAATATTTGCTAATTTTTTATTCAACTGCTATAAGATCAACGATTCCATGAATTTAGGCTTCTATTGCTAACATAAAAACATCCTTTTCCATGTCTTCAGATATAACTCATAAAAGTTTTTCTGTTCTTTGCACATAAACCCTTGTGATAGTTTCATGCAATTTCAGTAGTTCTTCCATTTCTAGGATAAATTCTCCTATTTGTGCCTTATAAAAAAAACTAGTAGGTTAATGGATCATTACCCTGATGATATAACATAAAAAATAGTTCCTATTTTGCATGATAAAGCGAGAGAGATAAAGAATAAAAAAAAGATAAGATGGAATACAAATGGATTGTACAGGTATCTTTTGCGTATTGCATATGGCTCTATAACAAAATTTCTTTTTTACCTTATATTGAAGAAATAGAAAATGTAAGAGTCTATCAGGCTTGGATTGGTAAATGATCCAATAACCACCTTTCCTTTTTGTTTTGTGTAGTAGTTAAAAAAAATACTAAGATGGTTCCATATTTTTATTATTGCATTTCTTATTCAGCAATCCCAACGCTTCCTTTTTTTTCAATAGTCTTCATAAATGTTGTTAAAATTTTTCCTTTTTAGTGTAAAAACAAACAAATTTGTAACATTGAAATAAGCTCCTCCTAATAGATGCGATAAAATAGGAAATATCTTCTTTTCATATTACCTTTTTGGTACATAATTGAATAATTTTGAAAAAAAAATTCTCATATCGAACTTAGAATGCTATGCTATTATTACTGAATATTCATATGGTGAAGACATAGTCATCTTTTTTCCCTCAAATAAAAGAATCATTGGTGCCAAGCATGAGGGAATGCTAGATGTTTAGTAATTTGTTCTCCCAGAATAAAAGATCCCATTGAAATAGCTAATCCTATGCATACTATTTATACATCTGGTTATTATTCTATTCATTTTTATCACATTATGATCATCATTAAAGATTCTTGGGCCTTTAGTTATTACTACACTAATTTTGTAATATTGGATAAAATAATTATTATTTTTTTATGATAACCAAGGAGAAAATGACAATATCAAACTTGAATCTAAGAATTTTCTTCCCTGTGTTGGTTTTTTCCCTATTATTACACTACTGCACAACCATTACCTAACTAACTAAGCCTTGTCATATTTTTTCCCCATTATTTTTCCTGATATTTATTTCATTTTATGTTAAGTCTTAATAAATAAAAAGGTATATGTATATATATTTCTTTTCTCACATTTCAAATTATATCAGGAAAAGGAGTGTTGATATTTACCACTGTCTTTTGAAATTGAACTTTAGATAATTATGAATATATGAATTTTGATTCAAGTTTTGTTATAAAATGTAATTATACTAGAGTTATTTTGTTTCTAATTTTATATGATAGATCCTCTTTTCATTCTTAAGAATAAGAATTGTAATTCATAAATAATTATTTATCCATTTATATATATAAATTAACTTGAATATTTTACAAATTAATAAAATAAAGAAGATATTATATTAAAATATCTTATTTATTTAGAAAATATATTTTAATAATTTAATATAAATTTAAATATCTAAAAATTTTATATCTTGAATAAACTACCATATCACAATATCCATATATATATGTGTGTGTGTGATGTGATGACACTTATTTTTATTAAAAGAAAGTAAAAATAAGTATAACTACTTGTATTAATCTTATTTTAACATTGTATGAAAATTAAATTTATTTAAAATTTCATATAAAGAAAGTAAGATTAAGTTTAACTACTTGTATTAATCTTATTTTTTGTACTATATAAAATTTAAAGTTACAAATGAATTTAATGGTACTAATTATTTTTTAAATTTAAATCTTGAATAAACTATCATATCACAATATCTTTATATATATATGATGACACTAATTTTCATTAAAAGAAAGTAAAATTAAATATAATCACTTGTATTAATCTTATTTTAACGTTGTATGAAAATTAAATTTATTTAAATTTAATTTTCATATAAAGAAAGTAAGATTAAGTCTAACCACTTGTATTAATCTTATTTTCTATACTATATAAAATTTAAAGTTAAAAATGAATTTAATGGTACTAATTAGTTTTTAAAAAAACCTCATAAAAAATAATCTTAAATACCATTATTGTTAACTAAAGAGATTTTCTAAGATGTGAACTATATATAATTATGATAATGAGTATCTATATCAAAATTTTAAAATGAAGTAAAGAGATTTAACATAAAATAATGACATATGATTTTTATTGAAAAACTATACTGTAATATATTCAAACATGTAAATTCTTAATTAATTAACATAAAAAGAAAAATGGATAATTTTTTTAACTATTTTGAATGTTTTTATTTTATCTTAATATCAAATTTGAATTAAATAATTTTTGTTTAATATATACCAATATTAAAACATTTAGTTGATTGTATTTAGTTTTATAAATTTCAATTTTATGAAGTATAATATTAAGAAAATAGTTATTTATACCATAATAAATAAAAAATTAGAATTTTAAAAGATATAATACACATTTACTTTAAAATTTCCATTAGAATAAATTTGTTTTGAAATGGTGCAGCAAAAATAATATATGAATGAAAAAATAATATCAATAGAAATAACAAAATATAAAATAATAATTTGATAGATAAATAAATAGATTAGACTAACTATATATGTAAGAGGCATGAGTTTTCATAATTTATTCAAAATTTTACATTGAATCATAAATAGATAAATAATTTAACAATAACTCGTTAATTTTTAATATAATTCATATTCATTCTAATCTATTTGTTCGCCAGCACATGTTATTTTACATAAATTGTTTATGTTTTGAAAGAAGAAAATAAAATTATCAAATTTATTCATAAAATTATTCGGTATTGATAAAATAGTCTTTAAATTATATTAAATTTTCAATTTTGTCCCTAAATGATAGTTTGTAGAATTACTGTTATACTTATGTATAAATATTTACATGTTATTTTTATTGTTAAATATTTAAATGGATAGATAAAATTAACTATTTAATATAATTTAGAAATTAGTTTATCAATATTTTATAATTTTATAAAAATAAAGATAAAAGTATATCAATTTTAACTATTTATTATTGATTGCATAGAGCAATGTTTTGAAATCCAAATTTGCTGGACGGATTCAAACAATTGGATTGACATTTGAGTTAAAAAACTACTCGGAATTAACTTCAAATCCGATTTAAGTAAAAATTTAGGTTGATTCAATCCAATTTGATGAAAATCAAGATTGAATCAATGATCTATAGAACCTATTGTTCCATTTTATTTCATTTTTTAAATTGATAAAATTCAATTCCAATTCAATTTGAATGACCGAAGTTAAAAAGGAAAAAAAGCTCTAAGAAAGCCCTAACTAGCAAAAGAAACGATGCACTGGCAATAGAGAACCAACAGAAACATAGGGCTTTTATTTTCTGTTTTTAAAAATAATTTTTTATTTTTTAAAATAAAATAATTTGTTTAATAATTTATTTTCAGAATTTATTTTTAAAGATTATTTTCTAAGTGTAACTCAAAAATAAGAAAATAGAAATAATTTTTAATTATTTTTAACTTATTTTCTTATTTTAAATATCAATTTATAATTAAATAAAATATTTTTATTTATAATCTTAATTATTCTCTAATTTTAATTATTTTTATATTTTTAAAAATTTTAAAAAAGTTTTTTAAAAATAATTTTTATGAATATAAAAATAAAAACATATCGAAGTAACCTTCGTTTTCCCTTGTTGTTAACTTGCAGTGTACTGTTCTGTTTGGCACATCGGCAACTCGGTTCTGCGTCCTTGTTTTGCATCTTTTGCTAAGTGAATTCGTGAAGGAGCAGGGAAACACCGGCGACGAGAAGAACATCAACTCCGGCAGTTCAACGGTAAGCATTTTCCTTTCATTATTTTGTATTATTAATTTTTTTTGATGTTTGGAAAGTCCAACGGTAGGCTAATGTTACGCATGTTCTTGCTAGATTTTCAATTTATATTCATACTCCTAGACGGTAGAACCCTTATTTTTAGATGGCTTTTGTGATTTTGTAATTAATATCCTGTACGAATTTTCTGGATTCAATCTTCATTGAGTGATGAGTCTTTTATGATTGGATTTAGGATGGAGCATTTGGAAGATACCATTACAAATTCCGCCGTTCCTTCCGATATACATAAAGATTGAATAAAAAAAAAAATTCTGAATTGCACGCTGTAATTCGTTATTGGACACAAGAAACAGAAAATATAACTTTTTTGGACGTTAAGAAAAGATATGCCATTGTGAACTAATGGAGCTATGAAACTCAAAACAAAAGATATGCCATTGTTGATGTTGAAGTTATCAACTATCTAAGAGTTAAGTCACTCATAGTAGCAAATTATGGGCCATTTGCCTTTTATTCAAACAAAAATTATGTTGGATGATTATTATGACAGCTGTAAGACCAGTGTTTATTTTTTGTGTTCTAGAAATACAGTAACACAATATATGCATTATGTTATAATTTGTTATATATAAAAATATGGTAGTTAGTTTGACTACCTAGTTTGACATTGACCTGCTTACCTTACTGAATTGATGGCCGAGATGTGTTTTAAAACATTGCATAGAGGGAGCAACTCAATGCTTTTAGACTTTTCGTGTCCCTCTTCAGTGGGATTTATTCTGTAATAATGATTTAATTAGTTTCCAAGTACATGTTTGATAATTTTTGATCCTTTTGTCTAGGTATAAAAATGAGATTTTTGGCCAAGAGATCTAAAAAATCACAAAACAGGGACAGTGATATGGATGAATACAATGATATGGACAATGAAAGGGTAAGTATTGGTGCAAAGTTGTGATTTATCACATGCACTTTTTGATTTCTTCTTGATTGATGATTATTTTCCGATGTAGGTGGAGCAAGATGAAGAGGATTACACTGAAAGTGATGGTTATGATGATAGTGATAGAGAGGATGAGGATGATGAGGAGAAGGGGACAGATGAGGAATGGAAAAATGACAGCCACAAAGATGATGAGATGGAACAGCTTGAGCAACAGTACATGGATATTTGTCATCAGGAGCAGTAAGAATTCTACTTAAAAATCAGATGGTTTTGCAAGTTCTCTTGATGTTGTATGTATTAGAAGTTTCAGGGTACATCACATATCTCTATATCAAACATAAGTGTAAATAAAATGATGATGCACAAGTCTCCTTACTGACTTACTGCTTTTATGTAAGAATTAGGGTTATGGTGCACCTGTATCATTGTTCTCTTATTATGTATAACAATGTTTGTATTTTGTTATGATTAGTTTCTTTTCTGTTCAGAAATATTTTGAATAATTTAAAGTGCCATAAGGATGATGATCTTCTAAAAGGTCAAGCTGTGAAAAACCAGAAGGTGTGGTGTTATTTGATTACTGCACTGATAACTTTTTTTTTTTATTTGTGGGGTGGCTTATCTCCTTATTGTTTTGTGAGAATACATTTTCTGTAGGAAAATCTTATTTTCTTGTATATAAGTAAGGATTGTCATGTCACCTATATACCTCATGATAAAAAGAAATAGTGTATGGTGTCTTGGTAATTGGGGAACACAACTTCCCCTTTAAATAGAGGATGTTGTATTCAACCAGACTCTCCACATTTAATGTTTAACAAATAGTTCATATTACCCTAATATTTTGTAAACACAAGTAAATGATTCTATTTCTAGAAAAGATGTTTTCCGTCTAAACAAATGGAGCCCTAGTTAATTTTTCATTTTCTTGAATTGCATTTGATGCCATTTTCCTTTTATTATTATAATTTATAATAATGTGAACAGATTTTTGTTTGTCCTTTAGTAGCTGTTATAAATTATATTACAGTCCATGTTATATATTTTCTTTCTGTGCACATGTGGCTTCCTGTGATTTTGTAATCTTATTGTTTATTGTATTTCTCCTCAGGTCCTTTGGTACAAGATTCTTGAACTTAGATTCTTACTTCAGAAACCATTCTCAAACTCAAATAGGTTACCCCAGGTTTTTCCAAATACACTGTTCAGATTTAGAATAATTTGCCTTATAACATATTTGAATGTATTTACCCAAACCTAATTAATTTTTTTGTAGGAGCCGATCAGGTTGTCATTCTGTGATCTAGATGAGGGTGTTAGTGCAGCATATTTGGATCTAATTACATCTTCCAAGGAGACATTAGATTCTATATTAGAACTCCAAGAGGTACTCTTATTGCATGGAGAATCAGAAAGATAAAAGAAGAATTCTCTAATGTGTTTATTTTTATTCTATGTTATTGCTTCCTCAAGTCTTGTTGTATGTAGATTTTGAGTTAACTTGCCACAATATATGATAATATGCGCGTGTTTGTCTATTCTCATTGTTGACCGTATATTGCTCTCGTTGTGCCAGATTCTAGTTATGAAGAACCCTGCTATTGTCCTGTCAACAGATGGTAAGTAATTTCTTTTAGTTTTCCTTATTTTCTGTATTGTTATTTTATTCATGTTCTGTTGGGGAATTGTTTATGTTATACGTTATTTCTTGTTGCATATCCTTAATGTTACTACTGAGTTTTGTGTAGAAAATTTCCTCTAAGATCTGACAATACTGAAATATAGCTTCCTTAGGAATACTCTTGAGAGTCTAAGAGTATCGATGTGTTTGTGATTATATAATTTAGATTACATCAATATAGGGCCTTCTGTACTTCTGTTTGAATGACATGTATTTAAAGTTTAATGGTAGGTTATGCATTTGGAACATGTTCATTAGATGCGAGTCATGTGACCAAAATCTTTTCAGAAGTGATGCTAAAGAAGTAGGACTCTAAAACAGTTAGCATGCAATGGATGAAGAAATCATGTTGAAAAGGGTTGAGAGGGCTGAGAGAAGCAAAAAATGTCTAGGATGCAATAATAGGGCTGATGAAGTTTAGGATGAAATCATAATCATGTAAATCTTTTTCATGGAGAAACATTCATATTAGATCAGTTAACTCTTTTTGGTGCTCAGTGCTCAAGGTTTCCTGTTTGTTTAAAGATTGAAGCTTCAACTGTACCTGATTTTGATTTAGGAAGGCTTTATGATATTTACTAAGGACTCTAATGAGAAAAGGAAAATCTTTTAATGTGATTCTAGATTCCTTGTGGGCGGTGGGTATTGGCAGTAAATGCTTTTCTCCTTCTATTCTCAGCATATATTTTATTTTGGTCTCTTTTTGAAAATTATGACTCTGGCGTGTGACTTTAACTTGACTGGCTTCTTTGGAAGGTACACATCACTGTGAAAATATAAATGCTTTGAGCATGACAAAGGAGTGAAGCAGGAGAATTGAAGAGGATAAGTGGGGAATAAGTTGTGCATAAGTTTTAGGCCAAATAAAAGCTTGGGAGAGTAGATTATTTCTTTAGTTTTGGTTAACTTCTTCTGTCAAAATGCTGGACTTACATGTTAGATAAAAGGAGGAACAGGAGGAGCCGACATACTCTCCTTTTCTTTAAAGTAATAACACCAATAACCCTTTGATTGTGGGTGGGCAGTGGTACATACTCTACTTTTCTTTAAAGTAATAACACCAATAACCCTTTGATTGTGGGTGGGCAGTGGTACATATCTGGCTGCATGTTTAGTAGAGGTGTAATTGGAAGGAATGCTGGTTGATGCATGATTACTTATCATCCATGTTTCTCTTGATTTCTGCTGTTGTCCCGTTTAACTGACTTTTCCTTTGACTGGTTTTTCTTTGAAGGAATGATTTTTGCTGGGAATGATAAATTCTGTTATCCTTTGGCCTTTGATATTTTACTTCTATTCAGTATCATCTTGAACATTGTTTGGGTGTAATATGAATTTCTTTTTTGATTTTCAGGTTCAGAAATGCCATCTGAACATTTAGAGGTTTCTAAGCATTTGGATGATTATGAAGAGTGGTCAAAGATTTCTAAGATGCATAAAAGGTATTTTTAATATAGGTGCACTAATATTTTATTAGACATCTGTTCCCATGGTGCTGTAGCATTGAGGCTTCTAGCTATTGTTATATGAATGCTGTTCCTGATACATTAATGTTTCAGACTTTTCAAATTTTCACTTTTCTATATACTTTATCTGCATTTTATGTTCTAACCATACTCCCCCTCTTCATGGCCAAATTAAATTTGACTGATGCTATTTGTGACTTTATCTGGTAGAATCATAGCTTTCAGAGACAAGTCTATCAACAAATGGCAGAGGATGACACAGGTGACAACTGGTGCTGCTGCCATTAAAGGCAAGTTAAATGCTTTTAATCAGGTAGGGTTCCGTAACTGGACTGAATAATAGTGTTTGATTGGGTTTAGTTCTAATTTGTTCTCTATCACAGGATATAAGTGATCAAGTTGCTACTTATATGAGGGATCCTAGTAGAATGATCAAGCAGATGCAACTCAGGAGATCGGCTATTAGTGTATTTGGATCTGTAAGTCTGTCTTCATCTTAATTGATTAAAGACATGTTAGTGTGTTCCTACAGACATAAAGAGACATATTTGAATGTAGCCAGTAGTTATTTTTTTAATTTTGCTTTGAATTTATTATTTGTTTCTTCAACACTATGATTATTTGCATATCTGTACGTCAGATAATAATCTGATCTTTTTTTCTTTCTTCATGTACACATATTGGTATCTTCAGATCCCTGAGGTCAAGGATAACACTAAAGAGGTAAGCTTAATGTGTTAATAATTGTTGACTGTTATCATTTTCATGACAAGCAATCAACTAGCAATATGTTTAGTGAGGGTGGTAGAATTTTCTATTAGGTAAAGATTAAGCCTCAGTCTAGCTCTTGGTAGCTTTGCCAAAACTGAGACTGTTGCATGAAAAGTTTATGGTGTGCTTCAAATGAATTGTATCCCTGTGAACAATTCTTGTATTAGTGACATCTATATTAATGTGGATTTCTATTGTAGGCATGTGAAAAATGCTTTTATGTTCTTCTTTCTGAATTGAAAAAAAAAAAAAAGGCTAGGAAATGATGGTTTGCTGTTAAGTGATCCAGATCTTTGTATATTAAAAACTTATCGGTAAATAGATATACATTCATGGGCTAAACAGACCTATTTGCAATACAAATCTAGTAGCCAGATACTATAGACCAAATGAAGTTGTTCCGATGTTGGTTTTAGGCTTTACATGGAGGTGAAAGGTATTATGTCATGACATGCTATTGTGTCCTCTCTCTGATATATGATAGCTGAGGGAAATTTGACGTTATCCAGAAATTTCGGTTTGGAAGGTTAAGGGTAGAAACCTTGGAATTGAAGGTCCGTGGAATGTTGTTATTTAAATTGTTAAATAGTAATAAATGTAATTGATATGTATTAGTTGACTATGATAAATGAGGAAATATTTAGGCATAATTTTAGGGATTTTATTCTCTAGCATTAAAATGTATTGATTGTAATTTTGCTATATAAAGAACCAAGGCTGAGATAATTTTCTTAAGGCATTCATTCCAACAATTTCAAGTTGGTATCAGAGCCCTCACATTGAGGGACTCTGCTTCTGCACTCTAATTCTTTCCCCTTCTTTTTTTCCCTGCACAGAAACCAGAATCAGTATCGCCAGAACCCACAGATTCCAGATCTGGTTGCTTCGATTCACGGGGAAGCTCTTTAATTTTTCCAAAACCACCACCAGAATTAGTATCGCCGGCGAATTTCCGGCCACCGTAGCTAGCGCGTGTCGTTAACGCGCCACTTCCAGACGCGCGTGGATTCCACGCCCCACCGTCCCAAATGCGCGTGTACTACACGCGCCCCCGTAAGCTGCTTGCCTCCTCTCCCTGACTCCATTCGTGCTCTTCTTTTTGACAACCCAATCACCATATTCCCTTTTCTTTATCAAATACCAACCGTTCATTTCCCAAAAAAAAAAAAAAAAAAAAAAACGAAGAATCAGAACAGCAGAACCAGAAAGCACCAAACCAAACAGCACCCTTTCCCTACCTCTCTTTCTACTCTTCTTAATCAGTGGCTTCCTTTTCTCTTTTACCCTCTATCATGTCTACTTCTAAATTGCATAATTCTGGCAGTATCTTTTCCTCTGCATTTTCTAGTACTCCAACAATTACTTCTGCAAAATTGAATGGTTCCAACTATTCTTCATGGAGTGCTTTTGTTTTATTATGGTTTAAAGGGCAGGGATATTCTGAATACTTGACTACAAAAATTGAAGATGTTCCAGCTGATAAACAGCAGGAGTGGAGTATGATTGATCCACAATTATGTGCGATACTGTGGCAATCTGTTGATCCTAGCTTACTGCCTATTTTTCAACCATATGACACTTGTTACATGTTTTGGGAGCAGGCCAAGAATCTCTACTCCAATGATATTCAACAATTGTATGAAGTTGTGACCAGATTGAAGGATTTAAAACAAGAGTCAGATTTATTTTCTTATGTTACCATTGCCAAAACAACAATAGCTCAATACAAGAAACTTTTGCCTGTCACGACTGATATTAAAGGGCAAGAAAAACAACAAGATAAGTTCCTTATGGTTTTTATTCTTGCTGGTTTAAACTCTGATCTTGACACCTTCCGTCAATAGACATTGGGCAATGCAGAGGTCCCTACAACAGAAATGTTAATCAACCGTCTGTTACGATTACCCACTTCGACTACTTCGACCACTCCTAATACTAATATTGAAAATTCTACCTTGGTGACACATGCTAGTGATCATGGAAGGGGACGAGGTGGTGGACGCAACAATAGAGGAGGACGTAATGGTGGTGGTCGAGGCAATCGACTTCAATGCACTTATTGTCATAAGTCAGGACATACCCGAGACAGATGTTTTGCTTTACATGGCCGACCTCCTCGATCAGCTAATGTGGTTCAATCTGGATCTACCAATGTAGTTCAATCTGGTTCTGAATCAACTGATCAATCTTCTGTCTTTTCTGATCCAGAATATCAAGAATTCTTGAAAGAACAGTTTCTTCAATACAAGGCGTCCAAACAAGAACAGACGCATTCTGCATCCCTTGTAGACACGGGTAATTCTATTGCTTGCTTATCTCATTCTGCATCTCATGATCGTTGGATTCTTGACTCAGGAGCTTCTGATCACATATCTGGTAATGAATTTCTTTTTACCCATCTTGATTGCACTGCTAAATCGCTTCCTTCAATTACATTAGCTAATGGTTCTAAAACGTCCGCTTATGGTATTGGTCAAGCTCAACCTATCTCTTCACTAAATTTACAATCTGTTCTTTACATGCATAATTTTCCCTTCAACCTAATTTCTATCAGTCAACTTACCCGAACTCTTAATTGTTCTGTAACATTCTTTTCTGATTCCTTTTTAATACAGGATCGGGGTACGGGGAAGACGATTGGTACCGGACGTGAGTCAAGAGGCCTATATTACATTCAACCAACATCATCAATTACTTGTATTGCTGCAGAGTCTCCAGAATTAATTCATTGCCGTTTGGGTCATCCGAGTCTTTCAAAATTACAGAGAATGGTTCCAAATCTTTCAAAATTGAAGTCTTTAGATTGTGAATCATGCCAACTTGGTAAACATGTTCGTAGTTCTTTCTCTTCTAAAACTACTAGTCGAGCTAAGTCTTTATTTTCTTTAATTCATTTAGATGTATGGGGTCTTAGTCGTGTCAGTACTACGGTTTTCGGTATTTTGTAACTTTTATTGATGATTATTCTCGATGTACTTGGTTATATTTGATGAAAGATCGTTCTGAATTATTTTCAATTTTTAAATCTTTTGTTTTTGAGATTCGTACCCAATTTGGAATACCTATACAAATACTTCGTAGTGACGATGCTCGTGAATATTTTTCTGCATCTTTTACTTCTTTCATGATATCACAAGGCATTATTCATCAATCAACATGTCCCCACACTCCACAATTGCTGAAAGAAAAAATCGTCATTTAGTTGAAACTGCACGAACTTTATTATTACATGCTAATGTTCCATTTCATTTTTGGGGAAATGCTATTTTAACAGCTTGTTATTTAATTAATCGCATGCCTTCATCTGTTTTAGAAAATATAATTCCTTATTCTTTAGTGTACCCTAATGAATCTTTGTATAAGCTTTCTCCTCGTGTTTTTGGGTCCACTTGTTTTGTTCACGATCTTACTCCGGGCAAAGATAAATTATCAGCTTGTTCGATAAAATGTGTTTTTGTGGGCTACTCAAAACTACAAAAAGGGTACAGGTGTTATTCTCCAACTTTAAAGAAATATTTTATATCTGCTGATGTTACCTTTTTCGAAACTTCTTATTTCTTTTCTTCTTCTGGAGAATCTATTTCCATATCTGAGGTTTTGTCCCTACCAGTCCTTAATTCAATCCATTCAAATTCACCACAAGATCGGCTTCTTATCACTTATCAACGACGCCCTCGTCCAGATGCACCTCAAGTAATTGATGATGATAATCCACTTGTTGGCTCACGATCCGGTCACGAAGAATCTCCTACCTCAGATCCACCTGCTGATCTTCCTATTGCCTTTCGTAAAGGTACTCGTTCCACTCGTAACCCTTATCCTATTTATAATTTTTTGAGTTATCATCGTTTATCTGCCTCCCATTCTGCCTTTGTTTCTGCCTTGTCCTCGGTTTCTATTCCTAAAACTATACAGGAAGCTCTCTCTCACCCAGGATGGCGCTAAGCGATGCTTGATGAGATGGAAGCATTAGAAGTTAGTGGCATATGGGATCTGGTTTCTTTACCATCTAACAAATCTACTGTTGGATGCCGTTGGGTGTATACTGTCAAGGTTGGCCCGAATGGAAAAATAGACCGATTGAAAGCTAAATTGGTTGCTAAAGGATATACTCAAATTTTTGGCTTAGATTATGGTGATACTTTTTCTCCTGTTGCCAAAATTGCTTTTGTTCGCTTGTTTTTATCTCTTGCAGCCATTAATCATTGGTCTCTACATCAACTGGATATCAAAAATGCCTTTTTACATGGGGACCTCGAAGAAGAAGTCTATATGGAGCAACCTCCGGGGTTTGTTGCTCAGGGGGAGCCTGGTCTTGTTTGTCATTTGAAGAAATCTCTATATGGTCTTAAGCAGTCCCCTCGAGCTTGGTTTGGGAGGTTTACTAAAGTTATTCGAGATTTTGGCATGTGTCAAAGTGAAGCAGATCATTCTGTTTTTTATCACCATTCATCTCCTTCTCAATCTATATATCTCATAGTTTATGTTGATGATATAGTTATTATAGGAAGTGATCAGGTTGGTATAGATCGACTCAAGCAACATATTTTCCATCATTTTCAAACAAAAGATTTGGGAAAACTTCGGTATTTTCTTGGCATTGAAGTGGCTCAATCCCGTTGTGGCATTTCTATCTCTCAACGCAAATATGCCCTTGATGTTTTAGATGAGACAGGACTAATAAACTTTAAACCTATAGATACTCCTATGGATCCAAATATTAGACTATTACCCAATCAGGGTAAACCGTTCTCAGATCCGGGAAGATATCGCAGGCTTGTTGGAAAATTAAACTATCTCACAATCACTCGACCAGATATTTCATTTGCAGTGAGTGTGGTGAGTCAATTTCTCAACTCACCATGTGATATTCATTGGGATGCAGTTGTTCGAATTCTTCGCTACATAAAAGGAAATCCAGGCAAAGGTTTGTTGTATCAGAATAAAGGGCACACACGAATTGTTGGTTACTCAGATGCTGATTGGGCAGGTTCTCCAGATGATCGTCGCTCTACTTCAGGTTATTGTGTTCTTTTTGGAGGAAATTTAATTTCTTGGAAAAGCAAGAAGCAAAGTGTAGTGGCAAGATCAAGTGCAGAAGCAGAGTATCGAGCTATGGCATTAGCTACTTGTGAACTCGTATGGTTAAAACAATTGTTACATGAGTTAAAACTTTATACACCTGGTCCTATGGAGCTTATATGTGACAATCAAGCAGCATTGCATATTGCTTCTAATCCTGTTTTTCATGAAAGAACCAAACATATTGAAATTGACTGCCATTTCGTAAGAGAGAAAGTTGTTACAAAGGAAATTATCACAAATTTTGTGAACTCGAATGACCAATTGGCCGATATGCTCACAAAGTCCCTCCGAGGTCCAAGAATAAGTTATATATGTGACAAGCTTGGTGCATATGATATATATGCTCCAGCTTGAGGGGGAGTGTTAAATAGTAATAAATGTAATTGATATGTATTAGTTGACTATGATAAATGAGGAAATATTTAGGCATAATTTTAAGGATTTTATTCTCTAGCATTAAAATGTATTGATTGTAATTTTGCTATATAAAGAACCAAGGCTGAGATAATTTTCTTAAGCCATTCATTTCAACAATTTCAAGTTAAATAAATCACCAAAATTGCTATATATACAAAGTTAATGGTTAACACTTTCTTGGGAAGAGAAAATAAAGAAAAAATAGGTTAAAACAATCATTTGAAGAAATTTAAAGAGAAAATAAAGAAAAAATAGGTTAAAACAATCATTTAAAGAAATTTAAGTGCTATAAAGTAAGAAGATTTGGGAAGAGAGATGGTGCAAACTATTTTCAATGCACTAAAAAGAAAAACTTTTTGGTGTCTATTGCTTTCTTCCAAAAGCTCACTCCATTGCTTGAGGGCAATTCAGTAGTTGAGTTGTTACGCAACTTTCATAATTCTTTTGCAACCTTGCCCACTTGTTCTTCTTACAAGACTCAAGCAATGCCTTACATTGAGGCCGTCTTATAATAATGTGACATCACATTGATTTATAATGTATCAAGCCTCATCCCAAGCCAACCTCCCATCAAGATGCAATTCACCTAGATCTTAGGATTTTACCAAGAATCTCAATATTCTCTCCATTCCCGTTTGGTTAATTGAAGCAAACAAAAGAATTTGGAAGAAAAGCATCCTCAATAAAGTTGTATCTATGCAAGTGAAGTATCTAATGGAACTCTTAGAGATAAGAAAAAGAAGAAATTCTTGAAGAATATCTCTCTTGGTTGTGGATTGGTCTCTCTTCCTTGTGTGGTGAAGCCTCCAAAAGCATATTTGTGACCTTGAACTATCTGATGGAACTTCTGCCTGAAAGGAAAGAGTATTTGATCACTTTCCTTGCAACTTGTGCTAGATGTCTTGTACTTGATAAAGTTTAGTTGTCTCTTTCAATTCTTGGAGCTGCTTCGTTCTTGATTTTCTGAACTTAAAAATTATGATGTATTGTCTGTCGATTCCAAAGACCAAATTCTACTTTGCTTGCTCTTTTGTTTTCAACTTGAATTCCTGACCTGTTAAATGCTTCAATCTTTAATTATTTACTAAAGATTCAGCTGTTGGAGTATTTAAAATGTGTGAAATTCAAGCTAGCAGCAAGAGAGCAAGCAGATTAGAAGTTGCTCTTTGGAATTTCTCAAATACAACACTGTTAGTATAGAAAAGCAATGGAAGAGCAAGCAGAAGAGTAGAATGAAAGCTGCTCCTTGGATAATTGAAAAAGACATCCCATTCCTTTTCATGACAAGACAACTTGCCACAAGTTGTGAAGTGATAAGTTCTTGTTGCTATCTTGTGGAAGCTCAAACAGCAGGTTCAAGCCTTCAAGGCCATAGCTATGAAAAGGGTGCTTCGCTAGTTAAAGAAGACAGACACAAGTGTGTTAATCTTTCATGTGCCATCTTACACTAAGTTGTATTCTTGGGTCTAGAGCTTTCATTTGCATATCTACTCATCTCAGGGTTTTCAATATTTTGTGGTTTCTGGTTCTGAATTTGCATAGTTGTGGCTTATAGTGCTGCCAACCTTTCCACTTGTGGCCTATAGTGTGTCAGTCAAGCAACCTTGCCAACTTGTTTGTGTTCATGTTTTCATTCCTCAATTAGCCTATCAATAAGCTTTGTTTCCTTCAACATAAGCATCCAATTTTTAGTGAAAGCATATGTGATTGTTTGAGAGCATTTCAGCGGTTAGAACACCATTATGGTGATTTCTATCCTTGAACACTCTGGTTTGCTGTGTATTCTACAAAATAGAAAGTTCATTGTCTTATTCTTCTTGCACCCACCAAAAAAATTCAACACAACTTATTACTTCCATAGGGATGTTGGAGGCAATGTTTTGGATCGGCTCTGTCACCTCTCTTGCAGATACAGCAGGGACATCGGCCATAAAGCTCTTAAAGCACTGATGGACTTTTCGTTGTTTTTACTTCCTCTTCTTTCGGTTTCTGATATTTTCTTCATTTCAGCTGTAGTTGCCTAAAATGACAGTTTACCTACCAAACTGAATATGTTAATGCATGTAATTTCTTACCCATTATGTTGCATGTTAGACGATAATTAGTCTAAGGGTGACCTAAGAGAATATATTAGCAACTTTCAAGGAATAACTGCACACCATATCGAAGTACGATGAATAGCAAAAGATACAAGACACTTTTGGTTTACCAGAATTGAGTTGTTACCAATCCATGGAACTATGTAAGAGTGAGGATATGGCTCCTTGGGGAGCCTGGATCGTTTGACATTAGAGGCTGAAACATTCATGCTATTACTTCAATCAATGATAAGTTTCTTATCTTCAACCCCTCAATTCACTAAAGCCTGAAATATAAAAGTATGCTTCCAATCTTATTCACTCTAGGAGCACTTAAAATATGCTGCATTGCAAGTGCTAGCAGGGACACAGGTTGCAATATGTTTGCCAAAATTTTAGAATGAAAAATTTCTTTGGCTTTAGTCCAAACTTTTATAAGATATGCATTGCTACTTGCCCACAAACAAATAAAGAAGTTAATTTTCTCTTATATCCTTAAGTATTTCAACTTTGGTTCCTTAATCATGTGTTGTGTAGCTCCTCTACTGGCTTCATGTTCTACTTGGTCTTCAAAATCTGGATCCCCATAACTGAATTCATTTTCCTCTTTATTGTTGCAATTCCCAGATTGTGTTCAAATGGCGGCCAACCTGCTTTGGTACCAACTGTTGTAGGACAGCTAGGGTGGTTTTTCAGTTATTTAAGAACTCTTAGAAACCCTAAATTAACTCAAACTTTAGGCCAAATACTAATCTTGACCAGAAAGTATGAAAATTTTATAAATATTACCAAAATGAATGAAATACTCTGGTACTAAAAACCAATATTAGAGATGCCTTTTGTAATTCTTTATACTGATCCTTTGAACTCCTTTATTTTTGTTTGTGTGATTCTCAACAATACTTTTTAAAATTTTACTCTGCCCAGGAAGCACGTGATGATGGTGATCCTGAACTTCTGGATGACACTGAATATTACCAGCAATTATTGAAAGAATTTTTTGAGACAGTTGATCCAACTTCATCTGGTAAAATTTATTGTTTTAAGCCCAAAACTACAATACCTTTGTATGCTATGAATACCAATATTTCTACAAAATGCATGGACCATTTGATCCCTTTGGACTAGTTGGGAGCTTCTAGTTTTTAATGATTAAATTACCACCTAGTGAATAGACATGCTGTGGTTATATATTACAAGGTGTTTTGGGCTTTGGCCGTTAGGTGATCTATTATGGCTTGGTTGTGAAAGATCTTCCTTTGTTGTTATTATAAAATTCTGTTTGTCAGTATGCCCAGAATATGGAAATTTTTCTGTAACTTTTTGTGAACTAAAAACTGAAATGTATTTAAACACTGCAAGTATTTCATATCAGTTTTTATCCCCCCTTGCCCCCAAAAAAAATTCTGCTAAAGTTTTTCAAAAAATGGCGTTTGCACTAATGCACTTTCAATGTAAAAATAGTAGATTTTGTTATCTTTCCTTACAGTTTGAAGTTGGCTTTCTCATTCTATGCTATTTCAATTTACACAGAGGCAACATTTTATGCTTTGAAAAAGCTGCAACCAAAGAAAAGAAAAATTGTTGATCGTGGAGCCTCAAAAAGTCGCAAGATACGGTATTTAAATACTGCACCCTTCTTTTCTATCTCAGTTTTCTATAGTGTTCCCTTATCATATTTTTTATCTTTCTGAATTAAACTGAGGTTTGGAATAATTTGGTGTTGTTTTCCCACACAATGAAGGTATTGTGTTCATGAAAAGATTGTAAATTTCATGGCTCATCAACCTATGGATCTTCCTGATATGGCTCCAAAGCTGTTTGATAATCTGTTTGGTTTGAAGATAAGCAGACCAATGACTGCAGCCTCGTAATCATGCATGGCAATTGGAACAAGATTTGGTCCTTCGAATGTTTTGTCCGATTACATTATATAGTATGTTTTGCTATTACAAGCATTTTGTTGATGAGTAAATCACTAGTTAGCCGCATTCCCTTTTTGTTTCTATTTTTATTAAATCTACCAGTATAAATAGCATGCAGAATCAAAATTGGAAGTAGCTCTACTTCTAAATGGAAGCGTAGGAGTATTATATACAATTCTGTTTCAAGGTTAGGATTTTTACATTTAAATCAATAATTCTCATTAAATAGCCAAAACACAAGTTTTTTTTATTACACTTAATTTGGAATTTTAAGATTTTTATTACAAAGTTTGTGCCTTAACTTGTCTAATTTCTGTTGGATTAGATATTATTTGCTTATAAGTCAATAACTCATTGTTGTGTTTTCTATACTTTTTAGATAGGAGTGAAGTTTTGAATTCATTGTCTTTGACATTGTAGATGAAGGAGTGTTATGTAGTGGTAAGCCATGCAGATTTTCTGTGTGGGTAAAAGAGTTAAAATTTTTATTTTATATTAAAGTATAAGTTGGAGTTCTTGGAATTGCCTGATTATTCTTGGTAGGATCTACTTTTTGTTGGGACATAATTCATTTAAATTTGCAAAAGATGATGTTTATATAATTGTTATTTATTATGAAATGTTTAAATGATGATCGAATGGTGAAAGTTTATGATGGGACTGTTGACTATGCTAATGATGTGGATATAATGTCAATGGTTAAAAAAAAACTTAATATCCATGTTGGGACTATCAGATATGTTTAAATATACTTTTGACAAGTACCAAGTTTTAGGCTATGTAAGTATATTGGAGGTTTGCATAGCTTAATTTATACAAGTGTCTTATAAGATTATGCATCAATCATGGCCTCTAGGTTTGAGTTGTGACATTACCTGTAGTTAGAATAAAGCAAAAAGTGAAGAAGCAAAGCTTTAGTGATAGAGATTAAAGTCTCACCACACACTCTTGTAAAGTGATCTACAATGCTCTCATATCTTCATTTGTAAGATTGGGTGGCATTGGCAAATTGGTTTCGCTACCACCGATGGTGGTGAAATAGGATGCATTGTTACTCGAAGAAAGAATGGTGCTTGGTAGAATCAGGCCCATTTTTGGAGACGATAGATCAAATTGCAATATTGTCATTTAGCACCAAGCTTTTGATGCAACCTAATGAATGGTTTGAGCGTCTTTGATGAGGTTTCGACAGAAAGTCAAATAGCTTAGAACGAGTTATTGAGGTACCATAAACAAAGGAAAATAGTAGAGCTTCTTAGATGGACCTTCAAACACCGGCCACCAATGAGATACGAAAAACAGAGGATATCTACATGCACAAGTAAAAAAGCAATGATCGATATCAACTCATAAATTCGTGTTCCAGTGAGGTCTCTTTCGTCAGATGAAAAGGGATCGTCATGAACAGAATTGAAATGTCGATACCAAACTCGATGAAATGGTACCAGAAAAACAGACCATTACTCGATTGGAAGCCACTTAAAGCTTCATTTGCAAATTAGCAAAGACTTAAATCGTTGTTCTCTTAGATTGTGGTACTATGTTGCCTGCCCAAAAAAAAATGTAGACAGTTAATGATCCATAATTTTCATAGAACTTCGATCTAATGAAGTGTCTCCTACCAAAAAACAATTGCTCATGGATAGCATTATTCACAGATTTTGCAACGTATTAGGGAAATTATAGCTTCAGAGAAATCACCAGTGGGATGCCGTTCCTCCTTGATGCTACGTTTGTCACCATTACCATAATCCATCCACCAATCGTTGGTTCACAAATGATCGATTTATCCCTCCAAACATAAAAGCCTAAGAATGTCATTCTTTTCTGATTTTGATCTCTGCATTGCTGGTGTTCATCGACCTCTGGCTTAAGAGTGGGGGCTGAGTATGTTCACAATGTACCTGCAAAAGCCATGAGTGAAAAACATTAGCTATTAAAAGAAAAAACCGATTGAATATTTTCATGGATTCATTCAATTTCTAGAGCTAGAAACTTTTTTCCAGGTTGGAACCCTCAAAAAACTCGTAGAGATTGGCAGATTTTCAGAGTTAGTGGTGATGCTTTTGTTAGGGTAGAAATTTTTAACATGATATAATAATTTGACACGAACATAATATGTTTATTTAGGTTCGAGTCAATATGTTAACCCATTTAATAATTTATTTTAAATTTTTAAAAATTTATTTGATAAATAATTAATAATTTAATTATAAATAAATATATATAATAAAAATATAAAATTTATATTTTAATAAGATGATAATAAAAATTTAAAATAATATTTTATTAATAATTAAAAATATTTTTTTATAAAAAATAAAAAGTAATTAACTTTAATAAATAATTTTATAATATAAAATTTATTAATTAAAAATTATTGAACTGATTAGATGAATGACTCATTTTAACAAGTTTAATAAAATAGATTGATCTAAATAACATGAATAACTATTAATAGTTCTTGTCTCTAAAGTGTCAGTCATGGTAAAGATTGGAGGTAGAATCCGTCTTCCTTTTGCTATTACCATTATTGGTGTGATTTGTACAAATTAGTAGAAAATTAATAATTCATTCTCAAATTATGTATTCACATTTTGTTGTTAAGATCTTTGTAGAGCAATGTTGAAGAATGGGAAAAATTTAGGATTCTCTGAGAATCGCTAGTGCTACTTCCTCCCCAATGCTACCATTGGTGGAGCTTTTTTCACCGGTGTGGTGCTCTCCTCCATTGAAACGATGGCTTGCCTAAGAAGAAAGATCATTTTTGATTTAGAAGTGTGGTTAAATAAGCCACAAATAACATTAATAATAAAATCTCAAAGAAATCTGCAAAATAGAGAAAGTATTCTAATTCCTAAGTTAGTAAAGAATAGAAGAATGTAAAAATATAAAAAGAAATTAGTTTGGTAGATTGATAAAGGATATTTCTATATATAGAGAGTGACTATGGTATTAAAGGTATATTTATAACATCATTATCAAATTTTTTTAAAATATTACGGTGATTTAATTGGCAGACAATTTACACAGATAGGTATATTGGGCAATTGGATTTCACCGATTGAGCTACGTCTTAGACAAATAGCAATAGTAATAATAATTATACAATAAAATTTTTTTCCGACTAGATATGAATTTAATAATATAAGCATAAAATTCATCTTACACCAAATTTTGGTTTTTTTAGATAGTTATTGCTTCAATAAAACCATAGAAAATTTAAATTTAAATTTATGCATAAAAACATTCATAATTTTAGTTCTAATTTTTAATACCCATAGTTTAAGCATGTTATATGACTTTATTAACCTGCCTCAAACTTGATGTGACGACATTGTGATATTAATTAATGTTTGGGGCCGAACTAACCGTTGAAATTTGTGAGCTCAAGAGTCACGGTGGCCAGGAATATTCCTCATCGATATGCTCTATCCCTCCGCTGTCATGGCTTATTCGTTCCAATTTGGTTTCATCATTATTTCCTATTATGCATGGACTTGTACTTTTTTTTGGACTCAAACTTGAAGCTCTCCTAGTAACTAATGTAAAATTAGTTTCACAGGTTATTTGATTGGTGAAGAATTACATGAGATATGTCACTTTTTGAAAGGTAAAAGATAAATAATTTTGTTTAATTGACTACTGATTTATAGATCGAGAAAGTAAGAGTGTGTTTGGATGTATTTTAATTTTTAAAAATTTTTTAGAATTTATTTTTTATAACTATTTTTTATTTTTAAAAATTATTTTTGTATTCAAAAAATAATGAATAGATGTTGTTTAATAAAACAAATAAATAATAGTTATATTTAATTATAAAATTGATATTAAGAATAAAATAATTTAAATAAAAAATATTAATTAAATAATTAATATAATAAATAAATAATTTTATCAAATTTATATAAGACAGATAGAAGTATATAATTTTTATTTTTATAATTAAATATTAAAATAATGAATAATAAAGATAAGACATATAAAATAATAAATAAAAAATATATAATAAATATAATTATGTTTAGAATTAATTTTTTTGTAATAATATATGAGATTATATTTCCAGTATATGTATATTTTATAATATATAATAATTATTTTATATAATACACATTGTATTTATTATTTAATTAATAAAATAATTATATTTTGTATAATTAATAATTATATTTAACTAAGCATATTTATATTTTACAATTGATAAATTATATTTATTATAATTTCGAAATGTGGATGATATAAGATTAAAATGGTCCTTAGTTAAAATAAAGAGGAATAGATTTGTATTTTTATCTATAAAAATTATAGGAATTTTTTATTGAAAGAGTGAGAATAAATAACTTCTGATGATTTTTAAGAAAAAAATTACTTTTTTATTTTGATAAATAATAACTAATTAAATAGCCGAAAAATTATCCTTTTTTTTTTTTGAAACTTAACACCTTACCTGTTATCTATGTGAATCAAACTACCTTTTATTTCAAGCAGTGTTGGCGGCCATATAATTGGTATTTTAATATTTCAAAATAAGTTTGCTCTGCTCTCCAGAGTCTCGTGGCTACTCAAAAGGCATTTGATTTTGACCGAAATAATACATAATTTGTAATTTTATTCTATAAGAAGGTAAAAAATTTTGTGAGTTAATTTTGTAGTAATTTTTTTTGTAAATATAATAATTTGTATTTTTATTACAAAATTCTTTGTTGAAGTTGATGGCTTTTTCATATATTTCATAGCTCTCTCTATAAACATGTAATTTCTTTTGAAAAAAAAATTATATTAAATTTTACGATAAATAATTATATAAAAACATAATTATTTTTTGGTGATTTTTACAAACATAAATATTATTTTTTGATTAACTGCACCCTTAATTTAATTGTTTTACCGCTTCAAAGATTACAAAACAACATCGTATTTCTTTGCACGTGGTTTTTACCTTTTCTATTGTCGTATTAAAATGGAAAATGATAGAATTTTATTTCCATAAGAAAACATTTATCAGGCCCAAAAATTTTCCAACGTGAAATTTTCACACAAAAGTGGAAAATTTAAAACGTCCAATTTTCTTAATCAGAGTTTTTGTTAAAACAAAATTTTCAAGTAAATAAAATTTCCTCTTACGGCAATTTATTTTGGTCAAACCCCCATAGTAATTGGCGATGAGAGGGTAAAAATCTATGGATCAAACGGCTTTGGGCCAATGCTCATGGAGTTCTGTCCCTCAGTCCACAGGACCACAGCTAAATACTACTGCGCCCAGGGTGTCTATAAATGTTCTCGAACCTTCCCCTTTTCCGCTGTCTCTGTTTGATCTCTCATTCACTCTGAAGATTCGAAGTTTTGCGTTTCTTCAATCTCCGGTCTTTGGGTCTTCTTCATCATTGTTAGTTCTTTCTTTTACAATCTCAAATTTAGATGAACTGCGCTCTTCCTGGTTCTGATCGTTTTGGATTCTGGGTTCCCTCTGTTTTGGATTTTTGATTCAACTTTCATGCTATAGGTGCTGGTTGATTTGGATTTGTTTGTTTTCTGTGTTTTTGATTCGAAGGTACTGAAATGGCGACAAAGAGGAGTGTTAGCACCTTGAAGGAGGCTGATTTGAAGGGAAAAAGGGTGTTTGTGAGGGTTGATCTGAACGTTCCTTTGGATGATAACTTCAAAATCACTGATGATACAAGGATCCGTGCTGCTGTGCCCACTATCAAGTACTTGATGGGTAATGGTGCCAAAGTTATCCTTTCTAGCCACTTGGTATATATCCTTCACCATTGGTCATTTCCATTTTCCCGTTATTTTGTTTGTTGGGTTTCACTTTTTGTGTTATAGGTTCCTGGGTTTGTTTTCCTTTTCTTATTGATTCATATCTAGTTTGCTATTCTTTAGATGTTCGATCTCATACTGTCATTAGACGGGGCTTTTGGGTTATTTCTGTTGTATGTAACTGGACAGAATGAAAAAGCATTTGCATGCTCAAAGGATGATCCACATGGATTACCTGACGCGATCCACATGGAATATTTTCTCATATATTGATCAACCCTATCCATAATTTTTATTTTATTTTTATTTCAATTGTATTTACTTTTTAGTGTAAATTTAGTACGTTTTGTAGTTTATATGATCTCTGGAGCATCTTAATTTTTTGTTTAGCTTTGTTGTATAATTTCGACACGATCAATTGTTTTGATGTGTTTATTTGATGTTGGTTATAATTTTTGGTTAGTTTTAGTGTGCATTTTGATTTCTATTTTTACAGAACCGTATGAGTCAGAGATTCTGCATGCAAATGAATACTTTAGGAGAGTGTTGCTTCGTGTACATTTCTGCTGATTATTGCATTAGCATTTTCTTTATGTTTTTGTCTTTGATGGGGGAGTAAAATTGTTTCAAAAATTGTTCAAGTGAATCATATTAGTCTATTTTTATGGCCATTTTTGTGTTTCAGATTTTCCATTTTTGAATAATTTCTTTTCATCTACATTTCTACCGATCATTGCTTTAGCATTTTCTATATGTTTGTCTTTGATGTCAGAGTACAGTTGTCTAAAAAATTGTTCAAGTGAATCCTTCTATTTTATTTTTATGGCCATTTAATATAAATGATTATTAATGAAAATTCTGAATACATTTGTGAGATGAGTCTCATTATGGATATGCTGTTTCCAGGGACGTCCAAAGGGTGTAACACCTAAATACAGTTTGAAGCCCCTTGTGCCAAGGCTATCTGAACTTCTTGGAGTCGAGGTGTGCCTTCTTCCATCTTATTTAGTCTGCCCTCTCAATAATTATACATAGAAATGATTGTTTATAAATTAAAAGTTTTTGCTTGCTGGGTTCTGTTTTATAGTCATCATTATTTTTTCCCCCTCTCGGTTATAGGTTAAGATGGCAGATGACTGTATTGGGGAGGAAGTCCAAAAATTGGTTGATCAACTTCCAGAAGGTGGTGTCTTGCTCCTTGAGAATGTGCGGTTCTACAAGGAGGAAGAGAAGAATGACCCTGAATTTGCGAAGAAGCTTGCTTCTCTTGCTGATCTCTATGTAAATGATGCATTTGGAACTGCCCATAGGGCACATGCTTCTACGGAAGGAGTGGCTAAACATTTGAAGCCCGCTGTTGCTGGATACCTTATGCAGAAGGTATGTTTGTGGTAACAGTTAATAGCATCTCAAGGTTAATGTGCTTGGATTGATCTGTAACGTGTTTTGCTGGTTCAGGAGCTTGATTATCTTGTTGGGGCTGTGGCAAATCCCAAGACTCCATTTGCTGCTATTGTTGGTGGGTCAAAGGTGTCTACCAAGATTGCAGTGATTGAATCTTTGTTGGAGAAGGTTAATGTTCTTCTGCTTGGCGGAGGGATGATCTTTACCTTCTACAAGGCCCAGGGTTATTCAGTTGGCTCATCTCTTGTGGAGGAAGACAAGCTTGATCTCGCAACTTCACTTGTTGAAAAGGCCAAGGTCAAGGGAGTTTCTCTATTGCTTCCAACTGACATAGTCATAGCTGACAAATTTGCTGCTGATGCTAACAGCAAGGTACTGGTCTTTCTTGGAATGTTGTGCTTAAGTGATAATTTGTTTTTGTGATCAGCATCCTTTTGAAGCTACTGTAGTCAAACTAAGAAAATAATACAATGAACCTCTTTACCAGCTTTTTATGTTTATAGTACATTTGTGAACGTTGAGAGGTGCCAAAAGCTTTGTTGATATGTGTTTCAGGTTGTGCCAGCTTCGGGCATCCCAGATGGGTGGATGGGATTGGATATTGGACCAGATTCCATCAAAACATTTAGTGAAGCTTTGGACAAGATCCAGACCATCATTTGGAATGGACCGATGGGTGTTTTTGAATTTGACAAATTTGCAGCTGGAACAGAGGTATGGATATATAAAAGAGTTCTTTTTATTGAGTGTTCAAATCTCATAGGCGATACTTGGAAGTTCACACTAATTTACTTCATGTCTAAAACTGCACCCTTAGGAGCACGGTGAAAACTTAGGACATTTTATGCTGAGCGTTGAACATCCTTCAAAATATTTTTCATTTCCGCTTTATGCTGTTCCTGTTATCAATCAAACTGGATTTAGAGCCAGTTTCCCCAGTTTCTCAAAATTACCATAATCCTTTCTCTCACTTTTATTTCCTTGATCACCTGAATGCATAGTCGTGTTTAGCCTTTGAATGTGAAGCTTACAAATTATCTTTAACTTGTTTTGGAAGCGGTTACAAATAGCTATTTTCTTTTCTGTGCAGACCATAGCCAAGAAATTGGCAGAGCTTAGTGGCAAGGGAGTGACCACCATTATTGGAGGAGGTGATTCAGTTGCTGCTGTAGAAAAGGTTGGCCTTGCTGACAAGATGAGCCACATCTCCACTGGTGGCGGTGCCAGCCTAGAGCTTCTCGAGGGGAAGTCACTGCCTGGAGTCCTTGCTCTTGATGATGCTTAAGCATTGACGAGATGAGGCAACCCTTTTGTGTATCTTGTGCTCTTTGTTATGGTTGGGTTTCAACCATTATTGAATTTAAATACCACAGAGCTGCTTTTTTAGAGGCTAATCTAGGAGTTTAGATTCCAAAATAAATTGTTTTTTTTTTGTGGCATCCGTGATGATGCATTGCTCATGATCAAAATTTTCCTGAACAATGTTAAATGTCCCAAGAATGCGATTTGCTCAACTAGTCTTGTCAATTTGGGGTCTTTGGGCAACTTATTTTTGGATTTCTGTTAGCTTGTATTTTGATATTTTATATGATCCAAGATTGTCAAATAATTTAATGACTGTGTTTAACTGAATATCTCTAGTATCTGCCGTTGAAGAATTTCGATTACTGGGGCCCTTGGAAAGAATGGTATGTGGAAAACGTAGAGCAGAAGATGCCCTTGATGACTTTTTTCAAAGTTGGAGGTAATGGTGAGGGAACAGTATGCCATTATTCTTATTCCTCGACTTTCTTACCAAACTAATATTCTTAACCTGTTGGAGAGGATTGGAAAGAGATAAAATTGATAATAATATCTTTTATGTATTTTCTAGTGATGAATGAGCAGTTCAAAGCGTGTCGGTAAAGAGAATTGGGAAAGAGGATTCTTAAATGGTAGTGCATAAAGTTGACGGACTTAGAGCCTGTTTGGTTACAGTTTTTAAAAACTGTTTTCAGTGTTTTTATTTTTAAAAACAAAAAATTGTGTTTGGGTAAGTGTTTTCTGTCCTTGTTTTTAAAAAATGTGCTGAAAAAATGTGTTTTAAAAACAATAAAACAAAAATAACTTGTATTGTTAACTTTGTTTTTTAAACAGAGTGAAAATTACCGATACATTCATTAATGATAATTCTGTAATTAAAACTGTTCTCAAAACAGTTTTGCTCAACACATTTTTATTTCACTTGTATTTTTTTGAATTGTTTTTAAAACCTATTTTACAAAACTATTTTAAAAAACACAAAACAAAAACAAAAACAAAAACAAACACAACCTTATTCTTAGGAATAAATTAGCCTGTTGATCTAGTTCTTTTCCCACTAAGGATTAGCTAATTGGCCGGCATATCGTGTTATGCTGCAGAAGAAAGAAGCTTGTTAAGCTTGCATCTAACATTTTGCACACCGCGTAAACGATCCATTGCATCTTAATCGATCTTAATGAGTTACATCACACCGAAGGGTTTATCATATTTTCTATCCTGTAGAAAGTAGAATTTCTCTGATAATTGCGCTGATTTTAATCTTTGCCTTGCATCGAGGCTGGAATTAGTATCTAAAAAAAATATGATAATTAATTTTTCATTTATAAAGAAAGTAATTATTATATTTTTCAAAATTTAATAATTAGAATTGGAAGTACATTATTTGTATTTTTGTTATGATTATTTTTCCTTTCATTTACTTGTAAAGTTAAAATAAATGAGAAATATTGAAATAAATTATTAAATTTTATTTTAACAAAATCAAATAGAAGTTTACTTTTCTTATTTTTCAGTTATTTTTTTTCACCATATATTTTAATATTTTGAGTCAATAGAGGAATGGACAATTATAATAAAATTAAAAATAAGAAATTGATAATGATAATTATAAAACTTGAGAGGTGAAATGGTCATTGCATTTATAAATACGTGAGAGATTAAATGTGTTTAGTGAAAAAAAAAATTATGAACTTGAATAGCACAAAACGGGGTCGCTTCATAATCTTTTTGGTCTACATGGGGCATTTCATCTAGACAAAACAAGAAACAACCTACGGAGTATATATAGCAACCAAATAAAATTGAAAGCACAGATAAAACATCTGATCCACTGTTTCCGAGCGGGGACTGAAATAACTTCGAAAAACAAATGAGTGGTGGTCTTAACACACAGCTTCCGGGATACAAAATTAACAATCTCTCAATGGAAAGCAAAACTCCACAATGAGAAGCACCCATCTCTGGAAGTGCTGTATGTGGTCCACATTCTATTCATATCCTAATTCTCTCACTTTTTTTTTTTAAAGGCAGTGATAAGTGTGGTAATCAATTTGACACAAAGGTGTAAATTCTGGGTTTGAACTTAGATATGGTGGGGAGTAAAGTTTTTAAAGTAACATTGGGTACCGCTGCATTACTAAGATATTGGCTAAGCTATTTGATTTTTACTCCAGAACTTTGAAGTATAAAACGAGAAGTAAACTACCTCCTTTTTTTTCCTTGGTTCTTGCTGATGTCCCATACCAGAATAAATTCATTTTCGGGTTCTCCAGTTAAGCACTTGGGAATTTTGCCATTTTCTATCGCGTTCTTCTGTAAGCAGAAGAGAAAGAAATATAGAGAACAGCACCAGATTCTTTAATTATTCAACCATTCTTGTTAACTATACCTTTCTCTGTTATCAGGTTAAGAACTAATATGGAGTTCATAACGTGTTTTCAGTGGCAGATCTCTTTTCATGATTCATGAGTGAACCATCAACTCCAGTCTGCTTTTCGATCACTTTGCAGGGAAAAAGAAAAATACTATTCTTGCCATGACAGTGTTTTTTCCAAAGTTCTTCAAAATTCTTCCTGTGTGGCAGAAGCACCCTCTTTTTATGATCAAAACCAAACATATTTTGACACTTGCCAACTTGTCAGAATGCTCCAGATTTCATTCTGCAGAAAAAAATCTAATCTGGCAAATAAACGTGAGGGTTTGACAATATGAAAAATGCTCAAGATTGTGTATAAGCATCATTTTCAAGGCCCTAATATCAAACATGATAAAGTAATGCTATGTACACTTATTTTGTTTTACAAATTTTCACATAACTACAAAATGTCAAATTTTGATTTAAATTGGCCCCACATATTTATTAGTTCTATCTGTTTAGATTTTGTTTCAGTGCATAGTTCGCAAACCATATTATTGGCTAAATTTGAGTGAGCTTGGATTGGCTTGTTACATATACTTAAAATCCATTTTTAACTTAAAGGATATCTTCGTGCTGGGTTTCCAAAAAATATTAAATACCTTTAAGGTTTCATTCACTATCATTTAATTGTACACGTATTACAATTTATTTAAAACTGGTCTTGCTTGTTAAGATTCTGTCACACATACATTGGGGGCAATTTGTGCACAATTCTATCAGCTATTTCATTAAAATGGATTCAACTTGGACTCACTTATTGTATATACTTAGGATCCACCTCAAGCTTAAGTGAGCATCTTCCTAGCCAAATACCCAAAAGAACAAAGATGGTTGAGTCTTCACTGAAGATAGAAAACTTCGTGGTATTGTTCGTATTTTTAGTAACTGTTAGAACTGTAGAAGCAAGAATTCGCCGTTATAAATGGGAGATTAAGTACAAGTCTCCAGATTGCTTCAAGAAGCTGACTATCACTATCAATGGAAAGAGTCCAGGGCCTACAATATTGGTACAGCAGGGTGATACAATTGTTGGTCGAGTTAAGAACAGCCTGCCAACAGAAAATACTGCAATTCACTAGCATGGCAGCTGGCAGGTAGCTTCAAATTTCTGCGATGAAGTTCCAATTAAGTGCAAGTTCATGATTGTATTTTTAAACTTGGATTCATATATGTTGTTATTCTTTATACAATGTGGTTACTGCTTTGTAATGAGATAGAAAGTGAAATTCTCTGAAACTAAATAGAAAAATACTACTGTTAATTTTCTACCTAGTTGGAAGTGTCACGGTTCTTTGCTATTTTTCTTTTTAAAAAAAATTCTAACTATGATGCTTCCGTTGAAATTCTTGATACTAGTTGAATTAAGACTGCTGGTGTATAAGCATTTTGTGTGATGGATGGCAGATAGGAACACCTTGGAGTGATGGTGCTGAGGGAGTTACTCAATGTCCAATTTTGCCTGGAGATACCTTCATTTACAAGTTTGTTGTTGACAAGGTATGCTTTTCGTAATTGCTCCATTTATCCGGGACATTTCAGCAGAAAAAAAAATTTTTGTGGATGCATATCAAGTGAGAGCATTGGTCTTACATGGGAGTAAGAGAAGCAAATTGTAATCATTAGAATATTGATGATTAAAATTAACATATTATTTAAAATCACATTATTATTTAAAAAAGTTATATCGAAATCATTTTTGCTTGGCTGAAATTCCAGGCTGGGACATTTCTATATCATGCACATTATGGTATGCAAAGAGAAGCTGGCCTTTATGGTTCCATTATTATGTCTCTTCCAGAAGGAGAATATGAGCCCTTTAACTCTGACAATGATCATAATGTCCTTCTCAATGACTGTTACCACAAAAGTGTTTCTGATCAGGCCATAGGCTTGTCCTTTATTCTTTGTTTTTGTTGGGAGCCACAGGTAATTTGCATTATATGATAGTCTAAAATGTTGATTTGAAGGACAAAATTAAGGAAAAGGCAATTTTTGTTGATGAAATCTTATGTTAATTTTCAGTCACTACTAATCAATGGAAGAGGGAAGTTCAACTGCTCTCTTGTGGGTGTTTCTAGCTTAGCAAACAAGGTGTGCAATTTAACAAATCCTGAATGTTCACCTTATGTGCTAACAACTGAATCTGGAAAAACATATTCATTGAGGATCAGTAGCCTGGCAGCCCTTGCAACTCTCAGTTTTCAAATAGAGGTAATTTTAGCTATCTTCCATTCCATTAAACTCAAAATATCAACTTTCACCGTGTTTCTCATCAAGTGCTAGTTATTTCAGTAAGTTTAAGCCATTAGAAAGCTCATGAATTGTTTCATTATATCTTTAAGATGTTTTATTGGTAACTCCTGATTTTGTCTGGGAGGAATTCTGGTCTTTAAGAAAACCTACAAGATATGAAAATATTGTTTGGGGTTGGTGGATAAGAGTCCACTCTAGACTCTTCAATAATTAAGTTAATATAATCTTGTAGGAGAGAATAATGTAAAATGAGAGTAAGAGTGAAAACTCTTTATAGGATGCATACATGGTGTATATATAGGGGAGTGCTTAGTTGATATGTCAAAGAGATGACTTAATAATTAATCACTATATTAGATATTTTGATTTGTATAGGCTCATCGATCATATGATTACACCTAATGGTTATTGGATCGTTAAGATAGGATAGATTAATTATAAATCAATTTGCTTAATTTTAAGTCAATTGGATATAAGTTATATCAAATATATTGGATCTAATTCGGTCAAATATTTAAGATATTTTATCATGCAAATGCCGTTTTATTTTGAAGTGTTGATGAAACACAAGCTTCCACTTAATTTGAACCCTTTCAGCCGTGAGCTTCAATTGAATGATGGGGATGGCAAATTTGAATCTTGACTGTATGATTGGAGATTGAGACGGACGCACCCGGAGGCCAATGTCACACCAGGAAAACAACAGACATTCTGTGATAACACTTCTAGAAATTTTTATGAAAAAATTCACTCTTTTATTGACTTAGCCCCTCCCTAACTCACCAAAATATGCTTGGCCCCACTAATAGATTCCTTGATCTGTCTTTTGCCAATGAAGCTCTTATATCATGTTAAGTTTTATATTTCATTTAAAAGGCTTACATTATCAAGCTTACATTGTCAAGGGAATGTTCAAGAAGAGCTTTATCATATCTCTGATATTTCTGTATGGTTTATGTACAGGGTATGGATGTTTGAGAATTTCTATTTTTCGGTTTGCAGGGTCATAATATGACTGTTGAAGCAGATGAACATTATGTAGAACCATTTGTTGTGGACAATCTCTCTCTCTCTCTCTCTCTCTCTCTCTCTATATATATATATATATATATTCTGTGCTTTTAACAGCAAATCAAGATCCTTCAAGAAATTATTGGATCACTGCGAATGTTGTTAGCCGTAAACCTCGTACCCCATCAGGCCTGGCCATGCTCAATTATTCTCCAAGAAATCAGAAGGAAGACATCCTACCAACAGTTCCTCCATTGGGGCCTGTTTCAAATGACAACAAATCGCGTTTGGCTCAAAGTCTTGCCATCAAAGCCAGACATAGTTTCATAGAAACTCCACCACCAATGCTAAACAGAGTCATTGTGCTTCTTAACACACAAAACAAGATAGATGGTTATCTAAAATGGTCTCTAAACAATGTTTCTTTGGCTCTTCATTCTGCAGAATTCAATTTTGACGAGAGAGTGATAAAGGATATCTCTCTTCTGCTTCAACAGCAACGGACCAATTTTTATTTTTTTTCTTTTTGTTTGGGAAAATTTTGGTGACCAAGGAACGAAGGATGACAACTTAAAAATTTCATAATAGAAGATACAAGGAAAAAAGTTGCTATCAAAATATCACAAATAAACAAAAGATAATAATTGATTTGTGAAGGTATATGGACGTGGTATATCAATGTTGAAAGAAAGTGAGAAAGTGTTCAAGAATTGACGTATGGGGTGGAACTGCTGCAATTGCTTTAATTGGAGGCATAAGAAGAAGAAATAATGGCAAATTTGCCATAAAAAAGATGAAAGGGGCTGAAAACAGAGATCGACGACCATTTTATGAAACGAAAAAAAAAAGGAGAGAGAATTTTGCCTTTTGATCTACTAATTCGTTAGGGAAAAAATTAAAAAATATTTTGTTTTTGATATTTTCTGATAATTTGTCCATTACCATTTTCCGACGGAGTGGGAAGAGAATGACGGGTGTATTGGGATGGTGGCAAAATTTTTGGCAAGAGGCTTGTTCTGTGGCCGGTGCCAGGGCAGTATGGTGGCGGCGGAAGAAAATGCAGGATGAAGAATTTGATCCTCTGGAAAACAATCGAAAAGGAGATGGAATTTTGTTTAAGAAAATTAAGTTATAAAATACTAATTTCATTAATATATAATGAAGATAATTTTACTTTCAAAAAAGATATTAATATCATTAATAAAGATACTTTTAAAAAAGATTCTAATCTCAATATTTAATATCATAAAATAAATTATTAATCGTAATGTAATTAAAATGAATATTGTTTATCGTAATGTAATTAAAATGAATATTGTTTATTTAATAGACATTAGATACAAAATTAATTAAAATATAACCTTAAATATATTTTTATAATTTCAAAGATCATCTTATAATATTTATTGAAAGAGTTATATTTTTAAATATATTCTTAAAATTAAACTTCTAAATATAGTAAAATATTAAGTACCTTATTTTTTTTTCAACTGTTGTGTTACATGTACTTTGTTTGCTCTGTATGTGTGTGTGTGTATTATTTCTACGTTGTTACAAAACAATTATAACATAATTTATTGTTGTGTTGTTCAAGTAATTAGACTTTTAGAGAATTTATATAAGAAAGTTTATGATGTAATTGAAACTAGTATTAATGCAATTTTATTTTTAAATGATTTTATCTAACGAAATTATTCTAATTTATGATGTAAATTTTTTTAAATAATAAAAAATAATAATGAAATACTATTAACTTATGGGAAAGACTATAGTACCCCCAGGAATTTCAAACCTTAGGTGGTGTGGTGTAATCTTATCCATTGGATGAGATTACCTAAATCTTTGATAATCTCATCCAATGGATGCTATTTTGCCACACCACCCAAGGTTTAGAAACTTTTGGGACACCTTAGATTTTCCTTTAACTTATAAGTAGTAGTCTTCACTAAAATATAATAAACAAATTCAATATAAACGGAGGATTAAATTAATTAAAATATAATAAATATAATCATATTGTATTGTAAACAATTAATAAAATCTAATTGTAAATTGTGTTTTGAATTAGAAAACTCCATTTAAAAAATACTTGATAATAAGATTACTAAGGGTGAATGACTAAACTTAAACAAGTTATAATTGATGAAGGGTAATCATTGGTTGGTTAACGATAGTTAAAATTATTTTTTAATTAATAATTATCAATTGTGAAGTGCTTTTTCTAATTGAAATTAACCAATTGCATAATCTTAATTGAATTTAACCAAGGAATTCAATTTTGATTAGTTAAGTTTGATTTCAGTCTATTTAAAATTTGATTTTTTTTAAAAAATACTTAAATAAATTGATTTAATGGTTAAAATTAGCCTATAAATACATATTAATACTAGAATTCTATTAATATAATTATAATAGAAATAATCAAGTATTAAATTACAAAAATAATCAATAAAACTTTAAATAAGAACATTCAACTAAGCAAATTAATATATGTTTTAATTAGTTTCAATTTATTACAGTTAAGAATTTTACACTTGCAATTAATCAATCATCTAAAATTTAGAATTTTTTTTTCAATTTTTAACTTATAATAATATATTAACCACTTATAATTGACTAACTTTGAATTCGATTGCTTGATTAAAAGTGATTTGAAAATATTTTATCATTCCTAAGAATAACAAGGAAAAGAGTTTTTAGCATTTTCCAAACATGGGGTGAGCATAGTGTAATTAGATCTAACCTTGAAGAAGGGAAGAGTAGTTTGCCCATGAAGTAATTAGTTTATCATTTATAAAGATAATAATGATTATATCTCTGAATATTTATAATTATAACTATTAATTTATTATTTTTATTATAATTATTTGTCATCTTTCTATTGCTTGTAAAGTCAAAATAAAAGAGAAATATTAAAGCAGATTGTTAGATCATATTTTAACGATGTCATACACAAAGTTTTTTTCTTTTTTTTCTTTCATCATATATTTTAATAATATGAGTTAAAGGGAGCGAATAATAATAATAAAAATAAAAAATTAATATTAGTTATAAATTTTGAGGGTGGAATAATCACTAATTTTATAAATGGTTGATTGATTCGATGTTGTGCATGGTTAAATTTTTTTTTTTTTTTATGAACTTGAATAGCACAAAACAGAGGGTCACCTCATAATCTCTTTGGGCTACATGGAGCGTCTCATCTAAATAAAACAAGAAACAACTTACAGAGTATATGCAGGAACAGGGTACAGTAAAAAGCACATCATAAAACATCCGATTCACTGTGGAGACTGAACTCAACTTACGAAAAGCAAATAAAAAATGCTGTAAGTAACAAAAATAAAATTTAAAATTGAATTTTAAATCTTTTACATTTATTAAATTAAATTTTATAAATTTGTTCCACTATTCTTTATTTATTAACAGTTCTTGATTTGTATTTAAAATTTAATTTTCATCACATAGAGCATTATTGAAAAAAAAAATAGTAATGGTCTTGACACAGTACTTCTGCAAGTGCATCGGGACACAAAATCAACAATCTCTCATTGGAGAAAACAAAACTTCACAACGAGATGCACCCTTCTAAACTTGGATCTCTGGAAATGTTTTGTCTTTGTAAAATTTGTGCTATATATGGTTCATATTCTTTTTAGATCCTAATTTTCTCACTTTAATTTCCTTTTTTTCTCTATTATCAAACATAGGTTTGCTTAATAATTATGGATAAGTAATTATATATATATATATATATATATATTATAGGAGTGATAATTCACTTAATAAATACATACAAATTCTTAGGTTCAAACTTTAGATATCTTAGAGAGAAAATCCTCTAAATTAATATTGGAGGTTAGTGCACTACTAAGGTGTCCAACTTCAGAACTTTGGAGCTTAAGCAATGAAGTCTGTAATTACTCTCATATTATTATTGAAGTATTTAACACGAAGTAAACTAGCTCATTTTTTTCTTTTTTTAGTTTTTGGTTCTTGCTGATGTCAAATGCCAGAATAAATTCATTCTCCGATTCTCCGGTTAAACACTTAATTTTTTATTCATCACCATCTTGATGTGGGAGTTTTGCCATTTTCTTGTGTTCTTTTGTAAGCAGAAGAGAAAGAAATATAGGAAACAACACCAGATTCTTTAATTATTCAGTCATTCTTGTTAAACTATACCTTTCCCTGTTATCAGGTTAAGAACTAATATGGACTTCAAAACGTGTTTTCAGTGTTAGATCTCTTTTCATGGTTCGTGAATGAGCCATCAACTCCAGTTTGCTTTTCTATCACTTTCCAGGGAAAAAGAAAAATACTATTCTTGCCATGATAGTGTTTTTCCAAAGTCCTTCAAAATTCTTCCTGTGTGGCAGAAGCAGCCTCTTTTTATGATCAAAGCAAACATATCTGGACACTTGTCAACTTGCCAGAATTTTCCAAATTTCACTGCAAAAAATATCTATTCTGATAGACAAATTAGTATCTGACAATATGAAAAATGCTCAAGATTGTGTAAATGTATCATTTTCAAGGCTCTTATATCAAATATGATAAAGTAATGGTATATACACTTATTTTATGCTACAAATTGTCACATAAACTACAAAATGTCAAATTTTGATTTAAATTGCCCCCACATATTTACTAGTTCTATTTGTTTAGATTCTGTTTTGGTGCATAGTTTGCAAACCATTCTATTGGCTATCACATGGAATTTGAATAAGTTTGGATTTGCTTGTTATATATACTTAACATCCACTTTTAACTTCAATAACCATCATCATCCTTGATATCCAAATTATATTAAATAGCCTTTTGATCTCACTCACTTTCGTTCTACTGTGCACATGTTACAATTTATTTTAAATTGGCCTTGCTTGTTAAGATTTTGTCACATATATATTAGGTGCAATTTGTGCACAATTCTATTAGCTATCTCCTTAAAATGAATTCAACTTGAACTCACTTAGGCTTTGCTTTTCGAAAGATACTTTTCATAAAAAAATTCATTTCTTTATATAGAAATAAAGGAGTACTATATTTCTCTATTTTTTGTGAATAATAAAAATGATCCTTAGAGTCATGGTAGATAAAGAGAAGAACTTCCTCTTTTTTTTTAAAGAAGTTATCTTCTACTAAACTCATTATATTTGACATTAAATGCATCAACCATTTTCAATCATCTTGATAGTTTATAACTATATTTTTATGAAATATGTTTTCTATTAAAACAATTTGACCATTATTATATATACTTAGCAGCGTCCTCAAGCTTAAGTGAGCATTCTTCCTAGCCAAACATCCAAAAGAACAGAGATGGTTGAGTCTCTATTGAAGATAGAAAACTTTGTGATAGTGAGGACATTGTGTTTGTTCATATCTTTAGTAACTGTTACAACTGTAGAAGCAAGAATTCGCCATTACAAGTGGGAGATTAAGTACGAGTACAGGTCTCCAGATTGCTTCAAGAAGCTGACTATCACTATCAATGGAAAGAGTCCAGGGCCTGCAATATTGGCACAGCAGGGCGATACAATTGTTGCTGAAGTTAAGAACAGCCTGCCAACAGAAAATACTGCAATTCACTGGCATGGCATCCGGCAGGTAGCTTCAAATTTCTGCGATGAAATTCCAATCAACTGCAAGTTCATGATGATATTTTTAGACTTGATTCATATAAGTCGTTATTCTTCACACAATGTGATTACTGCTTTGTAATGAGATAGAAAGTGAAATTCTCTGAAATTAAATTGAAAATTCACTGGCATGGAAGTGTCACGGTTTTCTGCTATTTTTCTTTTAAAAAAAATTCTAACTATGATGCTTCCGATGAAATTCTTTATATTTGTTGAATTAAGACTGCTGCTATGTAAGCATTTTGTGTGATGAATGGCAGATAGGGACACCTTGGAGTGATGGTGCAGAGGGGGTTACTCAATGTCCAATTTTGCCTGGAGATACCTTCATTTACAAGTTTGTTGTTGATAAGGTATGCTTTTTGTAATTGCTCCATTCATCTAGGACATTTCAGCAAAAAAAGAAAAAATTCTATGTGGACTTGTGGAGGCATATCAAATGAGAGTATTGGTCTTACATGGGAATAAGAGAAGTAAATAGTAATCATTAGAATATTAATAATCAAGATTAAAATATTATTTAAGATCATATGATCATTTAAAAAAGTCACATGTATGTTATTGAAATCTTTTTTGCTTGGCTGAAATTTCAGGCTGGGACATTTCTATATCATGCACATTATGGCATGCAAAGAGAAGCTGGGCTTTATGGTTCCATTATCGTGTCTCTTCCAGAAGGAGAATCTGAGCCCTTTAGCTATGACAATGACCATAACATCCTTCTCAATGATTGGTACCACAAAAGCACTTCTGATCAGGTCATAGGCTTGTCGTCTATTCCCTTTGTTTTTGTTGGGGAGCCACAGGTAATTTGCATTATATATTAATCTAAAATGTTGATTTGAAGGATAAAATTAAGGAAAAGGCAATTTTTGTTGATGAAATCTTATGTTAATTTTCAGTCACTACTGATCAATGGGAGAGGGAAATTCAACTGCTCTCTTGTGGGTGCTTCTAGCTTAGCAAACATAGTGTGCAATTCAGCAAATCCTGAATGTTCACCTTATGCTCTAACAGTTGAACCTGGAAAAACATATCGATTGAGGATCGGTAGTCTGGCAGCCCTTTCAACTCTTAGTTTCCAAATAGAGGTAATTTTAGCCATCTTCCATTCCATTAAACTCAGCATGAACTTTTACTGTGTTTTTCATCAAGTGCTTGTTATTTCAGTAAGTTTAAGCTATTAAAGAGCTCATGAATTATTTTATTATATCTTTAAGATGCCTTATTGGTAACTCCTAATTTTGTCCAGGGGCAATTTTGGTCTTTAAGAAAACCTACAAAATATGAAAACATCATTTGAGGGCAGCCGATAAGGGTCTACTATAGACTTTTCAATGTTTAAGTTTATATAATCTTATAGGAGAGAATAATGTAAAATGAGAGTAAGTGTGAAAATTACTTTGTAAGATGTGCACCTGGTATGTATATATGGGAATTTTCAGCTGATTTGTCAAAAAATGATTTAATAACTAATTACTATAGTAGACATTTGGACTTGCATAGACCAAATAATAATAATATGATTGAGTCTAATGGCTGTTGGGTCATTAAGGTGGGATGGATTAATTATGGATCGGTCTGTTTAGTTTTAGGTTAATCAAATATAAGTTGTACCAAATATATTGGGTCTAATTTGGTCGGATGTTTAGGGTATTTTATCACACGAATGCCCTTTTATTTTCAAGTGTTGACGCAAGTAAAACAGGCTTCCACTTAATTTTAACCCTTTGAGCCATGAGTTTCAATTGAATGATGGTGATGGCAAATTTGAATCTTGACGGTATGATTGCAGATTGAGACAGATGCACACGGAGGCCAATGCCACAACAGGAAAACTACAGACATTCTGTGTTAACAATAGAACTCGTTATGAAAAAAATTCACTCTTGTATAGGCTAGGCCTCCCCCCCTAACTCACCAATAGATTCCTTGGTCTGTCTTTTGCCGATGAAGCTCTTATATCATCTTAAGTTTTATATTTCATTTAAAAGGCTTACATTATCAAGGGAATGTTCAAGAAGAGTTTTATCATATCTCTAACATTTCTAAATGGTTTATGTACAGAGTATGGATGTTTGAGAATTTCTGTTATTCGGTTTGCAGGGTCATAATGTGACTGTTGTTGAAGCAGATGGGCATTATGTTGAACCATTTGTTGTGGAAAATCTATATATATACTCTGGGGAGACATATTCTGTGCTTTTAACAGCAAATCAAGATCCTTCAAGAAATTATTGGATCACTACAAACGTTGTTAGCCGTAAACCTCGTACCCCATCAGGTCTAGCTATCCTCACTTATTTCCCAAGAAATCCCAAGGAAGACATCCCACCAACAGTTCCACCATTAGGGCCTGTTTGGAACGACAACAAATCGCGTTTGGCTCAAAGTCTTGCCATCAAAGCCAGGCATGGTTTCATAGAAACTCCACCTCCTAAGCCAAACAGAGTCATTGTGCTTCTCAACGCACAAAACAAGATAGATGGTTATCTAAAATGGTCCCTAAACAATGTTTCTCTGATTCTTCCTTCAACTCCCTACCTAATTTCCTTGAAATATAAACTAAATCATGCTTTTAATCAAAACCCACCTGCAGAAAACTATGATTTTGCAAATTATGATATCTATAATGTGCCACATTATGTGAATTCCTCTTCAAGCAGCAAAGTTTACAGGCTGGAATTCAATTCCACTGTGGATGTTATTCTGCAGAATTCAAACACATTGACACCGGGGGAAAGCGAGACTCATCCGTGGCATCTCCATGGGCATAATTTTTGGGTTCTAGGGTATGGAACTGGGAAATTTGACATGGAAAATGACCCTAAGAAGTACAATTTGGTGAATCCAATTTTGAAGAACACAGTGCCACTTCACCCCTATGGATGGACTGCACTAAGGTTTAAGGCAAACAATCCTGGTGTGTGGATATTCCATTGCCACGTTGAAGCTCACTTCTATATGGGAATGGCAGTTGTGTTTGAAGAAGGAATAGAGATGGTTGGGAAGCTGCCTTCATCTATTATGGGCTGTGGTGAAACTAAAGGCTTCCGGAGGCCTTAGTTTCTAACCACTAAAATTTGTAATTTGGAGATAACAACACTTGATTCTTGTTAGTCTTGAAAGTTCTTCGTCTTAGAAAGTTGAACTTTGCACTATTTGATATACGTTGAGATTGGCGATGTATTGTTTGAACCGAAATGAACTGGATTTTATAATTTTGGTTGAGACTTTTCTCTCCTTGTACCATATGGCTGAGTATATATATATATATATTTGGTGTGATGATACATTAATTTTATGCTTAAACTATTGTTACACGCTTTTTATTAGATATAAGATTAATCTTTATTTAGGATGGGAACAATAAATAATAAGTTTTTTTCAATAAAAATATTTTCAAGTTTGGAATTTAAAATCCCATATTAAATTTTGAATGCCTTAAAACTTAATTTGTAACACTGAGTGAACTAATTATATTTAATTTAAAGGTTTTGCTTGCACAATTTTTTCTTATTTTTTATTTTTGCAAGAAAGCTATAACTTTTGTGAGTCTGTAAATTTTGTTCGAGATCAAAAGTCAAAACTTTTCAACGATGGAATTGTAAAAAAATATGAAAATTTTGCAACTTCATTGTTAAAATTTGCTAATACATCAGTTTTTAACTTTTTATTATCAAACTTTATTATAGGAGGATTTGGATCATTTTTTTTTCTCTTTTCTTATTTTACTGTTATATTTTTTTAAAGATAAAGATATAGTTCTTATTTAAGGATCCATTATTTCTTATTGGAATCCACAATTTTAATCCTAGAAAAATTTCTGCATTTGTCTTTTTCCTAAAATTACTCTTATCTTTTCTTTATTCGCTATAGAACCTACAAAAGTTCAATAAGCTACAATTTTTTTTTTTTAATAAACTTTACAGAAGTTGCATGCATCTTGCATTCGATAGGAGACAAAGTCCCTAAAATTATTTGAAGGGACTTGATTGGGCGTGAATGAATAATTGGGGATCTAAATTGTTACTAAAATTCTTTAAGGGGATGAATTGATTGAAACTAAATTAGTAAGATTAAAACAGATGTTTATCATTATAAGTTTATGGTTTTTCCTTTTGTTTTTTCTTCTTATCAACATTAAACAATTGAAAATAAATTTTTGCAAAGCTATTTATTTTGTTCAATTTTTTTTTCTAAAAAATACAATCTATGTATGATTGAGTTTACTTTGATCACATGTAACTTGAAATATCAAAATTCATCCATTTGTGATTTGCTATCACTTCGGCTACTAGAATTTTTTTTCTTTTTTTTAATGAACATAAAATTTATACAATTTTGCTACATTTATTACTTGAAATTTTGCTATTTTTGATGGATTTTCCACGTCCATAAAAATAATTAAATTTTGATTGGAAATCCAAGTTTTTTTAGTAGCCTGTAAATGTGAATAAAATATTTAAATTTAAACTTTAAAAATAATTAAAAAATATTAATTGAAACTTAAAATTAAAAAGGAAAAAAACTAAAATTAAATATTTAGATACAATATGTCCAATAAAAATATACAAGTATACAATCCACAAAAAAAGGAGATTAATTAAAGCCTAGCTAGTCAAAATTGTTAGTGGCAATGTCCTCACTTATTTGGATTGTGTTAACCTAGGAGAATCTAAGGGTGGGAGAGGTCTCCTAACCATCCACTAGGCTCTATTATGTGTACACGACATGGGAGCATTGGTAGAGGTGATAGTATATACATGTAATAACCATGTGTGTACACACCATGGGCACACTAGTGGAGGTGATAGCATATACATGTAATAACCGTTTAGAGGGCAGTGGTGCTACTTTGTTTGCTATTGCTACTATGTTTGCTCTCTTTATGTGGCTCTAATCTCCATGGTGTCTTGTCTTAGTAGGGTGACCTTTTCCACTAGTTTAGACACCTCAGTTGCAAGAACGTACTTAGAGTTGTTGTAGTAGCAAAGGATGCCATCCCTATTATAGGTACATTTGATCTTGACCCATAAACACATCCTTTCTTTGTACCTCCAATACTCTTCGCCCACAAATTGAGGTTAGAAAGGTTGGACACTTTCCAATGAATGATCCCTCTTCATCTGCCTTTTGCTATGTTTGGGCTTGGGTTAGCTCTCTTTTCCACTTCATGAAAACCTTGGATAATTAATTATTTAAAATTAAAAAATAAAAAATAAATTTAAAGGATATGTGAATTTACTTACATAGGAATGTGTAACTCTTGGGGACACCCACAATTGATCCTTTTTCATGAGATTGGTGTGATAGAACAATTGATTGATAGGGGGCTCAGCCTTAGTTTCCACAATTTGTGTGTAACAAAAGAAAAACTTAACGCAATTATTATAATAATTAAAAATATACATAACTAAAAATACAATTTAATTAGGATGGGTTACATATCATATGGTGTAGGTGTTTCAACACTAGAATAGAACTTGTAGTGTGTAGGTATGGCTTTTACCTTGTTACATTCAAAACCCTATTCATCTTTTGTTACTGGAACTTTTAGATGAATTTGAGGTTATTCAGGTACTTGGAGAGTCCCTTCCATTTTGCATCCTCCACTCACTTGGATTTAGTGTCACAAGTTAGCAATTATAATAGTCTGATAGGCAAATGTGCTCGATTTTAGATGAGATTTAGTGAAAAAATTAAGCATATTGTATAAGATGACTTTTAGCTAGAATTAGGATCAATATGACTTGTGTACTATTTTTATTTATTTATTTCCTATTTTGGGGGGTATTTTGAGAATTTTGGCATAGTTTGAGAATTCGGAAGAGTTTGAAAAGCTTATCTTTGTGATCTTCATATTTTCATCTTCATTTTGGTGTGAATTAAACACTTAAAGCATTGTAAAAAAGGCTTGTGATGACTTAGAAAAAGTATATCTATTTGCATCAAGTGGGTTTTTGTTTAAAATGCTTTTTAAAGGGGTGAAATGTCGAGAAGATTTAGGGGAACGCCTTGGCATTGAGTTAGAGACTCAAGTGTATTGACTTGTGGCCGTCTTTTACACATTCAAAACTATTAAATGATGCATATACCACATGAATGGAGTGCCCCTCTCTCTATTCAGTTTGTCCCTTTTTAGGCTTGTTGTACTCGAAGGTTCCATGTGTCGGGTGATTTTGTAGATTGGCATGCATAGGTGCTTCAATGACATTCAATTATCACTTGTAGATATGTTATATATGGAATTTTATTGTATGGGCGAAATTTTTTTGATGTTCTACTATCTTTACTAAGCAAGTTGTGAGAGAGTTTTAATGGGAAAGTTGGCATATTTATAAAAAATAGTAAACATGCAACACATGATTTTAGGTAGAGAACTATCAACATGTAACACTTAGTCAATCTCTTCTTAAAAATTATATCTAATTGAAAATTTTGTTTCATACATCAACTTTGTGATTCCAACACTAACTATTTGGTGTTGATTAGATTTCCCCATTAACCTTTGCCCCTAAACAAATTATTGTTATTTTGTAAAAAGAAAATTATCATTATTTTAATCAAAATTATTTTTTTTCTCCCGCCATTTATATTTCATAAAGTTATGATTGGTAGAGAATCAAGCCTGTTTGAAGTTTTACACCCAAAGTATTGGCTTTATGGTCAATAAATTTTCTTTTGGCTACCCTGATCTTTTCGATGCCTCTTGCACTTCCAGAGATTGTATTTGTCTTCTCAAGCTCATCCTTTACGCCGCTAGTCATGCCAAGTCCATTTTCAGCATTATCAGCACCAGTTTTTGCCTGTTACCTATTAAAATCATCAGAATGCTAATTTGATTGATTATTTGCTAATGACGAGCCCATCTCAGTACATGATGGAAGGCAACGAACAGGTCGCCTCCTCGATCCCCAAAGTTATTTGCTTGCTGTTCTTTATATGCTGCTGCTTTCATCAGAGTTGTGTTATAGGTCGTCATTTCATTATGAATATCTCTGCTTCTATTTGTGTTCTATGCCCTCTGTCTCTAGATTATTATTTCTATGTTACCTGTTTCATGATTCGCGCGCTGATCTTCTTGGTGCCATTTCCTGATTTTGGTTGTTACTATCTCCTTTCAGGCAAAAGACTTTTAGATGTATTCTATTTATACAGTAATCGTTTTTGCTGCTTCCATCAGATGTATGCCTTCTATATGAAATACTCTCGGATTTCACATATACCATATTACCCACAACGTAACACACATCTGATGAAATACTTCACTTTCTTGTGAAGCTTTTTTTTTTTTTTTTGGTTGGTTGAGCTGATCCATGACCCACTCTTAAATTTGTCCTTGTTGCAGATTGTTGCAGAAACTCCGATCGAAGAGTGAAAAGCAGAGCAAACCACACAGCCTTTGCAAAATCACATTTAATGAAGAGACAATTAGAGTCTTCCCTTCCTTTTAAACACATTGGACATTCTGGCTCCGTTTGGATGTGATGTTCATTGAGCATTGTCCTCACCGGCAGTACTCTGTGATAAAATCTCCAAATGAATAATTTTATCAGCTGCGGTAATTCCATCTTCCATAAGTTTCGCCATTCCAATTGACTTTGATGAGTTCTATTTTTGTAATCCGCCTCCTGGCATAACAAATGTGTGTGTATCCATGGTTGATAGTGTATGCACCCTTTGCATAACGTGTCCAGATTAGTCTTAGGCCCCAAAAATTCCAATAGGGGTTATGCTAATTTCCCTGACCACTTGATCTGGGTAGATTTGATTGAGAAGTGGTTTGCACCACACTTCTGTATCTGGATTCGTTAGTTGACTCACCATTGATATTCCATCAGGTATTTCTGCTGTAAGTTGCCACTAGTATTTGCTTGTGAGACTAATAATCTTGCCATTGATACAACTCTGTTTGCAGGAATGTAGCTGCTTTTGCTATGCGTCGCCACCTCCATGAAGTAATCCCAGCAGATCAATGAATATGCTCAATATCTCTTTTTCCAAATTTCTGAATAATACGTTGACTAACTATAGGTGATGAATTTTGTATTATCCTCCAGTACTCTTTTGCTGCCATTGCCTTATTGAGTAAATTCATTCTTCTGATTCCTAATCCTCTTTCTTTTATTGGGGTGCATAGGTTGACAGCTGCAGTGACTTCTTCTCCTCGGCATCTCCCCACCAAAAATTGACCATCGTTATTGTCATCTGGTGTGTGTATTTAGCTGCAATCAAAGTGGTTGCCATCTGATAGGTTTGGTTGGTAACACTTCCATTGCCTGACACAGTTAATCTTCCAGCTCTGGACAGCAGGGAAATTTTCCAACCCTTTAACCAATCCTTAAATTTTTGTACTACTTCCATATAAAAATGCTTGTTTTGCTTCACATTCCTTGTTATTGGTACCCCCGAATACTTGCCATTGAATTTTCTACTTTGCTACCAAAACCCCCTACCAAAAATCTTGTGTTGTCTAGGCATGTTGGGGCTAAAGACTATCGTGGACTTTCAACTAAAATTATTGCAATTGTGGAAAAAAAGTTACATCTCAAGTTAGGTGTTGTCAATGGTATCTTTACAAAATCAGGGTTCCAAAACCTTGAACACGTGGAGTGCAACACAGGTGAAGTAAGACAGCTCCTTTTATGTAATGGCAAATTGCAAAAGTTCCCCCCTGTTAATAGTGCGGTCATGTCTCATGTACTACTACTTTGTAGAATCCCACGTTAGTTCCCTATATTTCATTGTTGCTATGGTTCAATGTAGCCACACAAGAACGAAAAGGGTGGAACAGGAACAGCTCAAAAAATTTTCTTATTTTTTTGTTATAATTAATATTTTTAATAAGCTGGTCATTTCAAATGTTTAGCAAACTATGATATTTAAAAGGTTTCTTAATTAAATTTTAACATAATATAGTTATTTGTTTTTTAACATCAGATAATAACATAATTGATTAAAATACAATGTAAACACTCTAATTTTTTTAATAAAAAATAGGATACTGCATTTTCAAATATGAGAAGGAATTTTTATAATTTTACCTACATTAAGAAGGTTAAATTTCAATAATACATGTGAGGTTATGTAATGTTAAGATATTTAAGAGTGTTTAAAAAATTTAATTTAAAATTAGATTTTAGTTATTTGATTTGTTCAAACTAAATGTCAAATTAAGCTAGCAACAACTGCTTAATTCAATCCAAGTTTGCAGTTTTTGACATATTTAGATCACATAAAATTAGTCATTTTTTTAATAGGTAATATAGACCAAAGTCCAAATGGGTTAGGTAGATATGAATTAATTCGTGAACTTATAGTTAAAATCCACAAATTCATAGATTATATCATGAATATGGACTGAATTCAAACCATCCAAAATTCAGTTTTTTTTTATTTTTTATGGGTAATACATATTAAAGTTTACACAAATTGTTCTGTATCTAGTTTGATTCACCTATTTTATAACCTTATGCTTGAGTATAATAACTTTATCAAAATGTTAACAATTCTAAAATTCTTCACCCTTTCATTAACTATGTAATAACATTCTCTTGTATTGAATTCATATCTTCTGAGATGAAATAATTCACTTAACATCTTGACTAAAATAACATTTTATGATTAAATGTCATAAACTTTATAAGTCTTAAATCAATTAAAGTAGCAATAAAGATGAAATAACACATTTAAAAATTCGTTACATATAATTATAAGATATTATTACACGGATTTATTTATTTATTTTTTTGAAATGACCATGATCACTCTCTATTCTTGCAAAACTTTCGAGCTCGTCAATAATGCAAACGCATTTAATTTCAAATTGCTTATTTTTTTCATGTTGTATTTGAATCAATTAATATTACTATTATGTGATTTAAACTTAATAATAATAATAATAATAATAATAATAATAATAATAATAATAATAATAATAATAATAATAATAATAATCGTCCGGTGAGCAATAGTTGTACTACCTATAAACTTGCGTCTACTATGTTATCATTGCGAGAAGAAATTAATAAGTAAATCCTATTTAATGTAATAAGCTATTTAAAATGATTTTTTTAAATACCTTGTATATAAGAATTTTCATATAATTTATGGCTTGTTATAGTATATGATATATATATTTATATATGAATTTCTCTTATTTGTAAGATGCAAGTCCAAGTTTGTAATTTAGAAGCATTCTAACGTATATACAATATACTATATTAAATTATTGATTATTTGACATATGTATTATAAATTAATTAATATTTAAAAAATTACTTACTAATAATATAAAAATTACTTTTTTGAATATTAAAAAAATTATTTTAAATGCTTTATTGTAGTATACATTGCACGCTAATGTTACTTTTTTCATTATACCTGCGGCGCATGGACAATTACAGTTCCCCATGGTCGATGGACAATTACATTTCACACTAATGTTACTTTTTTCATTATCTTGGGATTAGGAACTAAGGACTGAAGTGTGATTATTAATTATCTAGGTATTAAGATCTAATTTGGTCTTCTCTCCTAAAGGCTTCAATCTCATCTAGGGCTACTATTTTCTCACGTATATCAGATGGTCTGTATCTGCCCACATCATCCAAAGTTTTAGAACCCTGAGGCACCGTAAAACGCGCCCTAACGTTAATACTGCTGGGGAAAATAGGTTGGCTGCTTTGCATGGCATAACCTATTTTAGTCATCACCTATCTTATTTATGTAATTAAATAAGTAAGATTGATAAATAAATCTAATTAGATAATTAGGATCAGAATATATACATATATATTGGTTGGTTCAACTTCCATGTTCACTAGGTCAATTTTCTTTTTTTAAGAAATTAAGTTAAACTACTTTATTATTCTCTATAGTTTTACTCAACTTTTAACAAGATCTTTATTAATTAAAAGTTTTGAATTTAATCTTATAGTTATTTTTTATTTTATACGTCTTCTCATTTTAGTAATAAATTTTATTAGCAATTTACAATGATTTATTAGTGATTAATTGAATGAAAGGCAAATGACCTATCCTTTGTCTCTGAAAATTTAAATATTTTATAATATATGTCCTAATTTTTTTCCAAGTTATTTTTTTATTAGTTTGGATACAAATAGGAATGTTATTGAAATCCTACATCAACAATCATTAAATCTCATTAGAAGATTATCGTCTACATTCACTGATTGCTAATATAATCTAATCGAAAAATGACATACGGCATCTAATTAAAAATAAAAATAAAGAATAAGGATCCAATTTATAAAATTTAGATTATAAAGATCTAATTTAAAATTGAGTGAAATTATATGGAGCAATTTAAGATAATAATTAATATATTTATGTACAATATAATATATTATGTAATATATAATATATACAAACTATACATACATAATAATATTTTAATACATGCGATTATATGCAAAAATCTAATTTGATTTTTGATCTATTTTGTTTTCCTTGAAGACTTTTACATATTGACTTGTTTTGAGGTCTATTTATGTAATTAATTTTTTAAATAAGCTAACAGGACAAGTTAATTTTTTTTAATGAATTACATCAAGCCTAAATTTTAACTTTTAATATGGTTAGATCAGGCCAACATTTTACAAAGCAATCCTAATATATTTAAAGTAAGGTTATATTAATCCCCTCTTCCTTATAATTTTAATGAATTTTGAAATTGTTTGTTATAGTTTATTTACTTCTAATTAGGCACTTATAATTATAATTTTATTTTTAATTTGCTCCTTACTAGGATATAGATGTTGAGTTTATTAGTGAATTGTTAATATGGCCATTATTTCACCTTTGTGAGTATGACAAGTCACTTATGTAGAAAGGGTTTTAGTTCCCTTTACTCCTTATAATAACAGTGAATTTTGAAATTTTTTTGTATGATTTATTTGCTTCTAATTGGGTACTTATAATTACAGTTATAATAATTTTAATTGATCAATTTAATTTTTCTAATTTGGAAATGTTGATTACTAATATTCGGTTATTTTTAATTTTTTTATTTTTGTAGTTTCTTCAATAAATTTTAAATATTCATGTTGCAAAGAATTTTTTTACATATTTAATTTTCACAAAAAATGCCAAAATTCATAAAAAATTATAATTTAAAATAACTTACAAAATTTTAAATATGCAATTGCAATTGTTAAAAATTTTGCAATAATCACAAATGAGTTTAGAAACAGCATCAAAATTATATATCGACTACTATTGAGAATTTAGAAACAATTCCATATTATCAAATTTGTAAAAGAATAAAGACGTAAAACTCGCTATAGCTTTTTTTGGTGGTTATATTTTTTTGTTATGAATTTTGAAAACTTTAAATTGCAACAAACAAAATTTGAATTTTTTAATAAAAATTACAACTTTATAAGAATTAATTTTGTATATAATCTCAATAAAAAAGAGTTTTTTTATAATTAACGTGTAAAGAGTCGTAAATACAAGAATATATATATATATAGAATTTATAACACACTATTAAAAATAAAAATTCAAGTTGTATAAAAATTTTCAGATAATTCATAGAAATACATTAATGGTAGTTTGGTGTCAACTTATATATTTTTTTAATAAAAAGGAACAAATTAATTGAATTAAAGTTGTCAGTTTAAATACTTTTTACTCTAGAGTTTAGAAACGAATTATAACTATTCATAACTATAGGTATTTGATTCGAAACAAATAAAATCATATTCTGCAATTTCAAAACTTGTTAACAGTATAAGAAGTAGGAAACTGAAGTTTATTCCATGTAGGCGCCACCTTGTTATACGTACATGAACTAAATAACGGCTGTGTCAATAGTTCCTTAATGTCGATTTCTCAATAAAGAATTTAATTAAAAAATGAATTATAATTATAAATATTCAATTAGAAACAAATAAACTATATATGAGACAATTTTAAAATCTATTAAAATTATATGGAGCAGGAGATTAATCTAACATAAAGTCTAACTTAACCTAATTTACTGCTAATACTACCATTTAAAGTACAAAAAAAACTTTGCGTCAAATAGATGAAAATAAATTGCGATATAAAAAAGGAGAGAAAAGCCTATAAATTAATAAAAATAAATTCATCACTTATTAACCGTTATATGAAACAAATATACAGTAAACAAACCAGATAATATTTATTGCTTCATGTAATAGACGACCAAAATTAAAGAAAGAATTTTGCTGTACTGAACTGAATACTGATTTATTGCAAAAAAAAAAAAAAGAAAGTATGTATCCTTTGAGAACTGAAAAGTCGAATCTTATTTAATATGGATCCCAATGAAATCCAATCTGGTCTCCTACCTTTAAATCTCTTCTCTCGACAAAATCTTCCATCCACCATTTATTGAAGATGTATCCTCCTGAACTCTTCCAGAGCTTAAAATTCAACTTGCGTTCAGACTCTGTGTTAATGTCCCAAATCCTAACCGCGAACCCGTCCTTCTTCAAGGCAGAATCATCAATTTTGACGCCCAAAACTGGAAGGATGAGGTTTCTTGCCATGTCTGCTGAGATGAGGAGCCTAAGCCAATGATCACCAAGGTCAGTCTTTGTTAGGGTTTTCTTGATCTTCCATGCGTCGTCGTAAAGCATCAAATCCGTCGAATAGCCCCATTCCAGATTCTTTTTTTCTGTAGGTTTCTTGATGCAAACTTTCTTTTTTGCAGCAGCTGCATCGTCATTCTCAGGGCTTGGTTTCCTCTTGTTGTTGGAATGAAGAGAGCATTGAGCTTGATCTGATGATTGCTGTTGTTGTTGGGGTTTGGGCAAACGAAAAACAATTTTCAAAGGTTGTTTCTTTTCCATGATAACAGAGGAAGGAGAAGTAAAATGACAGAAAGTATTAGAAAGTATGTTTACTGCTTTGTATAGTTCTAACTTCTAATGCGCGAGTGTGTTTCGTATTTATATAGAATGTTTTGATAATCAAACCACCAAACTGTATAGTAATCCAAATAGGTTTAGGAATAATTAAGAAGTGAAAGTAGTCTAGTACTATACTACTGCTTTTGAAACAACATAGATATCTTATCTTAGACAGACCAAACCGCGTTAAAATTGGAGATGATGGACGCTTTTCAAAGAGATATATATACTTAATGATTAAACTAGTAATTGTTATCCTTGAAATGTAAAATGTATAGCCAAATTATATATCTAAATATATTGGCTATTAAATTTGGACTTTGCTTTCATAAATAATTGAACTTTTATCACATTTTCATTGGAAATATTCTAATATTTATAAGTTTTTAATTGGAATATGTAATAGTGAAAGAGAAAAAAGATTTTGGATTTGAATTTGATCCATTTTCATTGAAAATATTGTAATATTTATAAGTTTTTAATTGGAATATGTAATAGTGAAAGAGAAAAAAGATTTTGGATTTAAATTTGATCCACTATAGTATAGATTAGTTTTATATTATCACTCACCTTTGTATTGCCATGTCATTAAAAACTATTAGAATATTTTTTTTTGTTGATAAAATTTATTAATTTTTTATAATGTGCCATCTCTTTATCATTGATGGTGTAAGAAAATTTTAGACTAGAAGTCAAAGAATTTTAAATTTTATTAATAATTAAAAGAAATAAAATTATATATTACCCATTTGTAGTTTTGCTGATTTTTATTTAACCCACTTTTATCTTCGAGTATTACAATTTTTTCACTTGTGCTTTTTGCTGATAGCACTTTTCCCACCAAAAAATTTTTCATCCAATTTTTAATGGAAAATTTTATAATAAGTGAGTTAAGTAAAATCAGACAAAACTACATATGAGTAAAGTATAATTTTTCTATATTTATGTGAATTTATGTCAAGAATTCTCAATAGAAACTAAAATTTATTAATTTTTTCCCTTGTTTTATTAACACAAGAAAAAATATGTTAAAATATACTACACATGTAAAAAAAAAATCAACTAAAACTCTTAATATTCATAAATAATAAAATTTTATATTCTATAATTGATAATTTTATAAAATATAAAACAATATCATATAGTTTGTAAATTTAAATTAAGGAGACATGACTAATATATATTTCTAATCCCAAATTCGAACATCAATTCATATATATGTGAAAAAAATTATAATTTATTCCTTTGTGTTTTGCTTCAAGTTTACTTAATTCATTTATTATAGAATATTTTGTTAAAAATTGGATAGAAAAAAGTTTAGATAAGTAAAGTGTTAACATTAGAAAGCACAAGTAGATAAATTATAATACTTAAAAACACATATTGATTTAGTAAAAATCAATGAAATTACAAGTGAGTAAATTGCATTTTTCTTAAATTAATAAATTCAAGATGATATTGTAAAGGGTGATCTAACTAAATACATGTTAGATAATAAGTTTTAGAGAAGTATCAAGAATTTTTTTAGACAAAGTAGTACAATGATATAATTATAAAATTGGTGTGAAGATCATCTTTTTTTTGTTTTAAAAAAAAAGTTGAAGAGTAGGATAAGTTGCTCAATTTTGAAGTCAAGGAAGGCCACCAGCCTCTTTGGGGGCTTATAGTTAAAAATGGAAATAAGCCACTTGACTGATAGGTTTCTAATGACCTAACTTATTTCTCACCTAGCCTGGTGTCACAAGTTGACTTTGTGATCTAATTTGGCAAGATAGATCAGCTTTGATTGGAATAAAACTTTGCATTAAATTCAACCATTATGTGGAGGTCTTGTGGCATAAATTTGGGAAGATTCCTACTAGTGTACAATTTTTAGGATTTTTCCCCATTTTAGGGGTTATTTTTATAGTTTTGGCTAAGTAACTTGTGTAATGTCAATAGATAAGTACATGACTGTAATCCTTGATTTTTTTTATCTTTGTTTGAGATATTATAGGACTTTTGATCCTTCTTGAACTCTAAAAAAAAGCCTTATGATAGTTAAAAAAAGTACATCTACTTTTGCTAATAGGCCTTTGCCTTATAATGCTTTTGAGAGGAGGGAGTATTTGGTGGCCTTAGTGGTCACTTGGCATTAATGTAGGAGTTAAGAGTGTGTGGCTTGGTAGCCTGCCCTACACACTCTAAAATATGTAATAAGATATATTATAAATAAAAGAAGTAGCCCTTCTTCTAAAATTAGTCTATAGTTTTGTTCATTTTTTTGTCACATTCATCTGCATTACTTAATTATCCATCCTTGCCTTAATATGTGCTTTTGGGATTGGTTGTCATGTTACTATATGCTATATGTTACCTTGAGATTAACTTGATGTGTTTATTATTGTGGGTGTTGCTCATCATTTTTAAAACCTCAAATGGTGAATAACTAATTGGATAGCTTATTCTTAGATGTTAAGAGTTTAAGCATTACATGTTTTACAACATTAGTTACTAAACTATGACACCTAACCTAGTTTATTTGTAAAATAGAACAATTTTTGGTCAAACTTTTAGCTTATTTTACAAAATAGCCTAGGCCATATTCTTTAAAGCCTAGCATATTAGCCTACTAGAGTGATTCGTACTTTTTATATATTAAATAATATAATATATAAATATATATAATATTTAAATAAAAAATTATATACATTTAAAGTGTATAAAAATTTTACACATCCTTATTTTCTTAATTTTAAGTTATATTATAATTATTTAAATGATTGACTTATAAGTGTTATGATATTTTAAGTTATATTATAAGTAGTTTTTAGTAGTGAAAACAAAGATTTCATTGTTGGTTACTTGCTAAGTGTGATCCATAAGTAGGTCAAAAGGGGATCTTGGATTAGTTTTTCTTCCTACCACCACCAAACTCGGCAGAGGTATAACCTCTTTTATAGGAGAATTAATTAGGAAATAGCTTGATCACTAGATGTAGAAATATTATGTATTGGTGAGATGATTTCTTTTAACAAAAGGCCAGGGAATGAGAGAAAAAGAGTAAAGGAGGTGACTTATTGCTTGATGTGGAATAACACATTCAAATAGAGAAAAAGAAGTAATGCTTTTGTAGATCTGAGATTTTTGGCACTATATATAAGTTAAGGATGGCATTTTTTTTACAACTTTAGTAGTATTTTTTAATTCCTTTACTATGACTATTTGATGGCTTCCAAACTGTAAGAGGAGAAGCCACTTCTACATGCCTATAATATAAGTAACTAAGAACACAAGTAGCTAAGAAACTTAATATGGGTTGCATAAATTTAAAAAAAAGGTGCAAGATAATGGAGTGTTTTGAGGTGGCCACATAATGGAGGAAATGAATATTGATGATTGATGAAAATTCCCTTATACTACATTATGTTTAAAGTAGTTCTTTACTTTCATGTCCATGACAACCATTGTAATCCTTAGGATCTTCAGGATTGAAATTGTTGCCATAGACATGCAAGCAAGGAATTGCTTCAAGGATACCATAGTATAGGGAAATGGCTTTAAGGAGTAAAATGGTTGCCATGGACATGAAAGTAAAGAATTGCTTCAAAGAAACCATAGTGTAGGGAAATTTTCATAAATTATGAATGCTTATTTTTTTTCATTGTGTTCATACCTTCGAGTATCCAATTGTCTACACCTTTTTTTCAAAGCCATGTGACCCATGCTAAGCTCCTTGGTTACTTGTCTTATGAGCATGTAAAAGTACACCCTTTTCCTATAACTACTAAACCATTAAATAATCATATTCAATAATTATGTACTTCCTAGTATTTCTACATGCTTACTTCCTAAGATTTAAAAAAAATGAACAAATATAAACTGTTTGCAAGTATGCAACAAGAAAGAGTATACTTATAAAAATTGTTTAAGAAGATAGAGTGATTATCTTTGCTCTATTGATCCTTTTAGACAAATTGCATTTGAATGCATATTACACCTTTCATATTTGTTAGAAATGTCTACATTTGCATTCTCCAGATAAGGGAGGCTTGTAAGAAAAAAGTTAAGTGAAACTATATATAAGAGAGAGAGAGAGAGAATAAAGTTTCATGTTAAGGAAGATTTAGAAATTATTTTTTTTATCTTTTATTCATATATGATTTCCTTCTCTCACCGTTTATTATAATATTAGTTTTACTTAGAATTTCTATTATAAGTTTCCTTTATCTAGGAATATAAATGTAGACATTTTTTACAAATATGAAGATTGTAGTATGAATATGGATTTCATTAATTTGTTTGAAAAGGTTGGTAGAGTAAAGATTATTACTCTATCTTCTAGAACAATTTTTGTGAGTATACTCTTTCTTATTGCATACTTGCATGCAATTTATATTTATTCATTTGTTTAAATCTTAGGAAATAAGTATGTGAAAATACTAGGAAATATGTAATTATTGAGTATGATTAATTATTTAATCATTCATTAATCATGGGAAGAGGCCATATTTTTATATGCCCATAACACAAGTAGCCAATGAGTTTGGTATGGGTTTCATAACTTTCAAGAAAAGGTGTAGATAACTAGATATTTGAAAGTGACTGCAAAATGGAGGAAATGAATAGTGATGAAAATTCTCCTATACTATGCTATCCTCTAAATAGTTAATTTCATATCTAAAGCAATAATTTTGATGCTTAAGGCCGTTACTATTGAATCTTTCATAGAAATACTTGCCTGTTCTTTCTAATAGTCCTCTGAGATTCACTCCATTGAGTTAACAATGAATGAATTGAAATAAGATCATCTTTGTTTATTTCGAATTGGTATTTTTACACAAATTATGGTTGAGAGAGGATAACAATCTGGGAGTAGTAATTTGTATCTCAACAATTGATGATTGAATAATATTAAAGTAACATCAATGTGTTATTTGAGAGCTAGTGATTTAGGGTTTTTCAATAGTAATTTGCATCATAGCAGTTGATGATTGAGTAGCAAGAGCATAACATCAATGCATTATTTAAGAATTAGCAATTTTTTGTATTTAAAAACTATTTCACACGTAACAAGTTTTTAGCACTATTGCCGGGGATTTTATGAAACTAATTTCAATTTTATAAATTAGTGCAAGTGTACACTGTCGTAAATAAGTAATAAAATGATAAGTAAAGTATCGTTCCCTCAAGGATTGTTACACTAAGTACCAAAATTCATAATCCTAACACTATTTGGCAAATCGATTAGTTGGAAATGAAGTAACTAAATAAAGATTTATGCAAAAAATATTTAAAATAAATATGATTGCAATTGGAGTAAAGATAAATATGAATAAAGGCCCTAGGGATCAAACTTCACTTAATAATTTTGGATTGAATCATCTATCTACACTAATCCAAGTTTAACTCCCTTAATTAATAGTCGAGTTTCCCTAAATTAATTACTAGCCTCTTCCAAGGTCAAGTAATTCTATAATTAATTGTTAATTCACTATATTTCTATGTGAATTAAAACAACTAATCATGCATTAGGATTTATGGAACTCATTAAGACTACATAAACCATATGAATATATTCCTATTTCATATGCAATTTACGGTTTTAATTATAGGTTCCATACATATGTATCTCCTTCCGATCTCAACATGCATATTGAGTTCATTCAAAAGGTGGCCAATCAATTAAAAGCATTAAGAGAAATAATTAAAACTCAATCTAGGAGAAGAAAATTAAAATTAGTTTTAATAGATTATAATTCAATCCGTTATTATTAAGTTACGTCATCACCCTAGGAGAATGAAAAATTAGAACATAATGAAATTAAAAACAAACTCAAAATAAATTAAAAATATCATCACATTCATGATACAAACCTAAAATATAATTACAAATGCATGAAAATAGAAATACTATCCATCCATGTAGGAGGTAAAACCTTTCATATAGGATGACAACTTAGCCTTCCATGTAGGAGGCATACAAGAAGAACTAAAAATGCATGAACTAAAAGTATTCTCTAAGATGCATGAATCCTCAAATGATCTCTACTTCTACCTATTTATAGGTGAATGGATCAGTTACAAGTCATAGATCTTGACCATTCGCTACCAATTATGTTCTTCAGCTACCATTCATGGTCTTTAACTACCCTTCTTGATTTTTGCAGCAACCATTCTTCTGACTTGTTGGTAATTTTTGACTACTTAAATGGTAGATTCACTTCTTCCTATTAACATAGGAGTTTTAGAACCGGATCTTAGCTTTTAAATGCCACAAAGAACTCCTAATTTTGACATTAACATCTCAAGTTATGGTTAGATTAGTAGGCAAAGGTCAGATTCCACCAGAACCACTATTTCATTTTTTAAGCAGAATTTGAGATCCTTAGATGCTGAACTGGGCTTTTCTTTAAACATGAAAATTGTAGGGATTTTTCTTATATTTTTATCCACATAAAGAACAACCCAATCCAATATCCAGAACTCCAGATATGGCCTAAAACCTGAAATAGGGTCAAAATACAACATTATCTAAAAGATTTGATTTCATTTCAAATTCAAGACCCATTCACTAAATGTAACTAAATTTATTAAATAAACAAGATAACATTAAAAAATGCATCATATAAGGGAAAATAAATAAGTAAATATTTTACTTTTCAAATTCCCCCATACTTAGCTTTTGGACGTCCTTGGACAAACACAAAAATAGAAGAAAACTAATACTAATACTAATCTTCTTGTATGAATCCTACATGGAAGGCTAAGTTGTTATCCTATATGGAAGGTTTTACCTCCTACATGGATGGATAGTATTTCTATTTTCATGCATTTGTAATTGTATTTTAGGTTTGTATCATGAATGTGATGATGTTTGTATTTTATTTTGAGTTTGTTTTTAATTTCATTATGTTCTAATTCTTCATCTTCCTAGGGTGATGATGTAACTTGATAATAACGGATTGAATTCTAATCTATTGGAACTAATTTCAATTTTCTTATCCTAGATTGAGTTTTAATTATTGCTCTTAATGCTTTTAATTGATTGGCTACCTTTTGAGTGAACTCAATATGCATGTTGAGACCGGAAAGAGATACATGTGTATGGAACCTATAATTAAAACCATAAATTGCATATGAAATATGAATATATTCATATGGTTTATGTAGTCTTAATGAGTTCTATAAATCCTAATGCATGATTAGTTATTTTAATTCACATAGGAATATAGTGAATTAATAATTAATTATAGAATTACTTGACCTTAGAAGAGGCTAGTAATTAATTTAGGGAAACTCGATTATCAATTAAAGGAGTTAAAATTTGATTAGTGTAGATAGATGATTCAATCCAAAATTATTAAGTGAAGTCTGATCCCTAGGGCCTTTATTCATATTTATCTTTACTCTAATTTCTTTCATATTTATTTTAAATATTTTTTGCATAAATATTTATTTAGTTCATTTCTGACTAATCGATTTGCCAAAATTCATAATCCTATGCAAAATGTTTGAAGGCTAATGTTGCTTGGAAAATGCCTTCATTCTTTGTTTAGTTAAGGGGGTTGTACAACTCCTATGTTAACAGGAAGATATGAATCTATCATTTAGGTGGTCAAAAATTACCAACAAGTCAGAAGAATGGTTGCTACGAAAATCAAGAAGGGTAATTAAAGACCATGAATGGTAGCTAAAGAACATGATTGGTAGCTAATGGTCAAGATCTATGACTTGTAGCTGATCCATTCACCTATAAATAGGTAGAAGTAAAGATCATTTGAGGATTCATGCATCTTAGAGAATAGTGTTAGTTCATGCATTTTTAGTTCTTCTTGTATGCTTCCTACATGGAAGGCTAAGTTGTCATCCTATATGGAAGGTTTTACCTCCTACATGGATGGATAGTATTTCTATTTTCATACATTTATAATTATATTTTAGGTTTGTATTATGAATGTGATGATGTTTTTATTTTATTTTAAGTTTGTTTTTAATTTCATTATGTTCTAATTTTTCATTTGCCTAGGGTGATAATGTAACTTGATAATAATGGATTGAATTATAATCTATTGAAACTAATTTCAATTTTATTCTCCTAGATTGAGTTTTAATTATTGCTCTTAATGCTTTTAATTAATTGGCCACCTTTTGAATGAACTCAATATGCATGTTGAGACTGGAAGGAGATACATGTGTGTGGAACCTATAATTGAAACCGTAAATTGCATATGAAATAGGAATATATTCATATGGTTTATGTTATCTTAATGAGTTCCATAAATCCTAATGCATGATTAGTTGTTTTAATTCACATAGGAATATATTGAATTAACAATTAATTATAGAATTACTTGACCTTGGAAGAGGTTAGTAATTAATTTAGGGAAACTCGACTATCAATTAAGGGAGTTAAAATTAGATTAGTATAGATAGATGATTCAATCTGAAATTATTAAGTAAAGTCTGATCCCTAAGGCCTTTATTCATATTTATCTTTACTCCAATTGCAATCATATTTATTTTAAATATTTTTTGCATAAATCTTTATTTAGTTGCTTCATTTTCGACTAATCAATTTGCCAAATAGTGTTAGGATTATGAATTTTGGTACTTAGTGAAACAATCCTCAAGGGAATAATACTTTACTTATCATTTTATTACTTGTTTACGATAGTGTAAAGATAGAAATATTTTGGATAATTTACTTATGGAACCTTGGGTGGTTTAGATAAGAGGCATATAAGTGAAAAATGATTGGATTGCTAAAATAAATATGATTGAATAACTTTATTATGCTGAGATAAAATTCTTCAAAAATTACTTATGTTCTAATTGCTCTATTAATTTCTTTCTTTGCTTCATATCCCTGATTTATCTTTCCTTTACCTTAGCCTCGTTACAACCCTTAATAAGACCTTTTAATTTAAAGTATGCATGTGAATCAAGTAGTGAAGATTGAGAATTTATGCAAGCTTATGGTAGTGCAATTTTTGATAGGATGAATTTGAGTGAAACACTTACCCATAAACACTTGAGAAAGGATGAGCTGCAGCAATTCTATCATCTTGATTCATTCCTTCTCAGATGAAAGTGCAATTCCTTTTTAGTTTTAGATGACAGGATTTGTTGATTCATGAATGCTATGATATCTTTGTACTTCAATTATTTTCTTTCTTATGATTTTGCACTTTTTATCTCATGGGAAGATTAGTATTAGTATTAGTTTTCTTCTGTTTTTATGTTTGTCCGAGGATGACTAAAAGTTAAGTGTGGGGGAATTTAATAAGTAAAATATTTACATATTTATTTTCCCTTATATGATGCATTTTTAGATGTTATCTTGTTTAATTTAATAAATTTAGTTGCATTTTGTGAATGGGTCTTGAATTTGAAATGAAATCAAATCTTTTAGATAATATTGTATTTTGACCCTGTTTCAGGTTTTAGGCCATATCTGGAGTTCTGGATGTTGGATTGGGTTATTCTTTATGTGGATAAAAAGTTAAGAAAAAGCCCTACAATTTTCATGTTTAAAGAAAAGCACAATTCAGCCTCTAAGGATCTCAAATTCTGCTTAGAAAATGAAACAGTGGTTCTGGAAGAATCTCACCTTTGCCTACTAATTTGACCATAACTTGAGATGTAAATGTCAAAATTAGGAGTTCTTTGCAGCATTTGAAAGTTAAGATTCGATTCTACAACTCCTATGTTGACAGGAAGATGTGAATTAACCATTTAGGTGGTAAAAAATTACTAACAAGTTAGAAGAATAGTTACTGCAAAAATCAAGAAGGGTAGTTAAGAAAAAGCCCTACAATTTTCATGTTTAAAGAAAAGCCCAGTTCAGCCTCTAAGGATTTCAAATTTTGCTTGGAAAATGAAATAGTGGTTTTGGTGGAATCTAACCTTTGCCTACTAATCTGACCATAACTTGAGATGTTAATGTCAAAATTAGGAGTTCTTTATGGCATTTGAAAGCTAAGATCTGGTTCTACAACTCCTATGTTAACAGGAAGATGTGAATCTACCATTTAGGTAGTCAAAAATTACGAACAAGTCAGAAGAATGGTTGCTGCAAAAATCAAGAAGGGTAGTTAAAGACCATAAATGGTAGCTAAAGAACATAATTGGTAGCGAATGGTCAAGATCTATGACTTGTAACTGATCCATTCACCTATAAATAGGTAGAAGTAGAGATCATTTGAGGATTCAGGCATCTTAGAGAATACTTTTAGTTCATGCATTTTTAGTTCTTCTTGTATGCCTCCTACATGGAAGGCTAAGTTGTCATCCTATATGAAAGGTTTTACCTCTTACATGGATGAATAATATTTCTATTTTCATGCATTTGTAATTATATTTTAGGTTTGTATCATGAATGTGATGATGTTTTTAATTTATTTTGAGTTTGTTTTTAATTTCATTATGTTCTAATATTTCATTCTCCTAGGGTGATGACGTAACTTAATAATAACGGATTGAATTATAATCTATTAAATCTAATTTCAATTTTCTTCTCCTAGATTGAGTTCTAATTATTTCTCTTAATGCTTTTAATTGATTGGCCACCTTTTGAATGAACTTAATATGCATGTTGAGATCGGAAGGAGATACGTATATATGGAACCTATAATTAAAACCGTAAATTGCATATGAAATAGGAATATATTCATATGGTTTATGTAGTCTTAATGAGTTCCATAAATCCTAATGCATGATTAGTTGTTTTAATTCACATAGAAATATAGTGAATTAACAATTAATTATAGAATTACTTGACCTTGGAAGAGGCTAGTAATTAATTTAGGAAAAACTCGACTATTAATTAAGGGAGTTAAACTTGGATTAGTGTAGATAGATGATTCAATCCGAAATTATTAAGTGAAGTTTGATCCTTAGGGCCTTTATTCATATTTATCTTTACTCCAATTGCAATCATATTTATTTTAAATATTTTTTGCATAAATCTTTATTTAGTTACTTCATTTCCGACTAATTGATTTGCCAAATAGTGTTAGGATTATGAATTTTGGTACTTAGTGTAACAATCCTCGAGGGAACGATACTTTACTTATCATTTTATTACTTATTTACGACAGTGTACACTTGCACTAATTTATAAACCATTTCACACGTAACAGATACCCTTAAACGTGAGAAGTTGTATACCAATATGGAAAAATGCATTTTATGTATGGATCATGTAGTTTTTCTTGGTTTTATTATTAGCTCACAAGGAGTGCAGTTGATCAAGGGATGGTGAAAGCTATCCATAAGTGGCCAACTCCTAAGAATGTAAGTGAAGTAAGAAGCTTTCATGGCTTAGCTAGTTTTTATAAGAGGTTTGTCAAAGATTTTAGTACATTGGTTGCACCTTTGAATGAAGTGATTAAAAAGCATGCGGGATTTAAATGGGATAAAAACCAAGAGTAAGCTTTTGTTGCTCTCAAGGAAAAATTAACTTATGCACCTATTCTTGCATTGCTTAATTTTGCTAAATCTTTTGAAATTAAATGTGATGCATCCAATGTGGGGATAGGGGCTGTTTTGATGCAAGAGGGGCATCCTATTGCTTATTTTAATGAGAAATTGAATGGTGCTATTCTTAATTATCGTACATATGATAAAGAGTTGTATGTATTGGTGGGAGCATTATATATATGGCAGCACTACATTTTGCCAAAGGAACTTGTAATTCATAGTGATCATGAATCTTTGAAGTACTTAAAAGGACAAGGTAAGCTTAACAAGCGACATACCAAGTGGATTGTGTTCCTTAAGCAATTTCTCTAGTGATCAAGCATAAAAAAGGTAAGTCCAATGTGGTCGTCGATGCATTTTCAAGAAGGTATGCTTTGTTTTCTACTCTTGAAACTAAGCTCATTGGTTTTGAGCAAATAAAGGAATTGTATGAGCATGATCTAGATTTTTTTCAAATATATGAAGCTTGAGTGTATGTTGCCCAAAATAAGTACTTTAGGCATAATGACTATTTGTTTAAAGAAAAGATATTGTGTGTGCTTAAAAGCTCCATTAGGAAGTTACTTGTGAGGGAAGCATATGAGGAAGGATTAATGGGACATTTTGGGGTCCAAAAGACTTTAGACATGCTGCATGAACACTTTTATTGGCCACACATAAAACGTGATGTACATAAATGGTGTGAAAGATGCATTGCATGTAAGAAAGTCTAAGTCTAAAGTAATGCCTCATGGTTTGTATACTCATTTGCTAATTCCTAACTTTCTTTGGATTGATATTTCTATGGATTTTATTTTAGGTCTTCCTTGATCTAGAAGTAGCAAGGATTCAATTTTTATGGTGTTGGACAGGTTCTCCAAGATGGCTCGCTTCATACCATGTAAGAAAGTGGCGATGCTTGTCACGTGGCAGATTTGTTCTTTAAAGAAGTAGTAAGACTTCATGGTTTGCCTGGAAGCATTGTGAGTGATAGGGACACTAAGTTCCTAAGTCACTTTTGGAGGACACTTTAGGGTAAGATTGGTACTAAACTTCTCTTCTCAACTACTTGTTATCCCTAAACTGATGGGTAAATTGGGGTTAGTAATAGGACTTTATCTACTCTACTTAGGGCTGTTATAAAAAAATATTAAGTCATGGGAGGAGTGTTTGCCTCATGTAGAGTTTGCATATAATAGGATTGTCCATAGTATTACTAATTGCTCTCCATTTGAAATAGTGTATGAATTTAAACCTTTAACTCCTTTTGATTTATTACTTATGCCTAGTCTTTCTATTTTTAAGCATAAGGATGCATAGGCTAAGGCAGATTATGTGAGGAAGTTGCATGAGCAGGTAAAAGCTCAAATTGGGAAGAAAATGGAAAGCTATGCTAAGCAAGCAAATAAAGGAAGAAAGAAAGTTGTCTTTGAACCGGAAGAATAGGTTTGGGTGTATATGAGGAAGGAGAGGTTTCTTTCTCAAAGGAAATCCAAGCTTCAGCCTAGGGGAGATGGTCCATTCCAAGTGCTATCCAAGATTAATGATAATAACTACAAAATAGATCTTCCTGGTGAATATGGTGTTAGTGCTACCTTTAATGTTTTTGATTTATCTCTCTTTGATATAGGTGATGAAGAATCCAATTTAAGGATAAATTTAAGCCAAGAAGGAGGGAATGATGAGGACATAGGAGAAGGCATGATAGAAGGCCGCATAGAGGGCATCTAAGGATTGGAAGGACCAATGACAAGAGTAAGAGCCAAGAAAGTCAAAGAAGCTTTAAATCAAATGGTGGCAAATTTGATCAAGAGAGGCTCCAAAATGAGATGTAGAAGAGTCCAAATTAATTTGTTGCATTCAAATTGAAGGCCATGAGAATTGGGGAAAGTTGCATCTCATTTAGTTTATTTCTATTTTTACTCAAAATAATTGATGTAATAAGGTTTGGAGGCTGCATTTTGTTTAGTCCTTTTTTTTGACCAATTTCTTAAGCTAAATAAAGATTGTAATTAAATTTTAGGTGGGCTGTACTTGTAGCACGCTTAAGCCTTTTTCCCTTTATTTTAGTTTTAGTTTTATTATTTTCAGTGGTTTTGTTTATTGGGTTGATTGGGTTAATCTATATTGGATTTTTACTAAGCCTAGTGGTAAGGGTCTTGGTATATGTCCTAGAAGCTAATCATAAAGATGATTATAATAATGCACAATGTATTATGTTTTATTTCTTGACAATGCAATTATTATATTTTATTTTTATTTTTTATTATTTTGCACAATTTATAACTTAATATAATAATTATCCGTTGAATAATTTTACTATTTCTAAAATGCCTCTAGTTAAGTATTATTATGAAAGGGATAGTAATAATACATCGAAACTAGCATGTATAGTGACTGATAATTATAAATCATGGATATGTGATATCAAGTCAATACATGAGTACATTGTTAGTGAATAAATGTACTGAATTGGCCTGCAATGAGAAAACTACATGGATTGTCATATGTCATTAGTTATTCTCATATGACCATAATATGTGTAGTCCTTTGACGTAAAGTCACTACAGTTTCTTATATGAAGAGTCACACATTTTGATGTCGTCTTGTATTTGTAACCGGGATGTGTTATAGGACATTAATTGGGTGTGTCATGAATTATGTAGAGGGATATGAGTGATGTAAATGAAAATTTTGTTCCTATTACATAGTAGGAGTGATATCCTTGGGCCCCTTGATTAAGTGAGATTAAGAAATACATGACAATGTTCAAATGGATCAATATGAGATATTGATCATTTGCTGAAGTTAGTCTACTTAGTTTCAAGAGACATAAATTTAACATCAATGAGGATGATGCATTCCATGCCTCTAGTTTGATTTGGATATCATTACAAAAAGCACTACGTTGCAAAGTGTTGTTTACACATTAAGTGAATAATGAGTCACAGACATTTTTTACTACTTAGGTGGCAGTGATGTGTTGCTAAATATCGCTAACTGTCTATAGTCCATAAATAGGCTATTACCAACGTAGTAAGAATTTACAGGGTTACACAAAAGGAGTAGGAATGAGACAATAATTAATTGGGCTTTAGTTGGACTAAAATTTAATTAATTGAGCTTATTTTCATACACATATATATATATATATATATATATATATATATTATTAAAATAATAATATATTTTCACATAATATATGGTATATTATGTGTATTATTTGATATTAAAGTAATATCAGATAATTACGTTATTAGATATTAGATAATTATATTATGAGATAATATTATTTTTTAATATAAGATAACTATATGCCCTTTTAATATTAAATAATTATATTATGAGATAATATTATTATCTAATATTGGATAATAGATAAGTCTTATCTCTCCTCACTTTTTCCATGATAAGGATAAGGTGATAGTTGTCAAGTGTAATTAGGATTTTTTGAAAGCATTATCCTAGTAGGATTAGGAATGTAGTTTGCTTTAGTTCTATAAAAGAAACTTGAAGGCAATACTTTTTATATACACATTAGCTGCCATTAAACCCAAAAATTACTCAAAAAACACAGTAATCCTAATCCTAGAGAGAGACATATTTTAATAGATTCATGGAGGGTGAGAAGTCTTTGTTCACTCTACATGGATACTGTAGAGATGCTGTACCTTCTGGCTAGTGTTAGATTTATGATTCATCTCGATCTCTTAAAGTTTTGTTTAGAAAGAATGCAATCATACAAAAGGTAAAATCCTAACATTGATTTATGCCTTTCTCATGGATCCTTGGTAAGTTTCAGATAAAAAATTTTGATTTTCTGCTACTTATGTTGATCCGATATCCAACAAAGGGATGTTACCACATAAAACATGTCTAAACAGCACTTGGAAAGGATAATACAGATTTCACAATTGAGCATATTGGCTTGTGAGATTTTGTTCTCTAGGATTCTTAAGAGAATTCACTTTAAACTTATCAAGGGTATTAATCCTTGTGGCGTTCCTTAAGGTTTATCAATTCTTTGAATTGTGGTGTCTTTCTTTATCCTTTTCTCATAAAGTATCCAACCTAGAAAGATCTGAATCGAATCATAGCAAGAGGAATCACATCACTTAGGCAATGTCTTTTTCAAGTGATCAATTTAACTAAATGCGCATAGGATAATAAATGTGCATATGATAATAAATTTTAGAAAATTATTAAGATTTGTTTTAAATAGAAGTATTTAAGATACAATAATCTAATTATGAAGTTAGTGTGGAGATCATCTTGCATTTCTAATTACCATATAATATGGTTCAATTAAAAAGAACACAAAGAATCCATTGAATTACTAATTAAAATAATAGAAAAAATAGAGTTACAAGTTGACACTTTTATCATCAAGAATACCCCAAATTCCATATATGCAAAAACAAAAATGCACATATATATAACTAATTGCCAAACCACCTAATCCAATATAAGTGCACATAGCATATAAACATATCACAACTTCCAAGAGCATTTAATTCAAGTAAAATTTTATGTCCTTTGAAAGTTTGGTACTTTCCTTCGCATCTAGCATTTGATCCTCGATTATTGCATGTGTGTATTTAGTGATTTAATCAATCTTACTGCTAAAAAAGAAAATCATAACTAAATGTCTCAACATGCTTGTTTAATTGTAGTTCACATTAATCAACCCATTTTTGTAAAGCATTAACTATTTTAATTAATATTAGCCTAGATAAAAAATCCAATTGTCCACATCAATAATGATTAGGAGAATATAGGTCTCTTGATGAGGGAATTTGATACAATCAAGTGGAAAATGGGAAGAAGTAGAAGATAGTAATATAAATTTTCAAAGAAAATAGAAAAGAAGACAAATTGCCTTATGTTAAAAAAATGCTTAAAACTAGAGAAAATAAATAAGAAATATAATAAGGAGATGACTGAAAATTATGAGAGGAGGAATATATTTTATTTAACTATATATAAAATGATTCATACAACCCATATTTATTGAGCAAATAGGTCAAACATTATAATTTCATAATAATCGTTCATAAAGAAAATTGAAACCTAATAATTAATCATAATAGAAATATAATGTTTGACCTATGTACATCCATATTTAATTATTATTATTCATAACACTATCCCTTAGATATTTATCTTACAAAGAATATTTCTTGTTAAAACCTTCACCAGGAAAAAAACCTAATGGAAAAAAAAATCTAGTGAAGGAAAAAGATTTCATTGTTCTATCAAAAAATATTTTGGCTCATTAAAAATCTTTCCAGGAAAACCTAGTGGGGAAAAATCATCATTAAGGAAAAATGTGTACAGCATGAACTTAACTCCCCTTGTTGATAATATCACTAAAGGTCTTTGAATCAATGCCTTTACTAGTAATTCTATTAAGGATCATTTGCACAAATTTTCCATCATGATCAAATATGACTATAATCCTTCAGTATGAGAAAGAGCTTTGATAAGATACAATTTGTTCCATCTCCTTTGATGTAGTATCCTTAAGCTTTTGCATATAGCATTACTTTATTGAAATTTCTTCCTTGAAATTCAAGGAAATTTATTCTTCACTTATTACATACATGTTGAAGAAATAGCAAATGTAATTTATCTTAACAAGAAATATGATACAGATGGATCATAAAAAAATAGTAATATAAAATTAAACCTTATGTAAATCAAGCATCCTATATTTGTATAACTAGATAGTTATGATTCAAAATTCATGTAAATAAAATAATCTCATATCATTGTTCTACAAAGATACCCAAATGCATGTTTAATTTTATTGTAATATATTTTATTTTAAAAAAACTATATCTTGTTAAAAAGCTATATGAAAATATGTGTAATTAGCAAGATATATTAGTACATCAAGTATTTTGGGACGAAGAAATTTTTCATTACTTTTTTAAATTTGAAGTGAATCCTTATTAGTACCAAGTGATTGAACAATCATTGGAATACTCAATGGGTGTAATTTATCCATGTAGAAATATTTAATATTTTTCCATATTGATTGATAAAAAAATGTTTCATCATTTAAATGATTAGTCTACAAGTTAAGATAAAACTCAATTTTTAAAAAAATTTCATCTTAAAGTCCTATTTTCAAATTCTCTACTACTTTTGAAAGTTCTTCATGAATTCTAATAATAATCATAATACGAACATATGCAGTAATTATAATGAAATCACATTTAGATTTCTTGATAAAAATATAAAGGATTTTTATATACTTCTTTCAACAAATATTCATCAAGATGATTGCAACACATTCATTTAGATTCCTTTGATCCATATAATGATTTTTATAATTTAATTGAATATATTCGTAAAAATTCAGATTTCATGCTTCAAGTGTTTGAAACCTTTCAAGAATTCTCATATATATATATTTGTCAATTATCACGCATGAAATAGGATATATTAAATCCATTAGATGCATATTAAATTTTAGTATATTCCCAAAAAATTATATCTACCACATAAAAATATTCTTATAGTTAATGACAATAATTGTAAGAACCCTTGTGTACAAACCATGCTTTCTCTTTGCAACTATAATTTTCTTATTATCTTAGTACAATTATACATTTAACTTTATGCCTTTGGAGTGTTTCATTAGCTTAATACCTTTTAAGTATTTCTTCACTTTGCAAGTAGATTTAAACTTAGGATTTCTATCCAAATTGTGTCTTTTCTTTCACCAATAATCATACATCATCATTCTATAAATTTAGGATTCTCACTAACCAATGCCTTTTTTCATAATTTTGAGCGCTACATTATATATAAGTATAAACGTTATCGACAACTATTTTTTTTTGATTCCATCTTTCTCATTAGAGACATAATCAATTAAGATCTTTTTATTTTCATAAATTTCAAGTACCTAAACTTCTTTCAAAAGTCTATCATTATATTTCAAATCTCTTTAAAAGTATTTAATTCCTCATAAGGCTATTTATTTGCTGTTTCTTTATTTTGAAGATGTTTGTATTTAGAACTAATAGGTATATCATGCATTAAACATGTACAAGACTCAATTATTGTTAATAAATAAATTGCCTTATTTAAGCATCAATTTGAATAGGAGCATTTGCAACTAATATATAATATTTATTTATTCTCTTTTAGTTAGTAATGTATTTGGCAATTTTGTTATACTTTATAAACTAGTCATCTTATGAACTTCTAATTCATATCGCTTTATGTGAAGATCAAGATGATTAAGTATCATATCATATCATTTTTATAACTGTATATTTTCTCTCCTAGTTTTAGAAATATAATTTCACACATGAATTTTTATTTTCTATCATTTTCAAAATTATTTATATGCATTGCGGTGGAATATATTGCATAATAAAATTTTTTTATATATAAAACATTTTACGTTCTAACCAAAACTAATTATAAGGGAGAATTATAATTTATTGGTTTGATGCGTATAAGTTTTGTAACATGTAAAATTGCATGTCCCTTAAGATAATATAGGGAATTTCATTCTCTTAAAAATATAACTAATAATTTAGGACGTTAAAAATATTATGGTTAAATCACATATGAACATACTTTAAGATGTTCAATAATTATTCTAATTAACATGTAATAATCAATGAAGATTTTGGATATAAATTCATTAATACTATCAAGGCGTATTATCTTAATTGCATAATTATGAAATTATACTCAAAGTCAAATTATTTGAGTAAGCAATCTCACAAACACAAGGTTGTGGTTTGATAATAATATGTATGTGACATTTTGTTGAAAAATTAACTAAAATAGTAAAATAATCATATAGTTCACATATCTATGTACTAGATAAATATATCAACATATGTCACACTATATTCATTCCAAAAATATTAAGAATTTAGTCCTAGCCTTAATTAGTAATAGCCTTATAATTACCTTAAGAACAAGTAGCATATGAAATTTTATTGAAGAATCTTTTGGATTTTTAATGAATAATATTGTGAATTTTTAATTACTTTTTATAGCATTATTGATCTGGAATGGCCTATCTAGTCATGCCAAATAATAAAAAAATTTGGTCAATGAACTTCTAATTTACCATTTTTTAATATATATATATATATATATATATATATATATATATATATATATATATATATATATATATATATATATATATAACACATATTAAAAGAAAATGATAGTAACCTGTTTCAATATATTCTTCTCACTTAAGACCATCGCTATAATATAAAAATATTCAATATCTTACAATCTCAATAAAGTATTTATTTCATTGTATGTCTCTAAAATTTAGTAAATATTATATTAATATACTTTTCATCAATCTTTAATTAGGAAAAATATTTTTCATTATTAAGAATAGTGTACATTATTACACTATTTATAAGAGATAAATATTTTATATTAATTCAATAAAAAATGAAATTATTCATTGTCATTATTAATCAAATTATCAATTTCTTCATTGGGATGTACAAAGAAATTTAACACATTAAAATGTGCTATATTATAAGAATTATGGTTGAGACCATTATTCTTATTAATAAAATTGGCCTCATTTTGTTTTTTTTTAAATGTAAGGCATAGTAAAGTTGACAAGATGTTAAGACAAACAATAGGTATGTAACTAAGAAATTTCATACGACTTTGGTAGCATATACTTTTAAAATTTTCAATAGAATTTGACATCATAGGTCTTTCTCATTATATTCTCCAACCTTTGGTGGAGAAAACAAATCTTGTGTTTATTCTACTATTCTTATAGTCACTATGATTGCATAAATTAATTTGGGTGTCTAATTAGCACCAAAACACACTAACATAAAAGTAAAAATGTGAGAAATATAAATATAGGCTTATTAAACTTCTCTAAATTCTTATACTATGCCAAAATTATCAAAATGGCCCTAAAATTAGGACAATAAGGAAGAATAGTATATAAGTCGGATTGATCCTAAATTTTAGCCATAGGACCTTCATAACATGTTTAATTTTTCTATCAAGTCTCATCTTAAATTGAGCATATTTGTCTATCAGATTATTACAATTGCTAGCTTATGACATAAAGGGTAGAAATACTATAGCCAACTTGAGGCCTTTTAGAATGTTACCATTCCTAACCAGAGCAACATCATTGGCCACCCAAAAAAAGTATGTTCTTCCTAGGGTTGAACTTAGTGTTGATTATAGACTTCATCTAAGAGGTGCTTTCCCTTTGACTAGGGTTTGGTATTAAATGGTTAGCGATTCATCTAGTGGCATTAGAGATAATCTTATTGTAGCACAAGTGGATAAAAAAGGATAAAGTTATTTTAGAAACAATTTCTCTTGTTAAATTTGGAAGTTAAATAAATTAAATTTAGATAAGGAAAACATGATAATTTTTTTATTGGCTTTTTTTTTCTTCTTTTCCAATTTTAGTTGTTATGTTGAATGGATGGTTGGTAAGACCATGGTTCTAAATTGCTATTGTGGTTTTGCTACGATTAGCAAAATTATGCATGAATAGAGGAAATATGGCTATTGTGGTGCAAAATTGCAAAAAAATCACAAATGCAGTGCATTCGACAACTACAATACTACTATTGCAAACCATAATTTAAAACATTGGTAAGACATTTTAAATGTTTGATAAAATGATTTGTATTATTTATTGCTAGTTAATTTGGTACATAGTATTTTCTAATGTTTAATGATTATTATTGCAAGATTAGTTGCTATCCTTTTTTTTGAGGAAAAAATTCTTAGTGTACATTTACAATACCAAGAATTTAGTACTTTTCATGCTCAAACTTTGCCATTTCTTTCATTAATTTAACATGAAAATCATTTGTCACTTTACTACTTTGTTACTTGTATATATCATTTCTTCCATTATCCATATCTCTCACATTCAATGATGAATTTGGTCATGACTTTGATGGAGTGAGCCAATGACTAAATTAGGCCATTGTCAAAAAATTAAAGACATTGATTTGCCAAACCTATGTTATGGAATATATTAGTTGCTAATGGGATCTTGGTGTGTAAATGGTTGAAATAACCTTTATGTGATTTCAAATTACAATCTACAATCACATTATTTTATAGTTTTACATTGCCAAGATGATATCTTTTTGCATATATTTTATAATTATATTTTTTAACATAATTACATACTTGTAATCATAATTTAAAACCATGCATCATAACAGTGGGAAAACATGTCCTAGGTTTAGTAAGAAATGAATCTTATTTATTATAGTGTGCAAAGTCTTGCCTAAAGTTTGCTAAAGGAAAACAACTTCTACATTAGTTTATAGTTGGATTAAAGAGTTGCCACAACAAAAACAACAATTATGGTATGTTTGAGAGTTAGGAAGAGAAAAGGAGGGAGGATAATAGGAGAGAATGAAAAAGAAAAGAGAGGAGCAAAATGGATGATTAAGTTGTGACCTTTTCGTCTCTTGTTTGATTTTCTAATGTTATATTTGGAAGGGAAAGAATGGTTGGAAATAAGAAGCAAGGGAAGCTTATGTCATTACCTTCTTATTTTTTAGGAGCTTTCATTAAGGAGGAAAAGAGATTGGAGATTTATAACTAATCCTCCAAAGTCCTCCATCACTTTTTACTATTTATAAAATTTTTTCCTCCAAAATTTAGAGGATCTTCTAAACATCTGAAAAAGGGAAAGGAGGTCGTATTTTCTCCATCGCCTTCCCTTATTTCCCTTTCCCTTCACCTTCTAAATCCTAAATATATTGTAAGAAATGAACCTCATTTATTATAGTGTGCATAGCCTTGCTAAAAGTTTGCTAAAGGAAAATAACTTTAGTGTTATTTCATAGTTGAACTAAGAAACTCCTAAAAAAGACTTTATCATACTAAAAACAACAATAATGTTATGCTAATATAGGGGAAAAGTGAGAGGAAGGAGAGGGAAGTCAAGATTATGCTATAACCTTCTCCTTATTGAAAAATTTGATTAAGAAGGGGAAGAGATTGGAGGACTGTGACTAACTAAACCCTCTAAAGTCATCCAACACTTTCAATTATTCATTATTTTGTGTTCATTTAATTTAGGAATGTTGGAAGGTTTGTTAAAGACTTAAACAAGGGGAAAGAAAGTCCTTAATTGTATGTTTATGAGTTAGGTAGGGAAGAGAATGAAAGACAATGAGAGAGAATAAGGGAAGTAGAAGGGAGAAGAATAGATATTAAGTTATGACTTTCCCTTTCCTTATTTGGATGTATTAAAATGCCCTTTAAAATCCTCTAAATTAGAGGAACCTAAAAAGTTAGTGGTGGAACATTTTAGAAGACATTGAAGGATTAGTCATAAGCTTTCATTCTTTGGATTAGTCATAAACTTTCATTCTTTTTCCTTTTGTATTCAAAACAATGACAAGATAATGACATAATCTTCCTTTCCCTTTTCTTTCCCTTGATTTTCTCCCATCTACAGATCAATTACCATCCATCATCCTCCCATTGCTTCCTTTTTATTTTTTCTCATTATCTTCTCTTATATTCCACTCTAACTTCCAAATATGCCTTTACCAAAAAATATTCATAGAGTAGAGTTTGGAGTTGTTTCGCATCGAGAAATGGGACTCTGGAAGCAGCTTATCAACAAAACAAGATTTTTCAACAATTGAGTCAATATATAATATATTAAATTCTTAATGTTGAAAGGAAAAGATTATGCAAAGTAATCTTGAATATGTCTCATAAAATAAATTCTAAATATTTTCTTTCTTCCCTAGATTGATTTGATGAAATTCCTTTTTATGTATATTATCTAAAAGACCTTACAAAACATATTAAAATCCAAGAAAAGATTGATGCAACCTAAACATGTTCGAACATTCTTTCAAGTATTAACTTGAAGAGGTTACACAGATATAATATAAAGATGGAAATATAATTATATTCCTTCCTCTCCAAATTTCTTCCTTTAAAAAATAATAATTAAAATTTTCATTTATTTACTAACCAAACTAATTAAAGGAGCAATTTAAACAAATTTAGATACATAACTGCTAAGAATTAATGCAAAATTGTGCCATTTACCAACCGTGCCAACATAGTGAAAGCATTGATATTACGTAAAAAAGTAATTAACATCAATTTATAATAAGTAAGAATTTAAAAAAAAATTGCCAAAAGTTTAAAAGGATAAGCACCCAAGAATTAATGTAAAACCATCCAATCAATTGATCAAAAAATTCATATTGTAAAACCAATGTTCATAGTTCAACCTTCTTTCTTTTGGTCAGGAATAGACAAATTCAAATGTTTCTATTCAATTTGTTTTGGAGTGTATTTTTCTAATAATTTGTTATTGCTAATTGTTCAGAAGTTATGTCTATCAACAAATAACCATATTGGATAAGAAAAATCAACTTGAATAACAATTAATTATTGTTGTTGGATAGGGGTAAGTGGTGTACTACATTTTCTAGCCATGTAGTTGTTTATGGTGAATTTTCGTTTTGATATGAAATAAAAAAAAATACACTCGATTCAAAGAACAATCTGGGACTTGAATTGTGTCCTTAAAAGGGATCTTAGTTTGATAAGTTTATATGTCAATCGAATTAAGAAGATATAGCAAAAGGAATGTAAAGAAAAGAGCAGATAATGCAAGAAATAAATCAACTTGAAAATAAATTAGAACTGAAATAAAAAAGTGGTGGAATTACATACTCAATCTTCTCTGTTTGCCAATTGCTGTGACAGTAGGCGTGTAAGGCATGTAAGAGATTTGTGAGCAAATGAAAATCCAACCTTTATACATTTTTCAAAAGTCTTATTTATAGATTTCTAATGCTAACGGCTAATTTCTAAGAATCTAACAAGTGTACATCATATAAAACTACTAAAAACTGCTTCTAATGACCATTGCCAATTTTTGAAACCAAATAAAAAACTACCAAACTTCGATATCTTCAACAATCTTCAATTAATTCTCAAAATCAAGGTGTTCCTTAGTTTTCAAAATCAGATCGAAACCATTCCAACGATCGAACTTCAATTTACATAGCTTTTTTTCTGAATTGAAATCGAAATGGATGTCAATTACTAGAATAACCTTCTTTAAGACCCTTTCAAATTATTCGATTTATCCGTTGTACAACTTGAATTGCCACAATCAAACTACCTTTTTGAACTGAATTCGAAATATCAACTCCAGCCTCAACTCTTCAAAATCTCCTTATTTTTGAATCAAAATCGAAAATAGGACTTAGTAAAATTTAAAACCAACAGATGCCCCCTAAAATATTTGTCTTTTAAGTGTAACAAATAAATAAATATTTTAAATTCCAAAAATGGAGGGAGAAAATAAATGACAATATCATCAACTGCTATGATCCTCATAATAATCACATTTTTAGAGGACGGGCCCACCATAATTAGTAATAAAACTGCTTATTCCCAATGAACTTCTTTTATCTGAAATCATCTCAGTTGTTCATTCTATCAAGATAGGGTAAAAAACTTCAAAATGATCATTTTACCTTTTATCTTTTACAGTCTTCTTCATCATTTTGCCTCTTTCAATCTTCGTTACCTTGTTCTGAAAAACCCTGTGACTTCTTTGCTGCGTCTTTCCTAACTTCACCCTTTTACCTCAAAAATGTCTCAAAAGGAAAAGATTTCTTCATCTTCCAGTTCTTTACCTAATGCTGTTGATTCCGCCGGCTTTATATCCAAGGATCACACCGATTACGTACCTAGACTGGAAAACTAGGAAGAAAAACTGGTTATCTAGAGGTCTCAGGTATTGATTCCTTTTTCTATAAATGATACAACCTTCGCCTTTCTTGGTCCATATTCACCACCTGCTGAGGTTAAGATGAAAAATAATTTCTTTCCTTTGCTTAACCAAGAAAATATTTTAGCTTCTTGCTTCGTTATTAGAATTGATTTTGTTGAAAACCTAAACTCAACCTTCAGAACGAATCCTCTTACAAATCGTTCTTCTTATTTTGATTGGCTGACTAGGATGAAAACCCACAAGAGGGATGCTTGGAAAGCTTTAGGAATTTATGGCTTTATCCAATTGAGTCATTGTAATCTCGGTTATAATTTTCCAATGGTAGCTAGTTCTTTCTTTTTCTGGAACAGAGTCACCAATTCTTTTCATATTCCCTATGGCATGATCATTCTAACTTTTTTCGATTTAGCTGCTAATGTTGGTCTCAAACCCACTGGAGTGACTTTGCATCTTAATGTTAAGCCTTCGAACAACTAGATTCTCCCAAATTTTTCAAAACTTACCTACACCCAATTCATTGCTAATAATCATTCCAATAGTGAGGAAGTTTCGAATAACGAACATGTTGCCTTTCTTTCACTCTAGCTAGGCTCTTATGTCTTTTGTTTGAAAAGCAACTAGATTTCTAAATCTCTTCTTCGTTTAGCCTAACTCCCCCATGAAGGAATAAACATTAATCTGAGTAAATTGATTTTGGGCCATTTTTGTGAGGCTATGAATGATCCTGTTATTATTTTAAGATCAAAGCAACCTCTTCATAATTTTGGAGGGCCTTTTTAGTTACTACAGCTCTAGCTTAACACTATTTTCAAAGATAAGTTGAGCATAAAAGGCCCTGATGATGTTTTAAAACTATTAAAAGTGTAAGACTTAACCATTTGACTATCACTTCTTCAAAATTCATAATTTGGAACAATTTCAATATTACTTTTCTTTATTTCATTCCCTCAAAGCCCATTCTCCATCTCTTTCCCCTTTTTCGAGTCAAACTCAAGGTTTGGAGTGGTTTACCCATTTTGTTATCTCTAAAATCCCTGAGATCCAAGCTAAAAACAATGAAATTTAAAAGGAATTTTTGACTTGTGATATTCTATCTACCCACATTTCTAGGCCAGAAATGAAAATTTACTCTTATCAACCTAATCTAGTGGCAAGACAATTCGACCTTAGTCAAAATATTCCAACTACCATGTATGAGGATTCTTTTGAAGTTATGTTCGAATTATCAGCTGTTAATTTACCTGATCTCCTTGCTTTCATAAAACATTATGGGAAGAAGAAACCAAAATTGATCCCTTTCATGTTCGAATCTTCTTTTTACTGCACTCTTGACTTCACAGAGTGGTGGGATCATTACTATTCTCGTATTTACAAACCTCTAACTACTTACTTCAAAAGGATGACTGAGCAACTCGCTTCTGATCAATTTATGCAGAAAGGAGACCCCAGTCGAAAGACTAAAGGTATGCATATTCAAGAAATCTCTGCCTTTGAAAAGTATTTTCAAACTAGCTATGTACCAGGAGCTGTAGGAAGAACAATTGCTGATGCAACACATACTTTAAAGGATAAAATAAATAAGATTATTAAAAAACATGCTGAAAAACATGTACTTGATATATCGAACTGCCTTGAAATAAAGGATCTTGAGATTGGATGTATAACTTATCAACCCATAAAAATTGACATAAGATCCAAATTTCAAAAATTTTGCCTTTCATTTCCCCCTTTGCCAAATACTTCTTTTGGACTAGCAAACTTTTACCTTATCCAAAATGGTTTAACCCAATTAATTTTTCTTTGGCAAATATATTATTTAAGCTAAAATCAAAGAAAATATAAAAAATGGAAAAGGTTGAAAAAACCAAATACAATATTTCGAATTATCCTTTTGATCTGCATCCACATTAAAGAACTTACCTGTTAGAAAAAGTGATTCTAGGTAATTTTTTCTTTCAAATTTGATTTGCTTTATCTCCCCACTTGTTCTAACTAAGTCTTTATTATAGTGACTGAAGGCACTAAAGTTTTCAAAGAACCTTATGAAAGTGAAGATTGGGAAGAAGAAGGTTCTAAGAAGAAAGGCAAAAGACCTGCTATTTCCTTCAAGCTCTCAAAGCCCATAAAGAAAGTAAACATATTCTTTTATGAATATTTTCTCAATAAACAACTGCTTATCTTTCTTTCCTCTTTTTTATACTTCAAAGAGAATAGAACCAAAGGGATCTAATACTTCAGAATTTCCCATAGCAACATATCAAACAAGCAAAAATATCCCTTCAAAGAAAATAAAGGTATATTGCTAAAACCTCATCTTATCTCTTTAATATTAGTCTACTGGGACTAAATTCATTTCTTTATTAGCTTGAAAAGAAATCTCCACCGAGATGAAGTGAAAGGAAAAGAGGTTAACAAAAATTAGATTAGAATCCAAAAACATCAGAGGTATATCCCTAAAATTTTTTTAAACTATATATATATTTTTCTTTTATATCAGACTGTAGCTTTGGATTCTAGTTCAGAATTTGAAAATGGTTCTTCGAAGAAGAGAGCAAAAGTCTCTAAAGAAACTGAAAATATTTCGAATTCGAACCCCCATCTTGAAGAAGTCATTCGAGATATTGCACCAGAGTTTGATAAGTCTAAGGAGATTGATCTAGATGAACAATTTCCACCAATATTCCATGTAGTATCTCCTATATCAAAGGAACGAAATCTAGAAGAAGAAAGGACAAAGCTGAGGGTACCTTCTGAAAGCTTAAATCAGAATGTTCTGCCTACTCAAATAAAGAACAACACAAGCCTTGAAGTACTTCTAATTCTTCTCTTGTGAAACAAATTGAAGGATTTAAAGTCTTAGTAGGTGAAGCAACCTCTGATATGTAGACTTTCACTACTATGGATGTTGAGCTCCTGAACAAATTCATTGAAGATGATCCTCTAGCAGCAATGGACCAGTTGATCATGGGGACTATCTCTTTGTCTTTGAAATCTCAATAATCCACAACTCATATGAAGTTAACAGAAGTCACTAGTCCAGAATTGGACCAATTGCTCACCAATCTAAAGAATATAGTGGTTGAAGAAAATTTCCTCAACAAACTTTCAGTTGACCAAGACTTCCTATTAAATTTGCAAGCTTTACTTTCAAAAATTAACGATCATTTAGTTAGGTCGAATGTTTTTCAATTTACCCATATCACAAAGTTTTCAAATTGGTTGGCACAATTTGAGAGCAACCTGAAGGTCGCACTCGAAACTGAAGATCTTTGAAAAATTCAAGTGGAGAAATTAAAAGATTTTAATTCAACTATCATGAAGCCCAAAAACTTAATCAAGGCTGGAACTCAAAAGATGGTTGAAGTTGATGCTCAAATCCAAAACCTTGAAAGATTGCTCGAAGAGGCCAGAAAGGAAAAAACCTTGCTTAAAGATTGTTGCCGCAATTGTGCAAAAGTAAAATTTGACATTACTTTGCATATCAAAGACATGGATCATCACGTGAAGGATTGTCTAATCAAAATAGAGAAGCTAAAAGCCTCAAAACATTCCCATGCTCAAATTGAAACAGTTTTGAAGATGGAGTTCGGCAAAATTTGAGATTATTTTTTGTGAAAAGCTTCTTTTATTTTCATTTGATCATTATGCATTTCAACTTTTGGACTGCTTTTAAACAGTTATTCTGACTTCATGAATTATTGGTCTATAAATTTTTAAATATTTATCATTTATCAACATTATTCAAGTAGCCGTAGTTAGATCTCAAATCGAATAGGTGTTATTAGTAAACACCTTTTCGATTTCGAATGGTCCTTCCTAGTTTGGAGACCACTTCCGGAATTTCTTTGATTTTCTTTCTGTTGGTAATATAACCTTCCACACCAAGTCACTAACATTAAAAATTTTTGATTTAACTTTCTTGTCATAAAATCGAGAAATTCTTTCTTTTTGTCGAATAATGTTTTCCAGAGCTAACAATCTTTCATCATCTAAATCATCTTTCATCAAACATTAAATTCCAATAATGTGCAACTGGTAATTCATTCTATTTTTGTAATCTAATAGACTACAAATTAATTTCTATAGGCAAAACAGCATCATGGCTATATACTAGCTTATAAGGGGTTGTTTCGATGGCCTTTTTAGGAGAATTTCTATATGCCCACAAAATTTGGCTAAGCATTTCATGCCAATCCTTAGGCTTCTACCCAACATGCTTTTTAATTAAAGCAATAATTATTTTGTTGGCTGCCTAAACTTGACCATTGGCTTGTGTATAATATAGGGTTGAATTAGTCAATTTTATATCTTTTGATTCAGCATATTAAATCACTTTCTTCCCAGTAAAAACTATACCTTGATCAATTGTCAAAGTTTTAGGTACACCAAATCGAAACACAATATGTTCTTCGATAAAATCGATTATATCCCTTTGATCAACATCCTTCAATGGAATGGCTTTGACCTATTTCATAAAATAATCAATTGCCACTAAAATATACTTATGGCCTTTTGAAGACACCGGATGAATCTGACCAATTAAATCTAAAGCCCATCCTTTAAATGGCTATGATTTTATTATCGAATGTAAATCACTTGTTGGCACATGTTGAATATTTCCATGTTTTTGGCATTATTCACATGATCTTGCATATTTATGGTAATCTTTTATCATTGAAGGCCAATAAACTCTTTGTCTTTTCAGCACCTATTTCATCTTTTCACCAGCTTGGTATGCACCACAGATCCCTTCGTGAACTTCAACTAAAGCTATAAAAGCTTCAGTTTCTCCCAAACACCTTAGTAAATTTCCATCCACGAATTTCTTATAAAGTTCATCACCAAGGATCACATAGTGCAAAGCTTTATACTTCATTTTTTGATTTGTAATCGAATTAGGGTTTTCTAAATATTTTATAATTGGTTTTCTCCAATCATCATCTAAAAGCAAACTTATGTTAAGTATTTCGAGCTCTTTTATAACATACTTATTTCTTATTTCAATTAGCTTATCCAAAGTTTCATTCAAAACTTTATAACCCGATGCTATTTATGCTAACTCATTAGCTTCATAATTTTGCAATCTTGGGATATGTTCAATGGTAAATTCATCAAATTCTTGCAGTAGTTCCATAACTCAAGTAAAATATCTTACTAAATTTTCACTTATGCATTTGTATTCTCGAGTAATTTGTTTAACTACCAATTGAGAATCACCATGAATAATTACATTTCTTGCTCAAAATAACCTTAGAGTTTCAAGCCCAACAAGAAAAGCTTCATATTCTGTTTCATTATTTGAACAAGGCATTTTTATTTCGAACATTAACTTTGTAGGATACCCTTCATGGGAAATAATCATAATTCTAACTCCTATTCCATTTTGATGCCTAGAACCATCAAAATATAATTTCCAAGGTTTTAATCCCATATAATTTTCATTAATTTCATTAATTTCTTTTGAAGAATGGTCAGCCGAGAAATCAGCAACCACTTGATCTTTCATGGATTTCAAGGGCATATATTTCAAAGAATATTCAGTCAATACTAAAGCCCATTTGCCAATTTTGCTATGGAGTATAGGTTTACATAACATATGCTTTATTATATCATAATGAGAAATTACAATCACATCAAAAAGTTTAATGTAATGTTTTAGCTTAGTACATGAATAATACAAGCGAAGACATAATTTCTCAATAGCATAACACCTACTTTCAGCATAATTTAATATCCTACTTAGATAATAAATAGCTCTTTTGATGTCATTTTCATCTTCTTGAGCTAACATACTACCTATAGTATATTTAGAAGCAGAAATATATAACTTTAAAGGTGAAAAGATTTTTGTTCTGTTAGATAGATTTGAAATAAATCTCCTCAAGAAGTTAATCTTGCCCAGCAAAGATTGCAATTGCTTTTTGTTCGAAGGTAGTGAAGTTTCTAAAATAGCCTTCGCTTTATTTTGATAAACTTCAATCCCTTTTTTTTGAATTAAGAATCCAAGAAATTTTCCTGCAGAAACACCAAAAGTACATTTAATTGGATTCATTTTTAGACCATGTTTCTCATTTTCTCGAAAACTTGCCTTAAATGGTCTATATGATCATTTTTCATTTCTGACTTGATAACAATATCATCTATATAAACTTGCATAAATTTTCCAATTAAGTCATGAAAAATTGTATTCATAGCCCGCTGATATGTTACACCAGCATTCTTAAGGCCGAAAGGCATCACTACCTATTCATAAGTGCCGAGTGCACCGGGACATTGAAAAGCAATTTTTGATATGTCCTCTTCAATAATGAATATCTGGTTATAACCAGAATATCTATCCAATAAACTTAACATTTCATTTCTAGCTGCTGAATCAATTAACATATCAACAATGGGCATAGGATATTCATCTTTAGGAGTTACTAAATTTAAATTTTAAAAATCTACACAAACCCTTAGAGTTCCATTCTTTTTAATTACAGGGACTATATTAGAAATCCAGTCAACATACCTGATTGTTCGAATAAACTTCGTACTCAGTAGTCTTTCGATTTCTTCTTTAATCTTTGAAATAATTTCTGAGGCAAACTGCCTTGGTGGTTGCTTTACTGGCTTTTTTCCAGGATAAATTAGCAGTCAATGCTCCACTAAGCTTCGATCCCACCTAAGCATCTTATCATAGTCCCAAGCGAAGCAGTCTTTGAACTCCTTCAACAATTCAATTATCCCTTCCTTCAAGGCTTGATCAATATATTTACTGAATAAGTAGGTCTTAGCTTTGTTCCATCACCCAGATCTACTTCCTCAAGAGGATCTTGATCCTCTATCTTCTTTATTCCATGAGATAAAGACGTCTCGAACTCGAGTGGTGAGTCATAAAAAATACAGTCAAGCCTTTCAATACTTTTCTCTTAAACGTCAATCCTTTCTGATTGATCTCGAATAAGATCTTTCAAACTATCTTTAACTTCCCAAATCAATTCTTCTTTTTGTTCAAAAGATTCTAAAACTAAATTGGCCCTCATGTCTGTTTTAAATCTTTTTTCGACCATGTATGCTGAAATTCAAGCTAAATAGTTTGAAATATTTATATTAACTTCATCAAAAGATTCTGAAATTGAATCAGCCCTCATAGCCATTGCAAACCTTTATTCGGCCATGTAGGTTGAAATTTGAGCTAAATAGAAAATATTCATATTAATTTTAATTCTTTGAAGGCTGCTTCAGAGTCGGCCTGTGGTTCCTCATACTTTAAAATAAACCTGACTTCAGGTCGAAGATACATAGTAGTAGGAACCTTGGATATTGTTGCTAAATGCTTTATGCTATCCATCTGGTAAGGTCCAATATAGAAAAGACATTTTTTGAATTCCATCACATTGGTTTTAACTTGAAAAGAGGAATCTTTAGCTTCCACTACTTCCAAATTTCCTTTTGTATCCCATATAAACATCTTTTGATGCAAAGTCGAGGGCAATACCCTTGCGCCAATGAATCCATTCTCTACCCAAAAGCAAATTATAATTAGCCTTTGAAGGAACAACAATGAAGATAGTAGGTCGAATCACCACCCCAACCTGAACATTCAAAGCTAGTAATCCTTCTGACTTCGAAGTTTACCATTAAAATTAGTGATTACCATGTTATGAGGAAGTAGATCTTCCTGTATTTTGTCCAACTTCTTCATTATTGTCTTTGGCATCAAATTAATTGCAGCACCACCATCAACCAACATTCTGTGAATAACTTTACCATTAGCTCAACCTTGATGAAGAGTGGCTTTAAATGATTTTTCATCTTCTCTGTTAGCCTGTCGAATATTGCAAAATTCTTTTTAGGAAGGATTCGAGCTATATAAATGACAAATGTAGGTTCCTTTATAGCCTTGTTTCCTTCGAAGTCTTCTTCATCAAGATCTTTATTTTGACCTTGATTATACTCCTTCGCATATTCAGCTGGCGGGATAGAAATCACACTGCAAATATCTTTCAGATCATCAGTAAATCTAGATTCAAAAGAGTTTGTAATCATACTATCTTCATTTTCAAGTACGATTTTTTTCTATTTCATGCTCTGTAGAATAGAATTCTTCTGCAGAATATCATGGTATGATGTTTTGTTCTGGGTTACTTACTCCATAGTTTGTATATTTTCACGAGCATCTTTTTTAAATCTCTGTGCCCTTCGCCACTAAGTCTTGGTCATAGGGGGATTTCCATAAAAATGGTACTTTGAAGGGCTAGGTACATGTTCAGGAAACTTAGGTCTCCAGTATTGATACACCTTTCCTATTTTAGCCCCTTACTAATTCTCAGTCTTATTCATTCCCCTTGACAGGCATAGTCTTGAATTTTGGTTTCAAGCCAGAAACTTGATCTTTATTCAACTTGTGAGTTGCTTCATACTGCTTCCTTGAACTTAGACTTTTCGAACGCCTTTGCAGTAGACTTATCAAAGACTGCATTGCATCTTAGGCAAAGAGTTACTTCATTGTCAGAATCTTTTTTCCTTATTAAAAATTCCAACAGAGATTCTCCAGCTTTGGGATAAATGTCCTTTACTTCTTTTTCATATTCTTCTATAGCAAATTCAACATCATCTTGAATATCCTCAGTATGGACATTCACTATGTTAATTTCGAGAGGTTCAACATAATTGGCCGAGACCTCTAAAGGATCAAAGTCAACTTTCATGGTAGGTTTTGATTTTTCTTCAAATTTCAGTTTGCCTTCTTTGATTGATTTTTGAATCATATCCTTGAAACACACACAATGGTTAGTCCAATGACCATAAACATGATGATATTTACAATATTTTTGACCCTTTCTTTGTTTTGGGATAAAAAATTTACGATCATCAGACAATACTATCTGCTTATCTTTAAGTAAAATATCAAATATTTGATCAGCTTTAGTAATATCAAAATTATAATCTTGCTTTCTAAAAAATTTTGAATTGCCCTTGGACTCATATGGTTCTAAAGAAGTACATACATAAGGAGGTCCAGGCTTTAATTCAACAATATTTATTTCATTATTAATTTCGACATCAATATCATCATCTTCCTCATTAACATTTTTGATTTCCTGATCAAATACATCTACATAGATAATCTTATCTCTTCAGACCGATCTCAACTCTCTGATATTTATCCTTTTCAAACCTAAGCTGTTTGATTTACTTTAATTTATTTGCTAGTTGGGTCATATCTTTAAGTTGTTAATTAATTAACTTCTTTCAAATAGAATAATCAAATCCACTTGCAGCCATTTGAACTAACTCATGTTCTGGCACTTGAGTAAAGCATCTAACCTTCATCTGTCTGAATCTATTTAGATAATCATCAATAAATTCATTTTGCATTCTTTTAATATTTAACAAGTCTATTAAACTTACCTTGGTTTCATCCCTAAAGAATTGTTCATGAAAACTCCTTTCTAACTGATTCCAAGTATGAATCGAATTAGGTGGTAGAGTAGTAAACCAAGTAAAAGCATCTTTAGTTAATGAACTTGGAAAATATTTCATTTTTAGATTTTCATTATTGGCAAGATCACCACATTCAATTTGATATTGAGTAATATGCTCAACTGTGGATTCTCCGATTTCACCCGCAAACTTGCTGAACTTAGGGATTTTCCGACCCCTAGGCATTTCAGTTTGTAAAACAATCTCAGGAAAGGTTGAGACAAAATATGGGTTATTTACATATCCAACATTAAAATCATGTTGATTTAGCACTCATTCCACAACATTAACTATGTTTTGATACCCTCCTACAACATTATGCCTAACTTGATCCAGAATATTATCAAGGTTTTGGTTCCTGTTTACTAGAACCACATTATTATTGGGGACATTAAGATCTGCTGCTAAGTTTCGATTTTGAACTAGGTTTACATGTACTACATTCCTATGTCTAAGATTAGCAGGAAGTTCTTGTATCATATCATTATGTGTAACATTTGTAGGTGTCGCATCGGCTTGCCCTGCGTTGGCAAATGCTACATTTGTAGGCCTTGGGTTTGCCACTTAATTGATAATAGGGTCCGTTGGTGCACTGAGGACATTAACGATTCGACCCATTTGTCTTGCCAATAGTAAATAATTAGTATTGGTTAACTCCACCATAGGATTAATAACACTCGTCAATTGGTGAGACAACATATTTACCATCTCATGGTTACTCTCATCCATTTGTTGATGTATGGAATGAAGTGTGGCACCTATAAAGGACATCGAAGGAATAAACTCTTTAGACATACTTTGCTGTCCAGTCAGCATGTTCCCTAACATGCTAAATTGAGACATATCATTTCTGTTTGCATTTAGATTTAAATGTTCCAAAGGTCTTACTGTAGAAATCATCAAAATGATCAGATTTGGAATTGCCATCGAAGCAGTTCCTATGGTCTGTGTGACCGTTCTAGGAATAAATCCCTGAGGTAAGCCATATAAAGGATTATGAATATTAACATTTAAAATTTTGAGATTCTCCTCTAGATTCATTGGGATTTGATTGATCTGAGATGTCACAGGATGGCTTATGGAACTCCCGTAACTATCAGTCTAGACATAGAAGGATTAGGAACATTACTTTGATTTGAGTTAGAATCATTATTCCCATTAGTTCCTTCATTATTCCTAGCATTCAAATGATTACCAGAACCTTGTCTATTTGAACCACTGTTAGCCATGTTTAAATTTCTTCCACTATGGAAAATCATGCTATTTGACACTACTATCTCTAAACTTGTCCCATCGAACGTGCCAATTTATTTATGGTAAATTTTTGTTTTGATATGAAATAAAAAAATACACTTGATTTAAAGAACAATTTGGGACTTGAATTGTGTTCTCAAAAGGGATCTTAGTTTGATAGGTTTATGTGTCAATCGAATTAAGAAGATATAGCAAAAAGAATGTAAAGAAAAGAGCAGATAATGCAAGAAATAAATTAACTCAAAAATAAATTAGAACTGAAATAAAAAGTGGTGGAATTACATACTCAATCTTCTTTGTTTGCTAATTGTCGTGATATTAGGCGTGTAAGAGATTTGTGAGCAAATGAAAATCCAACCCTTATACATTTTTCAGAAGTCTTATTTATAGATTTCTAATGTTAACGGCTAATTTCTAAGAATTTGACAAGTATACATCACATAAAACTGCTAAAAATTGCTAAAAACTACTAAAAATTGCTTCTAATAACTGCTACCAATTTTTGAAACCAAATAAAAAACTACCAGACTTCGATAACTTCATCAATCTTCAATTAATTCTTGAAATCAAGGCGTTCCTTAGTTTTCGAAATTGGATCGAAACCATTCCAATGATCGAACTTCAATTTACATAGCTTTCTTTCTGAATTGAAATTGAAATGGATGTCAATTAGCAGAATAACCTTCTTCGAGACCCTTTCAAATTATTTGAAATATTCATTGTACAACTTGAATTGCCACACTCAAACTACCTTTTTGAACTGAATTCGAAATATCAACTCCAGCTTCAATTCTTCAAAATTTCCTTATTTTCGAATTAAAATCGAAAATAGTACTTAGCAAAATTTAACACCAATAGTAGTATTACTTCATATAAATATATAATGATGACAACTCTTGTTTTTATGATGAATACATAATGAAAATGAAGATTAAGTTCTTTTTCTCACATCACTAGCCATGCAAGGGACTTATTTAGTGTGCATTTAAAACTACTCTTAACAAATTACTGAAAGGAAAATAAGTACTGAAAATGAGTTCTAAATCTTTTATATCCATTGGATTGAGCTTTACAAATTTATTTTATGATAAATTGCAGTAGAGAAGGATAGAGAACGCACAAAATACAAGTAAATATCGAAACGGCTAAGCCATTGCCAATGAAGGTGGGGCTCCCTCACAACGTCTCTCTCTCTCTCTCTCTCTCTACAAGTTTTTCACATTTATCTCACATATACACTCTGGCTCTGCATCTCTTTTTCCTCTCTGAAAAAGCAAATAGGAAAAATAATGGAGTTATTGTCTAAGAAATAATTCTTCTCATATGAAGTGGGTCCCAGTGAAATGTGAGATCCATTTGATGTGAAAGCATGTCTTCAGCACCACTCTTTGAATAAGAGGAGAAATCAATCCTCTAAACTCAAACACAAAAAAATTGGGGACACAACTCAATATAAAGGTTTTGAAGAAACGTTAAGTGCCATTTAAGTCAAAGGGTTTTTGTTTCCTCTTTTTGTATCATCACATTTATCTTTACTTTTCACTATTTTTCTCCTTATCCCTAAATTTGATATATTCTGTAAACCCCACATCTCTTTGTATTTCTCTATTTCTATAGTTTTTATATTCTTCTGATCTTTTTGGCCATTTCAGGTTAGTTGATTTATCTGTAAACAATAGATTCAATTCAAGTTCTGTCCATTTCATGGACAATCAGTATCATTTATGTCATTTTTTATGCTTATTTAATTCAATTACATGGTTTGTTTTTCTAGGAGGCTGATTGGGTTGATTTATTTAAATTTTTTTAGTTTTAAGGATTTTTATTTATATTTTTGTGTTATGAAGAAATTTCACATCAAATTCATGGTTTTTTTTTTTGTCAAAAAGAGTTCTGGTGGATTCCTATTTTATCTAGCTTTAATGAAATTTGAGTTTAATATTGTCTTGGAATTTTTTTTTTTGGTGAAAAAGTTTTGTGGATATCTAAAATCATGGGTTTTAGTAAAATTTGAGTCATTTGAATTTTAGTTTCATGGGGTTTTTAGTTTTTTCAATTTTGAGCTTCATCTGCGTTTTGAGACTTCTAGGATTTTAACCGAATTTTGAAAATTAAGATTTTGCTCATTTTCCACCCCAATGAGCAAATTAATTTCAGATCTGGGAGATGAGTTTGCATATAATCACAGCCAAAAGAAAATATTTCTTTCTCATTTTTTTAAATTTTTTATTATTTTTATTTAGCCTAAAATTTCAAGCAAACCTAGTGTGGTTAATCGAATGAGCTGCTCAAAGTTTAAATTATCTATGGACCATCATAAATTCAATTCTTAATTTTTTTGGATAAAAATTTAATCTTCGTGGTAATGGTTTTCATTTCTTAACTTTTTGTGAAATGTAGTTTGATCTTACTTTATGTTATGCTTTCCTGTAGAGATGAAATTCGATAGGAAGTTCTTGGTTTATATATCGAACATATTCGAAGTTTTTTTTATATCAATTGAGCATTTATAAAATGCTCTTTTATATTTTCTTTTTTTTTTTTTTTGCAATCGTAACACTTCGAAAAGAATAATCTTAAATGTTCCGATAAATTTGAGTTGAGTTTTAGTTCTGAAATAAGATTGAGGGTTGATGCTATTGATAAATGGTGTGAGTCCCATTTGAAACGTAAATCACGCGGTTTTTATGATTTCAGAACTAATTTTTGGAATTGATTTTCGGGTGAAACAACATTGCTCCTACGAAAACTTTCGATCTCTTGCAATTGCTAAGTTTTCATTTCGAGAAAAAAAAATACCCCTTTTCTGGGTCACAATCTCTTTAGTATTTTAATTACAACAAATATGCGACTCTGCATTTTTATTTTTCATTTTATTATTCCAACAAGAAGTTTTCATTAGAATGCTTTTACAATGGTAGGACTAAACAAATCCTTTTCGGTTGAAACTACAATTTAAATACAATCTGTATTGAAAGCAATACCTTAAAAAGAATGTTCAAATCCATTTTTTTTTTCATATCTTCATTACTTATTTGCAAGGTTTATTCACATTTACCTTGTTTTCCCAATGTTTGTTAGCAATCTTTGCCGACTCTTCTAATTCTCGAAATATTTTCTCAAACACAATTTTCAAAGAATTAATTGAATATCATACATTTAAGGATATGTATAACACAAGAGGAGATAAGGATAGAGATTAGGGAGCGAGAGAGGGAGAGGGAAGGAGGAAAGTGGAGAAAGGGAAGGAGGGAGTGAGGGAAAGAGGAACAATAAGAGAGACACAGAGGAGAGACTATTATGTGATTGATGGTGGTTTAGAAAAGTATTTTCCTTCAATTGATACAGAAAGAATGAGATTATGCAATTGATGGTGAGTTAGAGAAGCATTTTCTTTCAATTGATAGAGAAGTCACTTTTTTCAAAATATATTGTTAATTATATTTTGTTGTCCAACTTTTCTTTTTTAGCTTCAAACATAAGAAAATGTCACAAGTTGGTAGTTGTGAAAGTTCAGTAAGCAAACATGCTTGAATTGAGATAAGACTTTGTGGAAAAATCTAACATGTTGTGGTCTTGTGGCTATAATTTGGTATCAATCCGGCTAGTGTACTATTTTTCCTGATTTTCCCAATTTTAGGGGTATTTTGGTCATTTGAATGGTTTGAGAATTCAGTGGAGTTCGAGAAGCCTGTAATTGCAATCTTTGCATTTTTATCTTTGTGTTAGTTGGTTATCAAGTGAATCAGACACCTAGAGCATGGTGAAAAGGACTTATGATAGTTCAAAAAAAAATATGTCATCTCTTGTCATTTGGCCTTTCGTTCAAAATGCTCTTTAAGGGGGTGGAGTGTGCCAAGGACTTGCAGGTTGCTTGGATATTGAGCGAAGTGTGTTGGCTTGTGACCATCCCTTTGAAAATTCAAAGTTATGGAATAAGGCATAAACTAAGTGAATGGAGTGTCCTTCTCCTTATTCAATTGTCTTTTATGGTTCGTATTTCCTAGAGGCTTCCTGTATGGAAGAATCTTGCAGTCCAGTATATGTGAGTGCTTCAGTGACATATGATATTGGTTGGTGGACATGTTGTACATGGGACTTGTTATTTGGGTGATAAGTCTTCAATGTTCCATTATCTTCCCAAGCATGCCAAATGAGGGTTTTAAGTGGGAAAGCTAGTATGTTTGCCAAGAGTGGCTAGCATGCATTGCATGATTTCAGCTAAAGAGCTGCTAGCTTGTGACATCTAGTATCAAAGCTTGATTTGCACCAAAAGGCCATGATTGGGTGGGCATAGTTAGTTTTGGTACAGCTTGTCTAATGATATGCGGTATGCGCGAAGCTATCATTCTTACAAACTCGATGGTGTTGTTGCTAAAGACTTGACCAGAGAGTGCAAGAGATTGAATCATCTCGAGAAGCTAGTGTATAAGTGAGATGATGTATTGGAAAGATTATGGATTGGTACATTAGGCCTAAGCATTTGTGCCAAGTAGGCTATCTTGCTTATTGGAGTGCTAGGACATTGGTTATGCACTCATTCATAGTAGTGGCATCGAGGGATGCAAACCATCGTTTAGAAGGATGAGGAAATTGATGGCTAATTCAATGGGAGAAGCTAAGGTCTTGCCAGAGGGCTTGACTATTGAGGGATTGGTGGAATTAAATGGTGAAGCCATTGGTTGTGCAAGAGTGTGTGACCATAGTTAGAGGGCATGAGTGGATTGTTTCAGAGAAAATGGTCTAAAATCATGTCAAGGAGGTTTGGAGGGATTGCCTATGATGCTTAGAGGAGCATAATTGAGGGCTAAAGTAGAGATTTAGAGGAATCGATGCTATGTGCACAATCAGTGGGTTGGATAGAGTACGTGTAATCTTCCCACATGATTTTTCAATGTAATGGGCTAGACTACATAGTTACTTTGCAGGGTGACAACAATGACTTAGAGGAGTGGTAGTAGATTAGCACTACTTTAGTCGCATTGTCAAGGGACTATGTGGTAATGACCATGAGCTTACATTTGCTGGTGCATAGGCAATGTGAAGTTGGAGCTAGAGTGGAGGATGCTTTATGCTTAACTCGCTTTTACAAGTTGAAGTGAGGGAGCCATTGGAGGATGTGTTTAAAGAAGTTATCAAAGGACACAACTAAGAAGTGGTCGTGAGGACCACGATGCTAGTGGGCATTAACTCCGAGGTAAGCTGTGATGGTTAGTGAGATGCTAGAGGGTATCGATCTAGAGAGGATCAAAGGATTTGATTAAGTGTAAAAGTGACATGGCAAAGTGCAATGAATTGATCAAAAGCAAATAAACAGCTTGAGAGTGAGGTTATGGGGCCTCTTTACATATATCAAGTGTAAGTCTTATCTCTTATACTTGGTGAAATGGGACATTAGGTGTAAGATACATGTTAGTAGGTGATTCAAAGTGTTAAGCATTATTCATGAGCCATAGAGTTCGCATGCACTTTGGTTCTTGCAGAGGCAACATCGTGCAAGCTGCAGAGGCAGTAAGCACACAGTTGTAGAGGTAACTACCTGTAGGATGAGTTATGGAGGTAACAAGTTTAGAAGGTAATACGTTCGAGAGAGCTTTATGGGAAAGCAGCACTAGAGAGTGTTGGGACATTTTGGAAGGTGAATATAGAGGTAGCCTTTTGAGAAACTTGTAGAGGATGCAATTTGTCAAGAGTACCTATGTTACAGAGGCAACAGACAACCCAAATTTAAGATAGGGAAAACATTTCATAGCACTCAAAGAGGCAGGCTTTGAGTTAGTTGAGGGAGTAACTCAAGTGGAGTAGGCTAAAGACCACCATGAAGTTTCAAGAGAGTAAGTAGGTTCTTCATAGAGCCTTGTCAAATTGAGGCGTCAATGAGGGCATTGACATTTGAAGTGGGGGATAATGTCACAAGTTGACATTTGTGATAGTTTGATAGGCAAATGTGCTTGGATTAAGATAAGACCTTGTGGAAAAATCTAGCATGTTGTTATGGTCCTGTGGCTGTAATTTGGGATCAATCCGGTTAGTGTAATATTTTTTTTTTGAAAATTCCAAGTTTGGAGGTATTTTGGTCATTTTGGATGGTTCGAGAATTTGGTGGAGTTTGAAAAGCCTATAACTGCAATCCTTGCATTTTTTATCTTTGTGTCAGTTGGTTGTTGAATGAATTGGATACCTAAAGCATGGTGAAAAGGACTTACGATAGTTTGGAAAAAGAATGTTGTCTCCTATCATTTGGCTTTGTGTTCAAAATGTTCTTTAAGAGGGTGGAATGTGCCAAGGACTTGCAGGGTGCTTGGACATTGAACTAGGGATGGAGTGTGTTGGATTGTGGCCATCCTCTTGCATATTCAAGGCTATGGAATGAGGCATAGACCAAGCGAATGGAGTGTCCCTCTCCCTATTCAATTGTCCCTTACAGTTTGTATTACCTAGAGGCTTCCTATGTGGAAGGATCTTGGTATCAGGTATGCATCAACGCTTTGGCAACATACAATATTGGTTGGTGAACATGTTGTACATGAGACTTGTTGTATGGGTAATAAGTTTAAAATGTCTTGTTATCTTTACCAAGCATGCCAAATGAGGATTTTAAGTGGGAAGGGTAGCATGTTCACCAAGAGTGGCCAATATATGCCGCACGATTTCAGCTAGAAAGCTGCCAGCCCGTGCCAGCCCATCCAAAATACAAGGAACTTTATACACTAGGCTTTGATATGAAGAATGGACCTGTTGAGGAATTGCAGCAAAAAATTGGAACTGGGGTATTTTGTCTATGAAAGAAGAAGAAAAACATGTATTGATTTAGATAAAAATACATCAAACACCGAGGCAAACGGCAGCAAAAAGTTGGAACTGGGATATTTTATCCATGGAAGAAGAAAAAGAGGCAATTGTTTAGGCAAAAACATATCAAACCCTGAGACACCAAGAGGCAATTGATGAGCATGACTGATTTTATCAAAATGAATGCTCGGTTGATGGCAATTATCCTAAACACATGTCATATGTTGTAAAATATTGCCTTACCTACCATTTACTTGGCATTAGTGAGTTTGGTGGTCTCAAAATTAGTTACATTGATAATCGTATGTGGTACTTAGTTGGTGATCAATAAAATTGCTAGATTATCCTTGATCTAAGATATTTTGAAAAAAATGATTTATTTGGATGATGATTGATGGAAGTAGTAGTGGAAGGAAAAAAAAAGAAAATATTCCTAAAAAAGAGTAGATAAAAAATAGGAAATATCCTTTCTTATTATTTCATTCACCCCTTTTTTCCAATTCCCTAAACACATTATGTGAGTTTAGCTAGTATAAGATGATACAATGTAAATAAAGACTCTTGAAATAGTAGTAATGATGAAAATTGTAAAGGAAATTTCTAAATTAATAACAAAATGAAGCCAACTACGAACAAAATAGAATTTATGACCTAATTATAAAGAAAACAAATAGGAATGTAATTGCAAATTAGAACCAACTATAAGAACCAAAAATGTAATTCAACCAAATAAATCAATTAATTTAAATTGAAAATATTGGATAAGTAAGTCCATAATCATACTATTTTTTTCTTACTTATGAATGTTATTTCATTAAATATGTAAAAATTAGCGGGACGTATAATACATTTCATTATTTTGTGGAGTGGCTAAGTGAAAGAAATTAACATTTTTTATGATAAATATACTCTTTTAATATGAAAATTAAAGCTTCTGACGGGGCTAAAGCCCTCTAAATCTATTACAAGGCTTCGCCTTCCATCGATTTTGTTCTCTCGCACATTGTTTTAATGATAACTTTAGTGAGTCAACATACGAAATTATGTTTGTCTATTTTCATTTTATCTTGAGATATAAAGGAAAATTATGGTTTGGTAGGCCACAAGAAAGATTTAATCTAGAATATTAATTGATACTGCACTTAACGATATAAGTGGCTATTATAAATAAATTAATATATCATTAAATACCCTAAATTGGAATGTTACACAAACACTTTATGTTTATAAGAATTTGAAGAGTGCTCTTATTGAATATAAATTGCCCCACTCTTAAGTATTGATTCATGCAGGACTGTCTGCATGTGTCTTGTCTAAGATCGAGGTGCCCCAACACATCAACTGCAGTTCCTGCAAACGCACATATCACCTCAAGTGCCTTCAACTAAAAGTATGTTTATGTTTATAAATTATGTATTATTAGTATAGGCATCGCCTCAAAATGCAGAGTTATTGCACCATTGATTGTGGAATATTGATTATTTGTTGAACCTTTCGAATTGCATGAAAGTGGGATAGTACAGATTCAGAAGTCCAAAGGTTTTTACAAAATGTTCTTGATGGAAAAAATGTGAGTGAAAAATCTCACTTCAACCCTTTAAGCAAAATGTGGCAAAAACGAAGAAAATCTATGAACCAACTCCATTGTCTCGACCTGCAGAAATTACGAAATTGAATGGAAAGAATCTATAATATCATTAATATGAAAAAATGACGAACATTAACATACTATATATGATTTGTGTACTAATCGAATGTTTCTTTTTTTTTTTTTTTCATCGACTGGATATCTTGGGGGGATTCAAATATTTTTCTTTTGTCGTCAAACACGTTAATTTAAAACTTTCTCAATGACAATATTTATGTCTACATTGAAAAGAAAAATTACGTTTCCACAACTGCATTATAAATTTTTTTTCCTATATCCAAATTTTCATATTTTAACTTTCAAAGAAAAATCATATTTTACATCCTTGATTAGTATATTAATTCTCTTTATTTTTTTTAACTTCAGTTTGTCTATTATTTCTAATGGATATTTCCCTCATTTTGTTTTTCCTTTATTGAAGTCTGTCCCTGAAGGGGATTGGAAATGTCCAAGCTGTGTTGGTGTTGCTGCTGCTGAAGATGTGTGGGAAATGCCACTAATAACTTACAAGAAAAACTTAAAATCCATAAAAAATTAACCAACATTTTAGGATACAGTACCAAATATTTGTTTAAGAAGTACTCTTCCGCACGTCAGGCCAGCATTGTTGTACTTATAAAACTCTGACATTTCCTTTTCCTTCAGTCGTTATCGGTGGATATATAAGAATTTGAGGGTTTTTTTTTGGCAGGATAAATTGGTTATGTTAACTATTTTAAGTGGATTGTGAATTTGATTGGAAAATGCTAGATGCATTTTTATAAATTTAAAATTTTCATTGTATGCATCAAAATTTTTAGTCAAATTGGAAAAAAACCATAAATACTGTAAATTTAAAATATACTTCAGTTATAGTTTCACTTATACATACCATTTATCATATTTTTATTCCAATATTAAAAAAATAAAAATTAAGTACAATTAGTATAAGATTGATACATGACTTGCATTAATTTATAGATTTAAATTAAGTCCCTATTTAGTGTAAATCAAATTTACATTATCACTCATTTATATATTATCATGTTAATAAAAAATTGTTAAAATCTCTTTATCGTGGTTAAAAATTATTAATTACTTATATTTTTTAAATGGTATTTCATTTTTTCATTCATAGATAGTGTAAAATATTTTACACCAATAGTGAATCAAATTTAAACTCTTAATTTATTATGTTAGAGATGTATTATACTTCAAATTTATTGAAACTTTTTTTTTTATATCAATTTGACTTTATCTGTATTATAAATTGTGTCAAATGTGGTGTGGACAAATCCTGAATGAAAAAAGTATAAATAAACCCTAATGATTCAGTTAATCTTGCTTATTTTGTAACATGCCTTTTTGTATAACTTGACTTCTAGCCACCCACCATTAATTTTCAAACAAACAGCTAGATAAGACTTTAAATTTAATGTTTCCCTGAAAACTAGCGTAAAACTATATTTTCATGCTTAGGATGGTTAGAACAACTTCGCGTGAAATGAAACTACAATCTATAATCATAATATTATACAGTATTGCATTCTAAATATTATATATAGTTGTACTTTTATAATTGTAATTTGTTTATATATATAGTTGTACTTTTATAATTGTAATTTGTTTATATATTATATATAGTGAGAAAATAAATGCTTCTAGATGGCACTCTTAGTAATAAAGAGATATTGATTCCAGGATTTTTCCATTGCATGTGCGAACATCGATCCTAGGATTTGTGTGTGTATGTTGAGTCACTGACCATTTCTAACAATAAAAACAATGTTCTGAGTCCTCTATGAGATGAATCTCATTTATTATAGTATGCAAACTCTTGCTTAAAGTCTGCAAAAAAGAAAACAGTTTCTGATATCAGTTCATGGTCGAATTAAGAAGACCAAAGCAACAATTACAGCATATTAGAATTTGAACAACAAAAAATAAAAAAAAAATAAAACCTTTAATATACGTAGGATGGAATTTGAAGTTGTTTGGCTACGGGAATTGGGACTTTGAAGCAGTCTTGAATATATCCTCGATTGCTTGAGTTATAACTCCCAGTCGATAAATATTAGCTTTAATTTAAAATGATTAAATAAAATAATATTTCTTTCTTCCACGAATTGATTTAATGAATTTCCCTTTATATATATTAGACCTTTCTCAACATAATAAAATCCATGTAAATAATGACGAAATCCATAAAATTCTGTTCGGACAAATTTTCAAGTATTATCTTAAGGAGGTTGTGGGGATATAATCATATAGTATGAAAATGGAAATATAACTATACTCCTTGCTCTACAAATTCCCTCCCTAAATATTGATTACAAACTAATCAAAGGAGCACTTCTAACAAATTCAAATATATTTACTGTTAAAAAATTCAGACATATAGCTGCTAAGAATTAATGCAAATTGACCAACCTTAAATGTCAACATAACGAAAGCATATATTGACCTCTATCCAAAAGAAAGTAATTAACATAAATTTATATTGAATAAAATTTTAACAAAAGTTTAGCAGGATAAGCTCCCAAGAAATAATTAATGTAAAACCGTCCAATTAATTTATCTGAAAATCAATATCATAAAACCAATGTTCATAGTTCATCCTTCTTGATTTTGATTTGAAAACAAGTTCAAATGTTTCTCTTCAATATGCTTTCGAGTTAATTTGTCTAAAAAAATTTAATTGCCAATTGTTAAAAAAATATTAACATGTGAAACTTCTAGATTAGAAATTCTTATACTCCAATCATAACATATGTCTTTACTCCCACCAAATGTGAAGAAGACATTTAAAATTTTCAACATCTTGAAAACTAAAAAGTACAATTCCTAGCGTTTGTGAATCTCATAAAACTAAGTCATAAATAATTTTATATATACATCAAATGAGAATGAAAATCAAATCCTTTCCCTCTTATCACAAAGTAGTGTGCATTTAAAACTTCCTTTGAAAAAAATCCTGAAATGACACGATTGTAACAGAAAAATATGGAAAAAAAAAAAGATGCAGCAAAGAAGGAAAGAGGGCGCATAAACAAAATAAAAGCAAAGACCGAAACGGCTATGGATCACTGCCGGCTAAGGGGGCGCTCCGTCCCACTAGCTCTTTCTTGGAAATACAATTTTAATTTTACTTTATTCTTTGTATTTTGACAAATAAAAAAAATGCCTTTTAAATTTTACTGGCCACTTCATTATGATTCCAAAAACAGTTTTTTCGAGTAGTATTGAGATTTTAATGATACGATACAACTGAAAATATCTCTCTGTCAATACATTAGATACATAGTCTCACTTCCTTTATTTTTTTTTAATTGTGAATATGACTAATTCCCTAAACTCACACACATATAAAGAATTAGACTAGACCTAAAATGTAAAGTAGAAATATTAAATGTCATTTCAGTCAAAGAATCTGGTTTGCATTTCCTCTTTCTATATCACATTTTTCTTCACTCTTCACCTGTTTTCTCCTTGCCCCCTAACTTTGATATTTTCTTCATCTGCCCTAAACTCTCTTTCTCTTTGCCACGCTTTCTAGTTTTTATAACCTTTTTGATCTTTTTATTCATCTCAGGCCTCAGGTCAGTTGATTTATCTATAAAGAACATATTCAATTCAAGTTTTGTGTATCTTATGGACGATTTGAATAATTATTATGTCATTTTTTATGTTTATTTAATTTAATTACATAGCTTGGTTCGTTTTTTCTAAGAGAGTGATGTAGTTGATTTGTTTGAAATTTTTTGTTTTGAGGGACTTTTATTTTTATTTTAAGTTTTCAAAGAAATTTGAGCTCAATTTCATGGTCTGCTTTTATGAAAAAAAGGTTTTCTAGGTCTCAATTTTATTTTGGTTTAATGAAATATTAGTTTAATTTTACAATTCATGCATTTTTTCCTGTGAAAAAAGTTATATGGATCTGCAAGGTCAAGGGTCTCGGGAAATTTGAGTCGTCTGAATTGTGTTTCATGAATTTTTTTGACTTTTTTGGGTTTCACCAATTTTTAGTTGTCTGAATTTTGAGCATCATAGCATCTTACCATTTTGATTTTAACCAACCTTAGTTGTTTGCACTTTGAGCTTATGGATTTTAACCAAACTTCAAAAATTAAGATTTGATCTCCTTTTCCACCTAATGATCTGAGTTTCAGATCTGAAATATGAGTTTAATTTTTTTTTTGCCTCTTTCTCCTGTTTGCACTTAAATCATAAGAATCAAGACTTCAAATACATAGTCATGGGAAAATGATTTTGTTTTCTTTTTAATTTTACTGTGCGATACTTTTGGCATGTAGAATAATTTTTGAAGATATATATATATATATACGTATACATATGTATACGTATATATATATATATATGTATACATACATATATATATATACATACATATATATATATATATACATACATACATATATATGTATACATACATACATATATATGTATACATACATATATATGTATATATATACATACATATATATGTATATATATATATATCAGGGTTCTAAATTGTGGTTGAATTCATAGTTGAAATTTTATTGTAATTAACAAAATTGTGGGTAAATGTGGAAAATGCAGCCATTGTGGCTTAAAATTATAGAAAATTGTGGATACATTGTAGTTTGGAACTATAATTTAAATCCTTTATATATATATGCATGTTCTTTATTAGTTTATGATATTACATTTGTTAATATACTATTTTTAAACCTCAAAGGGATGAAGAAGAATAAGGAACATATTGGTAAAAGGAAATACAGCGAAATTGAAGAATTGCGTGAAGTGGGAGGTGATGGAGTAAGTTTTCTTTGCCAACAATATCTTTATCTTAGCTAATATTGTTCACCAACTCATTATAACTTTGTATTATGTTATTTTAAAATGATTCTATTTTCTTCAAACTTAATTTGAGAAGAGGGAGGGATATCCATGCAGAAGTTGTCAGAGATTCCTTGTAAATAAATTCGTGTTAAATGTTGAAACCTAGTAAATGCTGTAGAAATTGGCTATGGACTTCTTTTTTTTTTTTTTACAAAAATGGCCATCTTTTAATGATTCTGTTTTCTTCGAAATTCAAACTGTAAATAATGGTTTTTAAGAGCTCAAGCTACAAAATTTTTTTTAGAACTAGTATATATATATATATATATATATATACAAATGAAGATTTTAAATCGCATATCGCAATCACAATGTTGCGTGTAATATTGCTGTTGTGGACTGCGCTATGACTGTGATTTTCTGTAATTTTGCACCATAATGGCTATATATTCCCATGTTTATCTGTAATTTTATTAATTGTAGTAAAATCACAACTACGATTACAATTGCAATTTAGAATCTTGATACAAGCAAGGTTGTTTGAGATTCCTTGTAAACAGATTCTTGTTAATTAAACCTCAAATCCTTGTTAAATTCCCATAGAATGGCTACAAAAGTGATAATTTTTGAACGATTATGTTCTTTACAAACTTTTTCTAGAGAACCTGGAGAAATATACAAGTTGAAGTACGTCGTTTGAGATTCCTTGTAAAAAGATTTGTCTTAATCTCAAACCCTGGTAAATACCTGTATAGATGGTAGACGTAGCTAAAAATGATTATTTCTGAATAATTCTGTTTTCATCAAACTATTAATGATATTAAGAAGATGTATACAAGAAATTCTTTGAGATTCCTTGCTGGAACCAAACAAATATTTGTTCCTAGAAATTGAAATTTAATTGTGGTTAAATTATGAGTTCATTTGTTTCATTAGAAAATATAATTTGCTTGTATATTGATGAAAGAGTGACATTGCTTCATGTCAAATCAATAATTATGATTGCATAACTATATTGATCCTGGAAGTAGTTTTGGCCATGACTGAATAACTGATCTTGTTTAATGCAGTATTACTATGAATGTGTGAAATGTGGGGAAGAAGGAGATTTGATTTGTTGTGATTCTTGCTTGTGTACTTACCATCTCGAATGCCTTACTCCGCCTCTTAAGGTATAAAGTTATTGGAAAATAATCTTTCCTTTTTTATTTTTATCCTTTACGAGAAAAATGTTAATCCTAATTTATGTTGATATTTTTTCACAATTTGCCTTTTGTTTTAAGGTTGTTCCAAGGGGCTACTGGCACTGCCCAAACTGCCCAAGATATAACAAAGGTAAAAGAAGACGTTCGAAGAAGAAAGTAGTTAAAGACGCTTCTCATTGTTCTGTTTGTTCAAAGACAAAAATGAAATTTGTGTCCTCCAAAGAGAAGGCTTTTTGGACAAGGTCAAATCCATCTCAAGAGGTATATATATATGCCTACCGTTTTGTATATACTATATCCTCAATCAACCATCTATGAGGTCTTGACTTAGATATTTAATCATATGATTTTGTTAAAAATCATATAAATCGAAAAGGAGGTTAGGTGATTTATAATGCCACTATAAGCCGTTAAAGAAGTTGGTGGTAGATTTTGTTAAAAATCATATAAATCGAAAAGGAGGTTAGGTGATTTATAATGCCACTATAAGCCGTTAAAGAAGTTGGTGGTATATCATATTTTTTGAAGTACCTTTTTATGGCACTTAGTGATTTTTATGATCAACAAGTATACAGTTCATACTTCATGATGGAAGTACAACGGAATTCCAAGGAGTAGGTTCATCTTCTGATTCTGACGGCGAGCATAAAAAACTTATGATCCTCTGGTATTCCATCTAAACTTTATTTATACACTATGTCCATGTGGTATACTCTGTCCTTGCATGTATATGTGTAGTGGTTTAACTACTCTTATAATTTAAAAAAAAAGTGACTGCAAATCCCAAATTAGAACTTTGACTATCACATATTCACAATATTATGGATATTAGAGAACTTGCTTTACATAATCAAACTTGACATTTCTTTTTCACTTTTTCATGGATGAACAACTTGGCAATTTACACTTTGTGAAAAAAATTGGATTATGATTAACTATATGATATTGTTGAATGGGGAAAAATAGTGATGCAGTTGAAGAGCAATCATTGGAAGAGAGCACTAGCAAACAAGAGCAGGCAAGTGATTATTTAATTATTCTATATATGTTTTTGTTAATGTTTAAAGTATTTTTTGCTCCAACTTCTCGCATTACTAAAATGACAACAATTAGAGTGATAATGAGAAGACAGTTGAAGTTCATGAGCTGGATTCAGCACAAACTCAAGTAGACCAAGCCCCACAAGACAAATAGTAAGTTCATTAACATCATGAAATATCTATTTATTCCTTAAAACTTATTTAGTGTTTGTGTTCATGTTCGACTCGTATCAGATACTCTACATGTTATAAGACCTGTGTTGACATTCATAGTTATGTATCATTCTCATTCTGATGACATGGAGAAATGTTATGAATACCGGCAGAAAATGTCCGCATCAAGTTTTAAATCTAAATTTATCTAAAACAGTTTTATTATTTGCCCCTATAGAGGAATTCTATGGTGCTCCTAGTGCGAGGCATTGTGCTTACTTTTGAAGGAGAGAAAAAGATATAGAGTGGTGGGGCCGGAACAAGGTGGGTCCCACTTGTGTGAGCTCCACTCATCATTCTCTCTCTCTTCTGGAATAAAGTACAATGACTTTCTCCTAGAGCACAATATAATTTCTCGTCTTTATGGCTCCATTATAATCATTATAAATATTCCGTATGTTTCATGCATGTAAATATCTTCTCACACTTTTCTAAGCTTGCAATTTACGCAGTGCTGAGCTTCATGCAAGAAGGAAAGGCAAGGAGATAGTGAAAAGCAAGGAGCTTCATATTCCAGAAAAATTACATTTGAATGACGTAGTAATAAACAACAATGAAACCACAGAACTAGTGAGACAAATAGTATATCAAATTCCTCGTATTCAAGCAGGCATAGCCATGAGCAGGAAATTGTAAGCCCCAAAACAAAGTGTTTACTCATATTTCTATATATATATATAATTCAAATCTATATATTTTGTCAAACTATAAATAACAACAATGTTCTTAAAGTCTTCCTAAGCTTCAACCAAAAAGGATACAAAGCCAGTGTTCAAGTTCAGAACCAACAGTGGGACGGCAGCAAAGCACTATTCTGGCAATCGGAAAAGATGCTGAGAGTGTTCAATCACATGCTTCAAAAGATAAAGGAAAAAGTAAGATCTTACACTATCATATTGAAAGCAATGCATTTATATAGAGTTAGTTATATCCCCCAAAGTATGATAACCAGGCTTCACGGTTGCAATTATATTGTAATTAACAAAACTGTGTTGGAAAACGAAATAATTTATTTTACTTGATTCATGCATTTCATGGTTCATAGTGTCTTCCCATGCATGTATGGAAATTTAACAATTGAAGTTTCTAGGAGTCAAGTATTTTTTCCTATGCAAAATTTGTAGTTTTAATGAGTTAAAGTATTTTTCCCAATATTTATAGTTTGTAGGAGTTATAGTTTCAAGAACTTAAAGTTCATTGTATCTCTTGATTAAGAGGTCTTGAGCACCTATAAATACCCATGAACTAGTGCATTTACAAGTAAGTCAAGAAGTTAAAGAAATTCAAATATAATGAGTGTTTTGAGTATTCTCCTTTCTCTATCTATCTCCCTTATTCCCCACAAACTGTACACAAACATGGAAAAATGTGACTATTGAAGTGAACAATCGTAGAAAATTTCAATTTCAATGCAATCCGCGGCACTAATATATATTAAGTTCAACATAGTACGTAGTTTGTAGACTGCAATTTAGAACCTTGATGATAATAATTAATCATTGACAACTTTTTTTTTGTATTATACAGGTGTTCCTGCTGAATATGGTCAATTAAATGTTTCAAAAGATAAAGGGAAAGGTTAGACATTATCTATTGAAAGTAATGACCTATATAAAGTTAATTATATTCCCAAAGTAGGGTAATCATGGTTTGCAGTGGTAGTTATGCTGAGACTAGCTAAATTACATACCAAGGCAGAAATATGCAACTCTTATAGTGCAAAATTGCAAAAAAAAAAAAAGTCATGGTTATGATGTAGTCAGAAATAGTTATATTGCACGTAACATTGCAATGTCGGTCGTAATTTAGAATCTTAATAGTGATAAATAACCCTTTACAAAAACATTCTGTCTCATGCAGGTGTTGTTGCTGAATGCTCATTTTTGAAAAGTTCAACCAGCCAGAACACAAGTGCTGTCACTCAATCTGAGCCGTTATTGGTATTATAATTTCTAACTTCCTTCCTTCTTACATCTCACTGTACTTTTTTTTTATTTCGTTTGAAAGGTAGCCTTTTACCTTTTGTATTAAAATATGACCATATCTTTTTCTCAAAACATTGACAAATAGTTTTGATTCAATATATACCAGAAAAAGGTTCCATTAATCATTCATGATTTAATTTTGATGCACTTTTTTGAGTTATCCTATACATAGTAACATTGTAAAAAAATAGTTGAATTATTTTTAGCATATTTTAATGCTTAAGGAATTATCAAGTAATTCCATAAACAATCATAGGGTCATGGATACATAATTGTCCTCTATAGAGATAAATATGCATCAATTGAATGTGATGGAAGAAAGAACACAATGAATCACCAAAGGCTAGACTTACAATCAACTCCTATTAGAGTGAAAACAAGCACTTGTTCACCATCTTTCTTGTAAAATTTGTGTAGATCAAGACTAGACTTCATGGAAAGGGAGCATTAATGAGAGGAGTGTTTTTTTCTTCTGAATTCTCTATATATTGCACTGCAAAAATTGCCACACACATAGTCTATTTATAGGCCGCAGAATGTCTTTTCACAAATGGTGACAATTATTGGAAGAAGAGGCATATTGCTTCTTTCAAAATGAAGAGACATGTGAGTTCAATGAAGGGAAACAATTCTTGGCAGCCAATAACTACCCTTTATGTTGGCAATATTTAGATTGCAACATTTGTTGACAATTTAATGGTGACACTTGTCATCCTTTTATTGATCCACATGGTGATAATGTGTCACACATTTGTGCCACATCATCTAGTCTACCTAGCTATCTCTACTAGTGTTACTCCACCTTAGTTGAGTGTTACTTATCCAGTTGGGTCAGTTGTTTTGTGCTGGGGTGAGCTAGTCGTGAACTCTTATAAGCTAACTTCAACTAATCCAAGCTTGCTCAAATTAGTTTGAGCTGTTTGTGAGCTAAGTTGAGCTTTATTAAGCTTGTCTCTACTCATTTTACCAAAAGTCATTCTTGTGCATTTATTTGATTTATATGCACACACATGTTCACATAAATCCAACAGTTTTATTTTAATAAGATACCACTTATTAGTTAATTGATGGCACTCCATCAAATTTAAAATTTTAATTTTATATAATAAAAATCTGATGTTGTAACTTTAGGAGAGAGAGTTGTCTCTATAATTCAATTTTCAACTTAACATATACAATTTTCTCCTTTTATTTTGTTGACAATGGGACTTACATTTATTTCTCTCAAATATTTTTTTATACCACTTTTTATGATTTTTTCCCTAAAGGAAACAATAGCCACCGCAACAATACAAACAAAGGCAGTGTTTGCAAACATAGATGAATGGTCAGAAGAAGAACTGAACGCTCTTTGGATTGGCGTTCGCAAACACGGGCAAGGAAATTGGGAAGCAGTTTTTAAGAGATCAAGATTCATACTTGAGTTGCTTGAAGAACAGAACCTCTGCAGATTTAGCCAAGAAATGGCAATTTGAATTTGAAAACTGCAGATCGAACCAACAGCAGAAAGTTCAAAAAGAATCTGCATTAAATTGCAACATAAGTATTCGAACTTGTAGAAATCTTCAATGCTGCTTGGCTAACATCAATAGTGCCATTCCGACGGTGATATGCGGTAGCATTAACTCTGGTAATTGTGGTTTTCAAGACAATAGTTCTTTCCTAAGAGCTCAGGCTTCGCAATCATCACCAGTGGCCTGGAGAAGTAATCTTCAAGCTGGACCTTCGAACATCAGATTGGAGCCAATGGTTAATGAACTTTTGATCTGGACAATAAACCAGAAGGCAGAATTACAATCCAACTTGAGGCCCTTTAGAATTCAACCTTTCCTAACTGATGCAACATCACTGACCATTGAGAGAGGGTTCATTCTACCTAGTGTAGAGCCTAGGGTTGACCACAGACTCTATTTAGGAGGTGCTTACCCTTTGACTAGGGTTTGGCCTCAAATTTCCAATGGTCAGTCTAATGGTACTCAAGATAATCCTATTCCCGTGGATGAGGATAAAAGATCCCAAAGTTCTTGCGAAAACAATTTTCTTTTTAAGTTGGAAATGTGAGGAATATGAATTTAACTAAGAAAAGGAAAATGTAATGAAGAAATGGCAACGCTTATTGCTAGTTTGTTTAGTCATTACTCACTACCCAAAAATGCATATTGGGCGGTGGTTGTCCAACGGCGGTTCTGAGAAGCACCGTTAAATGCAATTAGCAAATTTGAAAATTAGTATAGTTAATGGCAGTTTAGAATCGCCACGCAATATGCTAATTATTTAGCGCATGCTTGTGCTTCGCGTGAAACATCCATCTAGCCTGTTTTCATTATCTGCCCTAAGCTTTTCACTCACTTTGATCTGTCGAGGGACGACGAAGGTGATGAGGTTTGTTCTTCCCTTTAATTTTTGGTTGTTTAGTTTTGATAGGCTCTGTTTGTTTTAATGGCAAATATTTTCTGTAATAATATAGTTACAAATTATTAAGTTGGTATAAAATAATTAATATATTCAATATTAAATATAATAAATTTGGTGGAAGATAACTTTTTCTTTTTCTTAAAAAAAATGAAGTTGTTTTCCTTTACTACATGATTTTAGGAATCATTTTCTATAATCACAGGATATAAAAACACCCAGTACTCCTTCGCTCATATATAATGCAATGAGATTTTCCAATAGAAATTATTTTCTGAAAAACAAACAGGGCTTAATTTTTCCTTTGTTTTCCTTTTGACCGTTCAACAATGGCCTTAATTCTCTGCTTAATTTGGAAACGATTGAAGGTGCTCGAGTTTACACCCTAAGCATTTTTCAACCATTTGTACTTAGATAGCAGAGACTTCTGACGACCGCTCAAAAACAAGCTTTCCACACGGCCCTAGCGTTTCCCTCATTGTTCACTTTGATTATCACTAGCAAGGTTTTAAATTGTGGTTGTGATTGCAGTTACGATGCTTTTTTTTTATGATTACAGATATTGTGGAAGTAAAAATGCAGGT